>SRMA01026536.1:268930-533930 GCA_007224835.1 Danionella cerebrum | reverse complement strand
ATCACCTGAAAGGAGAATACAAAGCAGCACAAACCCTGGGTTTTGAGCTTTGTAGTTTGATTTTTTAAGCTAGAAGGTGTTTGGATAATCTAGGTAGTGATCAATATGAAATGAAGGAACATTTGAGAATCTGAGAAAGGAAACATGAATCCTTGGTCCATCCACAGATGCCCATATTAACCAAAGCAAAATTCTACTAGTCAACACTAATAATACACTTAAATGTAAACATGCTTTTCCCAAAATGAAGCGACGTGACGCCTTCTCAGGAGCGCTCTCTCCATACCTTCACACACGCTTTCGGTATTGTCTACACATGTGCTTGGTTTCGTGTTGGTGTTCATAATTCGTGAACAATCTCAAGAAAGTTAAGTTTCGAAAGTAGTGGCGTAATGTTTTCTGCCATCCGTTCCACCTCCTCCGACACTTCGCTACATCGCCTCACTCGTAAGGTTTCACATTTGTGTACATATTATTTTGCATTTTTTAGTCTGTTTTATTATCGTTTATTACATTACCAATGTGTAGATTTAATGATTGAAGAAATGATACTTGATTTTTCTCTGGTTTTAATTTTTTGTTCCAATTTATTCCATTGTTTCTGAGAGCCATTGTACGGATTTGGCGTTGTACATGTTAAACTTGCTTCGACATACAAAAACTTTGAAATATGAATGCCACCCTGGAATAGATTGATTTCATATCTCGAGGTAGCACTGTTTATGGATTTCTCTGGAAATAATTAGGTGTGGAATGAAATTTTTTAGAAATATGCATCGAATGAGTTTTGATGTACTGAAAAGTGCCTAATTATTTTCATAAAACAAGTCTGTGGCTAAACCATTGACTATAAAAAAATATATGGGCTACATGTCTCCAATCATTGGGTCACTTTAGGCCAAAATGATTGGGATTTGGCCCCAGAAATGACCAAGAACTGGAGTCTAAGAGATCCCTGGGAGAGCATCAGTAATAGTCTACCTTAAAGTCTGCTTCTTCCACTGGCAGAATTGATTAGTTTAGATAAAGTAGAGATATAAAATAAAACTGAAAATAAAATTTGACCTTGGTCGGCTGTATAAATAACCATCAACAATCTCTCTCTTTTTAAAAAAAATATGATTGAAGAGGATTTAATTTGAAAGGTTTTGCTCATATGTGTTGCACTTCTCATGAATTAAAGGGTCAAGAAAAGACCCTTTAATTCATGATTATACACAAAACAGGTATAAAAGTCCCAATTTCGAACACTTTTAGAAAAGTGAAAACTTGATGGAATACACTTGAATGCTGTAGACATGATGATAAATCACATTGCAGTTTTTATATTAATTAGTGATGTTTATCATGTACCACTTTTTTTGTTATTTGATGAGTCCATGGGGAGTTTTGTACAAGATTACATGTTTTTTTTTTCTTTTTGTTCAGCATAGTGATATAAAAATGTGACTGCACTACAGATTTCAGGTTATTTCCATATTTGCTCATGTAAATGATGCAAGATAATATCCATCCAAATGACAGACTAATTCTCATAATATACGATTCATTGAAATCCAAGATGGCAGCACAAGCAACGAAAGCCAATTCTGAGCAGCCCTGTCAACTCCACTTGACAACTCTGATATCTATAATATATGAGGCTCTGTTTCGTTTGCATAGGACTTGGCCAGGAAAACACAAGATGTTTTTGTGAGGAAGTGTGTCGAAGAAGAATGAAAAGAGTGCCATCGATCATTTCAGTCGTCAGCGTGTTAATGTCTGCATGCTATGTGTGAGCGTGTGATGAGATCAGACTCATCTCTATGTCATTATGGAGCGGCTCACAGGTTATCAGAGGAGGTGAGGGTTATTTATAACTTTTCCAGTCTTCTCTCTCACTCTTTTCCTTTTATCCACAAGATGTTTTCCTGTTCTTCTCTGTAATCGCTCTCTCCAGTTGACAAATATTGCCATGGTATAATTAACTATATAAGCGTAGCTTTCAATCTGCCATTTTTGTCACCAGTTGAAGAGAATATTTTTTTTTTCAATTTATAACACAAACAAAACACGTTATAATTAAAAAATCTTTTCATTCATTCACAAATGAAGGAATGTCGGAGGTTCTTTCATTTTTGATACATTAAAGAAAGCCACTTAAAAAAACAAGCTCTAAGTTTATTATTGTTTTCTTACTTTGTTTATTTTTAGGCACTATTTACCCAACCTTAACAGATTTTTTTAACCATTTTTCAAGCTGTATGTTGCATATTATCTATTTATACTTGCCTTTCTTTATTGTGTATAGTTTTGCATTGTGTTTATTTAGTTGTCACCTCATCGACAATTCAGATCAGCTGTGCTCGCTTGATGACGTCTGCTCTCTGAGATTTCTGTTTGTCATAAAGTCACGAAACTTTGAACCATGAATGAGGAAAGGCTCGAGAGGTGGCTTGTTGTTGCTTCGTTTGCACTTCTGCCAGTGGAGTTGTGGCCAGTGTTGCTCACCTTTGCCTGTCTGCCATCACATCATCTGTGCGGATGTGCGCGGATCTGTGCACATCATCTATGTTTCTCTTCGACAAACAGGACGAACCATATGACAACCTTTGTTTAGATAAGTTTGCTTTCTCTTTGATTGATTAATGCTTAGTGCGTTGTGATTGTGCTTGTTTTTTTTCTTCTTTTATTAGATATTAGTGAGCACAGGAGAGGGAAACGAAGTACTCTCACCGCGTCTGGTTAATTAGGGCTTTCTTTTTTTTCTAATTGCAAATGTTTCATGTAAGGTTTATTTTGTATGATACAATTATTTGGGACATTTTCCCAGAAGATCATTTGTTTTGCCTCATTACTGTCTTCCAGCATGGTTCACTTAAATGTTACGCAGAGAAACTAAAAGCAGTTTGACCCATAGTATTATTCCCAAATGTTTTTTAATAGTTAGAGGTCAGGATGCAGCTTCTCAATTATGGAAACCCATTGCATTAAGATAAGATCTGGATTCAGTGTCTATGAGCTAATCTGAAGACCACACGTGTTTAGTGCTTAACCCTTAGTGATTCAGGCATAAAAAAAAATTCCAGGTAAAAAAAAATACTTCAGCTTGACTGTAGGGCTCTCTGAAAAAATGTTGCGTGGCTGTTTCAAGGAGCACAACAAGGAGACACTTGAAAAAAAATGGATTGCATGGTTGAGATGCCAGAAGAAGGCCATTACTATGCAAATGCCACAAAGTAGCCCACTGACAATAAAACAGCTCAGAGACAAGCCTCCTAACTTCAGAAACAAATTTCAAAATTTACCATGAGCACAACATTGGAGAGGAGTCAACATGAACGGAGCATTATCCCCACTGTAAAACATGGAGGCGGGTCACTGATGATTTAGGCATGTATGAGCTCCAAAGGCACCGGAATCTTGGTGAAAATTGATGGGAAGTTGAATGCAGGAAAATCTCATCACCCCAGAACTACGTATGGGAGGTTACTGAACATTCCGAATTAACACGGATCCAAAACACAAGGCAAAGTCCACTTGTCAATTACACCACAACAAAGTGAAGGTTCTGGAGTGGCCGTCTCAGTCTTCTGACCTCATTCTCATTAAACCATTCAGTTGAGAACCCAAATGTGCAAGACATCTCCAGAATTTACAAGATTCAAGTTGGAGGCTTTTTTTTCCAAGAGGAATTGGCTGCTTTACCAACAGAGAAGATAAAGAACCTCATCGACAACTACCTCAGGACACTTCAGGCTGTCATTAATGTTAAAAGAGAGAACACAAAAGGGGGATCACAGCTGTACATTGAAATTCTGTTGTTACCCATCATTTTTACTTTGTTATAACATCACTGACAGTACACTGTTTGATATTTAGTCTGGATGTAACATCTGGATTTATGACACAGTTGGTAGTCAGGCACAGTACCACCCTTACATATACTGAGGCGTGCTTGCCTAGGCGCTTGGCATACCTGCATGTGTAGCATATCTGTGGCCATGAAGATGCTTGGAATATATATGGAATTCAATATTCAGTTATATGGAAGAAGGAGAGATTACTTTCAATAAGGGTGTCAAGAATTCAGTTGAACTTCATTCTTGAATCAACCTTAACCTGAAACACCACTCCTCCAATCACATCATCACCCAATTACCAACCTCCTAGCCTCACTCCCCTTCTTTTATATGTCTCACTCCTTCATTTAATCTAACCCCAATACTTCCTTCCACATTTTCCTCCTTGGTTTGTTGATCTGACAGCCCGAATACTTACCACTCGACTCCTGTAAAATGCTCTACTCACCTCCACTGTGCAGCAATCTCTGACCGGATTATTCTCCTGTGCTCCAAGAAGAGATACTCACCTCTTTATTCACTGATCCTCCTGGGAGCCTGTTCCTGCTCGGCATTGGCCTGGTTCCAGTTCCTGTTTGGTCATTGCTTTGAGCATACGCATACATTGTTCATAACCTCTTAAGGGAAGAGTTATTTCTGTAAACTGTTAAAACTGGCACTTGTTCTGATTTAGTTTGTCTCCAGACAAAAATATCCTATAAATCGTTCAGTTCATTGTTTTCTTTGTAGACATTATATAAAAAAACCAGTGTTTCACAATGTGTTTAATACATCGACAATCTTTGTCTCGGTGTGTTTGGCTTCAGAAGGAATTTTCTTCCAAATGCAGTTTGGTTAGCAAATGTGTTGCAGGTACAACGGGTGTAGAATCAAAGGGTTAACAGCAGGAAATGTGAAAAGAGCAGCTGGTCATGTAGTTTTTCAAAACATGAGCCCATACAGTTTCACGCTGTGAGGCATGCTATGCATTTTATGTGCATTAAAGTAAATGCAGACACTTCAGCATTTATACCACGGTGCTTGCCTACAGGTAAATGCAGTGTTCTTAAATTGTACTAAATGAACCTCTTTCCAAACCCCTCTTAAGCAGAACCACACAAAGAATCAATACCTAAGCTAGTTCCAATGCTCGTTGATAAACTAGCAGTCAATACTGAGCAATCAATTTGATTTGGCTTTTATAAACATTTTGGAAAAAACAATTTAATTTTTGTTCTTACTCTGTGATCTCCTCAGTGACTGTATGCTCCACCTGAAGACGAGAGTTCACCTCAATGAAGTAGTGCTTGCCATGTTTGTCCAGAAGGAACTCCACAGTCCCAGCATTCTCATAGCCCACCTTAGGAAAACAAAAAATTCAGGGAGTCAGTGGTTTCTAATCCTAATTTACCATTTGACCCATGCCAATTGGGAAAGAAATTGATAATACGGGTGTGCAGAGCCACAAATGTTTATTTTATTTTATTTGTGATGGGCGATGCATTGCCATATCCTGGTACTTTTGCCATAACGCAAAAACAGAATATTGATTCACTCATGTTTCGAAAAAGAATACAGGTTATTGACCCTTAGAAGTCTCTGCATAATCACACCGGCTGGTTTGAATAAATTAAAAATGATATGACTCACCGATTGTTTAATTTTCATTTCAAATATAATGTGAAGATGTCAAAAAGGTTTTTAGTTTTATAATTTTGGTTTAAAACAATTACAGGAGTTTGCATGGAAATAATAATTTGCGAGGTGATTCAAATTAAAATGTGAGAAAATGTGCGATTGTCTTTGTTTCATTTTATAAACCCCAAATCAGTGCCTGCTAGTGGTGAAAGAAAGGATAATCCTTGAAAGCAGAAGACCTGTGATATGGCTTGTGCATTTCAAAGTTCTGACACAAAAAAGTCAAATTATTAAATATTTAATTTGTCTCAATACTTTATATTTTTGTTATAAAACATTAAAAAAACGTTTAATTCATAGATAAAATGTGATACTCAAATAGTATTATTTGACAATTTCAGTTTTGTTGTTGAATTTTTTTTTTTAATATTTGTAGCTGGGTATATTTGTAGCTTGTACTAAAATATGTTAACAAGCATTGCCATAAAAACTGTTTTAAAGGTAATTTATTAGAGCACAGGTAAAGAAATCAAAATGAACTAGCAATATGCAAATCCACACCAACTCACCACCAGCCAAAAGTTTCCAGTCACACTGCAGGTTTGTGTGATTCCCAGGTATAAAAATTAAAATACTTCTAAATAGCATTTTATTTTTACTGCAGATGTTCCTGCACATGCCAAGTAGAACGGCGCATGCAATGTTGGCCACATCTGTGCCGTCTTTTGAAACCAGTCAGAAAATCTGAATATTTTTATTCAATATCTTCCCTAAACCTGGTACTTATACTTAAATGATGACAAAAACGTCTCTCTGCTTCTTATAACGTCCTCAATTCCATAACTTTATTCTGTACAGCAAAAAGAAACTGCCCTATGATTAATTTTCAAGGTGTTTAATTAGGGCTCAGCTGAACTTAGAACAGTGGCCAGTCAGGACCCCATTTGCTCATCTTTGCTCCAGTTCAAGCATGTGCTGTGATTTGGACCATTTCCAACTGCTTGCAAATCTAACATACAGCAAATCCGCAGCACAGCATGCGATGATCAAAAGAAATTTTTAGAAACATGACATTGTAAGAGACAGTCGAGTGAACATATTGATTTGTGTGGAAATTTATTTACATTCAAATGCATTCCCTGCAGCTCCAAAGGAGATTATGTGACATCATGAACAATATTTAATAAAGATCAGAGGTTTTGTTTTAAGAGTCCTATATTCTCCACATAAATCTCTCTAGCAAGAGAAGATAAGAAGATAAAAAATAAAGCTTCAGGCAACTAGCTAATTCTGCTGAACAGCATGGTGCCAGTTGAAGGAAGCGGAAAGATGCCTAGTAAAAGTCATAGTCTCAGCAGGACTGACGATCTTAATACCAGCCAATAACAGAAAGCATTGAGCTAGATCTGCATGATATTTAGAGATAGACTTCCCAGTGAAAATAAAGTCTCATGTTAAAAATGAAGCACAAATCAGAAGAGGATATGAAACCCTACTCCTTTTAAATTTCATTTAAATTACTTTCAGGGCTGTATTTATTTCCACAGTGTTATTCATAAACACTCACATAGTCGACTCAGATTTTAACATAAACTGGTGCCAAAGTACACTATAATCTTATCCAATTTCCCCCTAAAAATCCACATATTGCAATGAGCTTGCCAACAGCAGATGCTCAGATGCTCACCCAAAAGACCAAATACAGAATATGCAAATCACCCATAACTTTAAAAACTGTGCCACAAAAGGTAGACTTTCAAACCATTAAATTGAGCTTTTTAATATGGACCTAAAATGAACAGGGTTCAACCTTAATTCAGCTTAAATATCAGAAAAGAGATATTCATATGTTTTCTTGTTAAATACAGTTGTGCTCATAAGCAAATTTTCTGATTTCTTGAGCATATTTCATAGAATATGATGATAACTCAAAATCCTTTTTCTACTCATGCTTGGTGTTTGGGTGAAGCCATTTATTGTTTATTCTTTTTAAATTGTAATATCAAAAGAAACTTTCCAAATTAATTTTTTTTTGGTGAATTATGAAAATCTTTGTTTATTTCACTCATATAGAAATATGGGACATTATATTAAGTCACTGACGCAACCAGACTGTTTACCATAGCAACCAACTTAGCATATCTTTGTCTTAGTTTAGGAAAAATATAAGGACAATTTTGACATTGCCATTTAAATGGAACTAGTACAAGCCAACATCAAGTTTATTATTGAATTTTTACCAACTTTAACTTTCTGTCAGGTGATGTGCTGGTTGTTGATTGGCCACATCCAGGTAAACTGGCCAAAAAACTGCACTTATAAGTAGTCAAAAACTACATTGCAGTCACATAGAGTGGGTATGGAAAGTATTCAGACCCTCTTTCATTTCTTTCACACTGCATTCATTTGCCAAAATCAAGTTAATTTTTAAGGTACTGGTACGGAGCGCGTGACCGATTGCCAGGCAGCGTTGCCAGGTGTGACTGATCAAGCTGCACACATTTAAGTGCAAGAGCCATCGGGAGCTGAAGGAGCCCAGGAGGTGCCTACCAACGGACCAGTTGAGTCACTGGGCTTGGCTGGCCATCCACGCCCTGTGAGAAGGCCAACTGCTGAGTGATTTTGAATTATTTATTTATTGATCTATTATGCACTATTTTAATAAAAACGCCCTGAGCGGCGTCAACCAGAGCATGTGTTTCCGTGTCTCTCTCACCAAACCCACTGCAGTAAACAGAGTAAATATGTATCGGTTTTATCAATCACAGAACCATCTTGCGTGTTCTTTTTTTGATAAATCTGCGAAAATGTGAACAATTCTGTTTTATCTGTCTTTCAATCTGAGGTGCTATGTGTACATCAATAAAGGGAAAACTTTCCATTCCCACTACACATACAGTACTGTAATTTAAAAATACAACACCAGGATATATTCAAACACATTTAACGGAAGTAAACCAACCAAACCATGGGGAGAACATGTAACCTCACCCAGAATAACATCACCAAAGGCCAGGATCAAACCCTTGAATCAGAGAACTTCTTAAAGTTCTGGCCACGTCTAAACTGAACCTGACAAGGAATAAACAGGTAAAGAAAAAGGAAGGAATGGATGGCTGTGCGAATGGCCTTCTTTATCCTTTATCCATTCACTGAAACCGCTTTCCTTCAGCCCACTATTGGATGTTTCAGGGAAATTCAATGATTTCAGCAGAATTCAATAAAAACTCCTCAGCTGCTGCACTTTATGAGCACACGTACAATAAGCAGGTTATACCAACAGTACCATAAGGAGAGGCTGGAAGGAAGAACAGATGGTGTAAGAATAAAAAAAATGGGGGGAAGGAGAGACGACGATGTAATAATTGCCTTTCTGACATGACATGGTTTTGCTAAATCTATGATTATTATCAGCTCTCCAGTGGCTGATGGTGAACCACAACATGAGTACCTCCAGATTTCGGCTAAAAATGAGCTATGGAGAGCTACATTTTGAAAGAACAATCTTTGAGTCTGTCTTCAGACCACATTACAAAACAGAGCTCAATTTAAAATCTTAAATGATCTGCTCCCTGCGATGGACTGATGACAGCCTTTCGCCTGGAGTGCACTAGCAGAACCCTGTGACCCTGACAAGTAACAGGCGTGTAAAGAAAAATAATGAATGAAAATATCTATTTGTTCATTCTGCTTGATCTTGGTGAACATTTAAGATAATGGAACACAAAGCTCTCCATGAGAGACTAGAGAACTAGGGCTTTCAGGGTCAAGCTATGGGATGGTTTTGCTTGTCCGTTTGTAAACATAAATGGGGTCTTGTTGCATATAACAGCAGTAAGATGTGCAGTACCACAAGGATTAGTTTAGGACCCATGCTATTTACTATCTACATCTCAAAATATCAAAGTAATCCAAATGCATCTGAATTACAAATAATGTACTCTTTAAAATATCTTAAAATGAATGCTAGTGTACATGAATGCTAGTATAAATATTTTCTTGGCACACTGGGCTCATTAGTACCAATTGAGCATTATGCCAACACGTCCATCCCACTTCTGATGGCTACTTTCAGCAAGATGACCCGCCATCCCATTAAGTGCGAAACACCTCAGACTGGTTTCTTGAACATGACTATGAGTTCACTTTATAGAAATGGCCTCCAGAGTCACCAGATCATAAATCAATGGAGTCATAATCCAATAGATCACATTTGGGATGTGGTGGAGCAGGAAAGTGCAGCCTACAAATCTGCATCAACTGCGCAACGCTATCATCTCGGACCAAACCATACGGACCAAACTCTCTGAATATCATCTTGTGAATCTATTCCACAAGAGGATTAAGGTAGTACTGAAAGTTGGGTACCGGCAAGGTGTACCCAATAAAATGGCCGGTGAGTATTTTGAGAGATTCTTGGCTATTGCTTTAAAAAAAAAAGTTCCAAGGTCAAAAAGGGAAACATGATGATGTGAAAAGAACTTTGGCAGAAATGTAAAATATTAATATGATTATAAGCAAAAATTGTGATTGTTTTGCACACAATTCAATCCTTTTAAGTAAGTGAAGCTCTTTGGTTTGTGGACAATTATATATATACAAATATTGCTTCTTTGAAGGCTGCTTAAAAAAAAATATATTTTCACTTTGTAAAACAAAATCTGAAACTAAGAAATTGGCAAGATGTTTTTTTCGTTGCAAACAAATCACACAGACACACGCACATGCACGCCTGTTTTATATTAATCTATAAAAAAAAATACTTTTTTTGTATCCCTTAAGTATAATGGGTATAAGAAAGTAAGTAAGTATAAGTAAGTATAATGTCTTATACATTTCAGGATTGAATTTGACTGTTTGTTTTTCTGTGGTTAAATGGGGTTAAATACTTCCCTCCCTCACAGTAAGGGATATTATACATGATGGTTAAATAGCAAGACATGCAATGTGTTATTTATCAGTCAGTAGAAGAGTGAATAGATGAGTGAAGGAGTCAGTGTATGACTGAAGTGGTCAGTTTTTTTTTTCCCATGCTTCAGAGTGCTAGCTTCATGAGGCATGTGAAGTTGCCATAGCAACAGACAATGAAATAAAATAAAATCGGAAGCTGAGAAATTGCTCATTAAAATGCTCAGTTTTTTTTCATGCCTTATTTGCAGACTCTCTATCAATCATCTTAATAGAAGAAAAATGATCTCCTCTTCTCTTGATCTATAACGCAGGGTATAAAGCCAACACAATATTCAGGTCTGCACCTTTCTCATCCACATCTTTGAGCATCTTGCACAAATTTGTGATTGATTTGCAACCCATTTCCTCTTATCCAGATGATTTAATCCATTATTTCACTCCCGATTTGTAACAGAAATATAGTCTAATAATTGATTCTTATTTTTTTTTAAGTTTAAAATGAAACATTATAAAATATTAAGTAAATAATTGCTGTCGCAAGTTAAAAAGTTAAAAATCACCTTAACTGTTTCAACTGTGGCCTTCTGAATGTAAATCTCAATCTTTATGAATGTATTACATCAAGGCAGATCTGTAGTCAAGGTGGTAATGTTACATGTAAAGATGACCTTTCTTTCTATGTTGTTATCTTTTCTCCATTTTCACCAAAATATAATTTCTGTTTCCTTTTTTATTGTTATTTTTATGCATTTTAATTTTGCACTGGTGTAGAGTTGCTCCCTATATGCAGAGTACGCGGTCCGCATAGGGCTACCAACCACTATCCCATTTGCTCACAAGGTAAATAATAAAGAAATGTTAAATGTTATGTTTTGCCAATACATTACTATTGTAATATGCATATCTGTGTGTGTATATTACATTTAGAAATATTTTTAAATTATAGAGTTAAGGGCACTCAAGTGGCCAGCAGTGGCCCAGAATCACTGCAATCATCCATTAATTATTTTAAGAACAGAATCATGAAGAGCATACTACAGTTAGTTAGTCACAAAAACACAAATCAAATCCAAGTCATGAACTGAAAACAGAAAAAACAAAGGTTCTTCCATGCATAAATCAAATAAAAAAAAACCCATCTGCCAGTCTGGCTCAAAAAAGGCTGATATTCTCAGGCAAAATTCTCAGAACGAATACAGAACATGAGAGATCATTGCTGTCCTGGAGCTTGTGAACACTGCCGGAACACTCTGCTATTTCTGCCGGTCCCTCTTCATCTCTCTTTAACATGCATTAAATATGAGTTCCAATAAGAATAATCTGAGAGATTTGTAAAGATTGTGAAATGTAAAAAATTAAGTAGGTATGTTTCTAAGAACTTGTGCAACATCTGTGCAGGCTGCTCACATGCAGAGACACTGAAAAAGAGCTTAAGAGCTTATAGTACAAAGGTACATTAGTAGCCTGAAATTAGAATTATAGTATCATTTACCCACGCTCCTCTTCTTTCAAATCTGTTTAAGCTTTTTTCTTTTATTGAACACAAAATTCATAACTTATTTTCTGAGAAACTTCTTTTGTGTTTATGATCACCTGTTGAATAAACTTGGGAATTCATCACGTTTGCATATTGTGCATGCAAATTTTCAGATGTAATTAGACATAGAGGCTAGATGTGTAATGCACTTTCATTGAGGCAAATTATTTGTGGGTTAAGTGTAATAACTGTTTTATATATAATTTTCACAAATGTATTCATGAAATGGGTGAACAGTTGCATACTCCTGTTCTCAAGAGTTCAGATAGACAAAAACACACCTAGATGGGAGAATGTTTGTAGTACTAAGCAAACTGGAGGGTTTGTGTACACACATTCAATGGTCGCGAGGACGAAAATTCATTGAAAAAAATATTTAACACCTTTGAATATATCATATTAACCCTTAGAAGGCTCTGCACGCACTGGTGCGTGTGCCAATCACAACGGCTGTTTTGAATTAAATAGGAATGACGCGACCCACTTTTTGATTCATTTAAGTTATAATGTGTAGGTTTCAAAAGGTTATTAGTGAGAAAAGGCACAATCATCTTTTAGTTTCATTTTACAGAAACCCAATCGGTGCCATCAGAGCCACCTCGTGGAGAAAAGGAGGGATAACCCTTGGAGATTCAAGACCTGTGATATGGCTTGTATTTTTCAAAGTTCTGCCACAAAAAAGCATGGTGGTCCAAAAAGTGCTTGGAATAGTGTTTAATGTTTAGGAGAGGTTTGTCTGTTTTTTTTTTTGTTGTTGTTTGTTTTTTCACACAATTTTCACAGTGTTTTGTCTTGTCGTTGCCTTGGGGGGATTAATTACTTTTTATTTTGTCTCAACCCTTGTTATAAAACATAAAAATTGTTGCATTTTTTAGATTTTTGCAGTAAAAAATGACAATCTAATACTAGTTGTATTTTTTTTTCTATTTCAGGTTTGTTGTGAAATAATTGTGTAATGCAATGAAAAAATATTTGTTAAAAAAATAAGCTAGGGGTACAAACCCATGATCTTAGCATTGCTAGCACAATTCTCTACTGACTGAGCCACAGCAAAATCCGAATGCTCCAGTGCAAAAATAAATACGAATAAATAAAAAATTAAGGTAGATGGAACATATTTACAGTTCTGAGCCTACATTTTTTTAAATTAACCCTATTTTGGAGAAGAAAAAAAAAAAAAACTGATTGTTTATTTGCTTCAATATAGAACCTTTTTGAGTGAGCAATTAATTTTGCAGCACATTAAAATCTTACAATTTAAATCTCAAAACAAGAAAATTTAAACCACATTATTACCTTATATTATGAATACCATGAGATTTAACATTTGTTTTTTCAATAATATTTAGCCAACATATAAACAACTAAGTAACAAGAAGCTACAAATCAATAATGTGACAATTTCTAATGCTGACATCATTAATGCTTTATTTTGAGGTTCTTCTCTTTTCATCACAATCACATGACCACATTTATTTTTGAGACGCCCGCATCAGAAACAAGGAAATAAGGATCGAACTAACTAGCATTCATATCACAGATGATCTTCTAGGAAACATCATTAGTATAACAAGCAGCAGAGGTCGAGTGGTCTAATAAGCCATCACTTGATACAAGAGGCAGAGCTTGAATCCTGTTCTGACCATCATTACAGAAATCACAGCCATCTGTGACATTTTTATCTTCTTTATACATTGCTTGATTTAAGCTACATTGTGTGTTTTTGTAATGAGCTTTAACTTTCATCACCAGAAATTGTTACCAAGTTCTAAGTCCATTTTATGAAAATTTTTAACTAGATGACCTATAGATTTTCAAAAGGCTATGTTTTGCATTGTGAACAGCTGACAAGGTTTGTCACTGAACTGAGCGAGAGAGGGGCAATGAATAAAACCCCAACATACAGGGTTTCCTCTGTAACACAGTGCCATTTATTGACCTTGAATTGGTTTGATACGTGCAAACTTAGATTCGAAGCCATCTTAAAATGTACATACTCTGATGCACAAATGTCCACCTTGCTTTAAAAAGATTAACGTAAAACCACACCGATTCGAATTAAGATGCACACAAATCTTCAGAGCTTCTCAACAGGGTTCTCTTCCTCGGGGTTGGGTGATATTGATGCAGTGATGCTCCCTGCCTGAAGATGGCATTTGCGGTACAACTGATGCACTCCTCGACAGAGAAGAAATCAAAGAACAAGTTGTAAAAACCATGGATGTCGAGCGGTTTATACTGTTGGTGGAGGATCACAGAGAGCTGTTTGACAAAAAATGTGGACAAAAGAGAGGATTTGTGGCTCGATGTTAATTTTCTGTTTCCTGTGCGAAGTCTTTATGATGATGAGCGCATACCCCCGTCATTAAAAGAGCCATCATTAGTCGCTCTCCTTGCGAAAAAACAATCCGATATGACAGTGCAAATTTTTTTTCCATTGACACCACTCATTCAGTCAGATGTGTGAGCCTCGGTTGGCACCCATGATTTTCTATTGAGATGCGTTCTCAAACTAAACTTTGGCTCGAACTTTGGAACAGTGTGTAGAGGCATTTAAGCACAAAACTAATTGTTTCCTGCACAACTGTAACCTCATATCAACAAAACTGTAATAATCTGTAAAAATTTTTAAAGAACTGTTGCCCTTCTTTCGCTGTATTGCCTTGCCTTATATATTGTATTTGTTTAAGCCATTGAGGGTTTCTTATGTGAATGTTGTCAGCTACTGAAACAGATTACACAGTATGATACCTGTGCAAACATTGGCAGTAGGAAATAGAGAGAAACAAAATATAGTTTTGGTCCCTCGTTCGGTACACCATTTGTTTGATTTGTCTAATTGTGTCGTTTGTTAGTGGTATTGTACACACAGGTCAGTTGAGACACATCTGAACTCCCTCTATCTCGGCTTAAAGAAAAGATAACACAGCGCCGGCAGCTTAGTGGTCCCTAATTGCTTGTCTGTATACTTGCTGGGAAGTCTCGGAAGGAGATATTGAATAGATATCTCCCACTGCATGCTTTAACCTGACTTCATGTGAAGATCCAAGAAGTGCCTTTGAACCGACTGAAGGCTATGCAGGGGAACCTTCCAGGGGCTAGGCTTAACTAAGCTTTTTTATTGAAATAGTGCCTTCAATGAAAGGGATGACAAGGGTTAGACAGGGTGCTAAGCTTCCCCCCCTGCACAAGCCATGTTTGAGTCAAAAAAGTGCATTCGAAGGCATGAAACCCTACTAGAGCTAAGGTCACCAAGCTTTCTCCCCATAGTTGCTAGGTTTGCCAATCAAAAAGTTTCACCACCGAATTTGACTCGTGCTAAACAGATAAACTCTGACAGTGATAAGGCTGCCACATGCCCCCCTTTCTAGGCACCAAGTTTGAATTGAAAATCACCTTAGAAGCTTAAGCCAGTTCAAGCTCAGAAAGCTGCCACGCAAATCCCCTTTATGTCCCAGACCTGCCCAAGTTCACAGACAAGAAACATGTTTCGACACTGACCACTCTAAGGGCTATGCTTAATAAACAAACCAGCTAAAGCTAAGGGAGGAACCATGTCAGTGTAATCTTGCTGTGCAGTCTCTAAGTGCCTTTGATGCCAAGTCCTCTTGGAGACAAGTCGGGGAACCCTGCCTGCAGAGAGGGTTGGAAAGAACCCTCCTTGGGTAGTATTCTATGTAGGGTTGCAGATCAAAGAAGTACCTATGTACCTGAGGCTGGATCGAATGCTTCAATGTGGGAGAGGCCTGTCCTGATGTAGCTTTGGAAAGCTTCTGAGGACCATCTACCCACAGACCCAAATAATTTATATTGGGGTAAACCTTTAGGTGTGGTCATTGTAGCTGTTTCGATCCTAATTGTGACGTAATGTTCGGGTGTGATACAGGAAGCATAAGTTTGACCCTTAAGAATTCTGGGGTCTTTTTACTTCTTTACAATTTGCTCTAATAAATCACCGTTAAAATATTTTTTTTTGTGGCAATGCTTGATATTATATTTTCAGTTCGCAAATTTTTTTTCATTACATTGCACAATACTTCTACAACAAACCTGAAATTGTACAAGAAATACATTTCTTTTTTTCTTCATTTCAGTCATTTTTAACTGCAAAAATTGAGAAAAAAAATGTTTTATGTGTTATAACAAAAACCAAAAGTGTTGATTTATCAAAAATATATATATATATTTTTCACAAAATGATGAACGATGAATGATGTTCATTTAAAGCCAAAAATCTTAAAAAATAATAACCTTTGTGAAATCTACAGGTTATATGTAAAATCAAAATGAATCAAAAGGAGGGTCGTGTCATTTCAAAGAGAGGGGGGGGGGACTTGCAAGACAAAAAAATGTTCAGTTTTGTACAGAAAGTTTGCTTGCAGGGTACTTTTCCTTCCACGCATATCGGTTTTCCGCTTGCAGGAACCTGCTGATCAGTGCATGTGAATATTGTCTCAGATTTTACACCATGTTTCTTCCGCTGTACATAGTCCATACATAGATTCTATAAGTGAAAAGTTGGAAATAAGAGTTGCTAAATAAAATTTAAAGTGTTGGAAAGGTTTATTATGAAATATCACATGGTTAAGTGACACAAGCAGGCTGCTACAGTTGACCAAACCCTTTTTTTAGGACAGATCAAGAACATACACCAAGTCCTAAAGGACAAAGCCTCCACAAAATTCTGGCATGTCTGAAACCAGAAGCTCATCTGTTTTTGAGAGATTTGCCACTCATTTGAGCAGCACCCACTTTGCAGCACTGTACACAGCCTTAGGGAAGTGCAAGCAGAGAATGAGATAGGCTGCAGAATGCTGAAGAATGGCTTGTGTGTCTCTGTAGGGAGTAGAGAGGTGAGATTTGAGGAGCGGATGATAGAATCGGGTTAGCTCGGGCTTCAGTGTTATTTGATGAGCTGGTTTTATCCGTAATCCTTCCTTGAAGATTTATTCATGAATTTCGCTTGCTGTAGTCAATCATCTTAGAGTTAATGGCTTTTAGCTTTACAAAAGTCATTGTCATGCAACAACTATTTGCTTTTCAAACCACGTATGGAGGGAGTCTATGACTAGTGAATGAAAGGGTAGACAAGTTTCTGACTAACAGAGCTGACACAAATAAGGTAAGCAGGCTTTAAACAAGATGCTCAAGTCAAGTTCTGTTCGCGTAAACAAACAAAATGAGATTTTAGAAGGGATATGATGTGCTAACCGCATTTGACAACAGAGATTTTATTGCTGAAGTGTTCTTTACAACTTGTTCTTTCCTGTCTGGCGTTCTAGACATTTTGGACAAGTACAGATCCAAACCAAAGACGATGATGGCAGGTGCCCCCTCCAGCTCCAAATATGTGAATTTACATAAATAGAGCAGAGAATGAAGAATGTTCCTTTTTTTGAAGAGGGGTGAATAATCTCAGAAATCTTCCAGAGCATTAACTACCCTTGATGGAAATTGTATTGAAAAAGAAGCTGTGCGGGAGAGAGAATGAATGACTTGCGGTGCCCTTTTAAAGTGCTTACATTGCCAGTCGGCTGTACCATTTAGATTTCAACCATGTCAACACCAGAAGCCAGAAGTAATAAATCAATTCACCAGCTCCGGCCATCAACAGTAGACACTGCTTCCCATGCTTTTCCGCAGAAGCCTCGGGCCTGAGTGTGCGCTCATGTCAGAAAATGTGTGTTTATTTTCCAACTAAAGGAACGTCCTTCAGAATACAGTACCGGCTGTCTCCTCACTGCTCTTTCATCCTGCCAGAAGAGTCCTTCCTTTTTACTATATTCTTTTTTAGCCTTTTTTTGTTACAAGATATAAAATGAGCAAGTCTCAAGATTTATGTCTACATGTTCTATTTAACTCATTGAAGCAATTTCTGTGACATAATAAAAAACCTCCCTCAGAGTTATGAATCACATGACAAATCTGTGGAGCTTTCTTAGAAGATGGATTTTAGGACCATGGACAGCGAGTCAGTGTGCAAAATTTGGTTTATGTGTGCTTTGATTTATACTCAAATAAAGTATAAATGTATTGTTTAATAGTATGTGCTAAAACCTGACTGTGGCTTCCTCCTTTCCCCCATGCATGCGTAATAGAAGTCACCAAAAATGTTTTTCTTTGCTCAGAGAACATGTATTTGCAAAAATAGAGCCAGTTCAAAATCTCTGTTCGGTTGTGTTTATCTCACAGTTTGTTCAAAAATGTTAACAGTTCAAATGAAAATGGTCTAGTGGCCCTTAGTGACATCTTGCTTGTGGTAAGTTGGATTAATGTGGACTAACCCATGTCTTTGCATTTGCTGTGCAATTGGCAGAAAGTTCAAAGTCCATTATGCATATCATGACCTAATTGTGACCGAAAGGAAAGTCCCGAAAGAAAAGGTGTGTGTGTGTGTGGGGGGGGGGGGGGGGTTAAACACTTTAACCATTTGAAGAAAATGCATCAGTGCCATCTAGTGGTGAAAACATGGGATAACCCTTGGAAAGACAAGACCTGTGATATGACTTGTGTTTTTTAAAGTTCTGGCACAAAAATTACTTGGATAACGTTTAGGAGATGTTCGCCTGTTTTAGATTTGTGAATTTTTGAGATTCTTGTCGTGAAAAAATGTAATAATAAGAATTCTTTAAAAAAATTTTGTTTAAAATTTGATATAATTTCAGGACTGTTGTGGAATAGTAGTAAAATAAGAAGCTGGGGTTGTACAAAAAAAATGATATGAAGCATTGCCACAAAACACTTTTTTAAAGATAATTTATTAAAGCAAATTGTAAAGCAGTAAAAAAAAGGTCCCAGGCTTCTAAGGGTTAAATGGTAAATTTTAATTTTTTTTTTTTTTACTTTTTCTTTTTACATGATTTCATGAGTTCACCACCAAGGACAGATATCCCCGTAATACCCCCTGTGTGGGGCAGAAAGGTGTGGTGAAGCTCGGACAAAGTTAACAGGGACAAGGTAAGGCTTAAATGCGCTGGCGAAAGGCACCGGCACACCCTGTGACCCCAAAACGGGAAAACACCGGTTGGAAAATGAATGAATGTTCACTGACCAGTTTTCTCCCTTTCTCTAGATCAATGATCGTTTGTGTGTATGATCAAAATTTGCTTTTGAGTGTCTTAACTTAGTTAGCAAATTCTTTTCAAATCATGTTATCTCGATGTCTGATCTTTGTTAACTAGCTATGTGCTAAACATTCTGGATATAAATTAAGTATAAAGTTTGAGTTGTTCTTTTATCTGCCCCCTTTCACAAAAATACCAAACTTTAGCATTCCTTACAATATGATATATCAATATTTAAGTAGGCAAACTTGCATTTTGTCAGCTGTTTCTGCTCAGTAATGGACATTAAGTAAAGCATAAAATGCCTGTCATCAAATGGTTCTGCTATCTGAGACCAGCCAAGAGGGTGAGTATAATTTAGTGCCAAATTAGTTCCCAATTATCATAAACGGCCCATATTTCATGCCATACAGGCCTCAAGCATAAAAATAGCTGCTGGTTGTTGGGCTTCAATCCAAAACCGAGACAGTAATGAAGCTAGAGAGCTTTACAGATGAGCTCTAATGATCAATTCTACTGGGAACTCTGGGATTTCAGTGAACAAACACTAAAGCCAACAATGGATGTTTTGTTAAAGAATTGAGCTACAACTTAAATCTGGGGTCATTAGTTCTTTTTGGTTTTACCGGATTAGTCCAGGAGCAGGAATGGCTGGAATCATTAAAGTGATGAGGGACCAACACCAAGCAATAGACATGCTAGAAATGTGTTCAAATATGCTTTAGATATGTTTGCCTTAAATAAATAAATAATAAAATAAATAAATAAATTAAATTCTATAAAATATATATTTTTCTATTGAGTGAACAACCTTGTTTCTTGCCATTCTAGGGATTATTTTTACCCTTCCTCCTGTTAGCTGTTAATATGTAAAAAAAAAAAATATTTATAATGCAATTTTTTGGTTGATCTTTGAGATGTAACAGAAAACAAATCACAAACAGGAAGTAATAACCTCTTAAACAGGACTGCTTTGAGGTGTTCAGCTTAAGTCCTGTCTTTCTCTGAGAGACATTTCTCAATCTGAAATTTCTCCCCTCCCTATTCTCTTAAACAGGGCTGTGTGTTTAGCTTAATTATGTCTACATGTTTAAGTTAAATAAACCCACGTTTCATGTTAAATCCCGTATTATTGCTTACTTGATTTAGAACACTGAAATGGACTGGCGACCTGTCCAGGGTGTACCCCCGGCTTCTGCCCAATGTGCACTGGAGATAGGCACCAGCAGACCCCCCTGACCCCAAAAGGGAATAAGCGGGTTGAAAAATGAATGAATAAATGATTTAGAACAAATATTCTTGTATTTTCATATAAAGCAAATGCGTTAAAAATACACAACTGCTAAGACATGGTGCTCTGAGAAAACACACAACTGTACTTCTATTGTACATTAACCTGATGGCAAAAAAGTCAGAAACACCTTAAAACTTCTTGGTATCCCACCAAAGATGCTTAACTCCAACCTGGAGTGTTCTTATATTGTGATGTAATGAAAAGAAACGACACCAGCATCTAAATGGAAACAATTGCAGCCTAAAGGAGCCCTATAACCTTCCAGAGTTAATGAATGAAAACAGTAAAATGTTAATTGCTGAAACCTTTCAGTGGGCATACCACACATTTAATTAGCTCCAGTTGCTAGTTTGCTGTCTACACGAGATCTTGCTCACTTTACTATGTGAAAGATGTGAGCAAAATGTAATTACACGGCCATTTAAGGACTTTTCATATATTTTTGGGTTGTTTTACAAGAAAACCAGACACCAGATTGAAAGAAATACTGGCACCTGTTGTTTGCATGCAAGATTTACCATTAAAACCGAAAAGCAACATCTCGCCAGATTTCATCAAGCTAAAAAATAGAACAATAAAGCCATTCTGTTTGCTGCACCAATATTGATTCATCCAGTCCCTCTATCTATGTCTGTCATCTCTCTCCCACCCTCTCTCTCTTGCTTGAATGATCACTCAGTCCAACACTCTCCCTTCATATGCCTCTGCTGTTGCCAGCATCTATAATATCATTTCAAAGGATAATACATAGAATTGTGACCCCCTACAGGACAGAGTGGCTTATCAAACCTGACAGAATGTGGATTATCAGCTTATTAGAATTAGCATTGCATCTATAGCACACACCTGCCCAAGTCATCACCTCTAAGTTCAGTAAAAACAACCGTATATGAGGTTGTCTGCACCGATGCTCTATGTGTATAACCTTACACTCTGCTTTGATAGAGCAGGCAGATCCAGATTTATCTCAACAAACAGAAAGGCTTTCAGGCTCGGGGAGTGTTTCCTGCTTCTCTTTTTTTCTTTTTTTTACTTTTGAAAATTGAAATGTCAGACTGGTACTGGAACAACCTGACATCAAAAACCCCAGTGCCACACTGCATTAACTAGAATGTTGTCTATCTATCTACATAATGCTACGTTGGAACAGGCTCCCGAAGACCCAGTGTACCCAAATTGACCTATTGCTGAGCCTCGCCGCGACAGGACAGTTTAGTCGATCGCAGAGGAATGCCACTCAGACACTCTCAGCTTTCAGCTGCACAGAAATATATTGGTAAATTCTGTGCTCATAGAAAACATTGGTGTGATTGATGTATTGATATTGTTGCAGGAGGCACTGAACACGGCTGTGGGGCTTACATTGCTTTCTCTGAATGGGAAAATATTTAGTTTATTCCATCCTCAAAACAAAACAAATTTAGAAGGTCACACAATCAAGATCAACAGGAGGTCTATATTTGTTATAATTTAATTAATGTTTTACAGGGGACATGAACTGGATTTTTTTTGCGGCATTCACAGAGCGCCAATTATAAGGATATTGATTTTGTTATGTTAACCCTAAGGGGTCTCTGCATGCACTGGTGCTTTTACCAGTCACAGCATAATTTTTGAATAAAGTAGAAATGACAGAACCTGGTAATTAAAAAAAAAATGTATTAACATTACAAGGGTTTATGACACATAATTGGTAATGTGATTCGAAAAAAATGTGAGGAAATATGTAATTGTCTTTCAGTTTCAATTTACAGACTTCAAATTAGTGCCAATCAGTGCCATCTTGTGGTGAAAAGAAAGGATAACCTTTGGAAGTACAAGACCTGTGATATGACTTCTGGCAAAAAAGTACAATGGAAGAAAAAGTGCTTGGAACAGTGCAATTTCCACATTGTTTTGACCTTGTTGTTGCTTTTTGGAGGGATTTATGAATTTTTATTTTGCCTCAACACTTTTGATTTTTATATTTAAGCAGTACAAAATGACAAAATGGATGGAATGCTCTGAATTGAACTTTTTTGTACAATTTTAGGTTTATTGTGGAATTACTGTGTAATGCAATAAGAAAAGAAGCTAGAGTTATGCTAATACAAAAATGATACCAAGCCATGCCATTAAAAAATGTTTTAAAGAAAATTTATTACAGCAAATTGTAAAGTAGTAAACAACTCTCAAAAATGCCCCAGACTTCTATGGGTTAAAGAACACAATTATTTTGCAGAAATTTACTACGGTTTATGAGTGTGTGTGTGTGTGTGTGTTTAACATTGTAATATCTTGTTCTCTGATTGGCCAAGTTTTGCATATTTATGTTGGACACCAGTGAGAGTTTAGGGAGTATAAGTAAGTATGAGAATAAACAAACCTTTTTAATATCATGACTGAATATTCTAAATGGTTTTTGATATTGACTATGATTTAAACTCATCTTCTTTAAAACTTTCAGCAGATAAATTAAACTATAGAATTGATAAATGCACAGATAGGCATAATGGTGCAAGTCTAGAGCAGGATGAAAACAAAGGAGAGATACTATTATAAAGTTGGTTTGTATGATGCACTTAGATTTCTGAAAACTTGAAGCAAGTTGCTACTAAAACGAAAACTGCATAGATGCACTCAATAGCATTCTAAACCTTGATTTTAAATTCTGTTTTAATCCATTTTTAACGATTAATATGATAATAGCTTAGTTTTATTAAAATGCATTGTTTAGTTGTTTTATGTTCTATTTCTATTGTCTTAAAGCACCTTGTGTATGACTTGTGCTATACAAATAAACTTGCCTCGCCTTGCCCTAGCAGATGTCTCTCTGATGCTAATTTTAGGAAAAGGGGGGATGAAGGATAACACATATCTAGAAAAATGTAATATTTAAAATAATACTGAGTAACAACCTATTAATATACAGGTTATGTTTTCATAATACCATAATGCCAGGTGAGTCTAGGCTATATTTATGAAGAAACAGCTCAGGATTTGCAATGAAAAAAAAAAAAACTGAAGAAAATTTGGCCTATACAACACACCCAATTAACATTCATCAACAGAATAATCTCAAATAAAATCCAGTCTCAAGTGAGTTTTATTTATAAAATAATCCCTGATAAAATATCAGGAGTCTGTGTTCTTCTGGAATCCTATTCTATTCCACTTTTTTTTACTCACCTCACCTGCTTTTATTGGAGAACCTTTTTTGATTTTGCTTATGTTGCTGAAGAAGCATGGTTGATGTTTCTGTTTAACTCATACTTCCTTCAAGTTAAACTTCTAGTTATCTTTTATTCATTTAAAAACAAACAGAAATTACCAGAATTTTTTGTTGCTCCAATCAAAACGTTAATGTACATGTACAGGAATGTATTTGATAACGTCATTGGATCGTTTAGTGCACACAGTGCTGACAGGTGAAATGAAAGAGTATGTCAGACAAAGGACACAAAATAAAGGTGAATTTACTAAATGAACCTATAAATATATCTCTCAATTACTTGAGACTAAATCTTTCACACAGAGCAGCACTGAGAACTAGCAAACGTTAATCATTCAGTACACATGTAAAGTACCAGTCAAGAGAGACACATGCCTGTGGCCGAGCATAATGAGAGAAAGTGTTTTACCCTTGAGTTCATTGACTGACTCCATCAAGTGGACAGCTCGGGACGAGGATGTTAAACAAGTTGCTAAAAAATCTATGAAGTGTAAATGGGCTGGTTTTCAATGTTTGCCAGTGTACCTGCTTTGCCAGGGTGACTGCATCTGAGGTCAGTCTCGCTCTGAGGTGAGGATCCAGATGAGCTGCAGGGGCAATCTCTACAACTTTTTGATGTCTTCTCTGAATTGAGCAATCTCTCTCATACAGATGAATCACGTTTCCATATTTATCACCTGTCGAAGAGAATATGAATAAATATTCAGAAAGTGATACTCTACAGTGTAAAAGTTTTAGGGTTGAAACCCAATCTGAAACAGAATGTTTAGTAGTTTAAAACTGGGTGAGAAACAGCTAAATTCTGTTATCAAGGTGAGGCTGAGAAAGTTTCTGGTCATGGCAAGATGTAATTCAAATTACATCTGAATTACATCAGAGCACAGCAACAAAACACCAGGTATTTATAGTGCAAAAATACAGTCTCTACCTTAGAAGTCTGGGGCCTTTTGGAGCAGTTTTTACTACTTTACAATATACATTTTAATTTACTATATACATATATTAGAACACAAAAGCAAAGATGCTGAGAGTGTAATCAAAACTCTGTGATGTGAAACTGAAGTTGTAAATGAAACCAACAAAGAATTAAGTGTATTTAAAATCATTTATTAGATTTTTTTTGTTTCCGGCAGATATTTTTTTCTAAATTGTTATCAATTTATTTTTGTTTGTTTTAGTTGAAATTAGGTTCGTTTTATTGCCAAAAAATGAAATCCATATGTTTCCAAATATTTTGTTCTTTTTGGATTTCCTACTACTTCTTAACACCAAATGAAATATTTAGAAGAATTTTAATAACCATTATCCATTGATTTGCATAGAATATAGAGGTCAATGACAATCAGCTTTCGTCAGTCTTCATATAATTGTCTTTTGAGTATAACAAAAAGAATAAAAAAACCTAATAAAGGATTGAAATCACTTGAGAGACTGTGTAAATGAAGAGCGAATTTTCATGAGAACTATCCACATATTTCCTTTCATTCGTATCGCAGACATCCATCTTACCTCTGTTATTAAATTCACGGTGGAGGAAGAGATGGTCATAAAATCAGTTTATCAGAGAAAGAGAGAGAGAGTGAGAGAGAGAGCATGTGGTTGCTTCTCCCTGGACACACACAGAGCCATTCTCCGTTAACAAGCCCAATTCAATTCCAGCTGTACGTTATCGACTATGAGCTCTGTTCCAGATGAGCAAATCACATCTAATGAGCCAAAATACTCAGCTATTATGGAATAAATCCACCAGGGAGACGCTAATAGATCATGCTAAGCTTTGTAAACAAATATGTGCTCACCACCTATGGACTTATAAATTCTTAGATTCCATCTCGTTTGGCTTAACAAAAACACTTATACAACACATAGTAGGAAGGTATGCTCACCAAGAATCTGTACTTCAATGTGTCGGGGTTTCTCGATGAACTTCTCCACAAACAGAGCCCCATTACCAAAAGCAGCCAGAGCCTCTGAGTAGGCTCTCTGATAGTTCTCCTCTAGTTCCTGTAACAAATAAAAACCATTATTTATATGATCTTGAATATATGCAATAACCCTTAGAAGTCCGGGGCCATTTGGAGCTGTTTTTACACCTTTACTATTTTTTTTTTTTTTTGCTGCAAAAAATTCAAAAATTGACAATGAACAGTTTTTATGTTTTATACCAAAAATCAAGTAGGCAAGGTCAAAACAATCTCAAAATTGTATAAAAAAGGTGAATATTTTCTTAACCTTATACACTGTATTTGTGCCATTGTGCAATATGGGATTTGTAAAACAAAACTGAATGACGATTGCACATTTAATCACATTTTAATTAGAGTTACCTTGTAAATTTTGTAATGTTTGTTTAAAACAGGATTTCTAGACTTCTAAGGGTTAAACATGAGATTTATTAAATCACAAAAACATTATTAGATTTCAAATTTGGATACATTTTTCAGCTATAGCCATTTTGACTGGTTCATTTGGCCAGTCTTTTTATGATCCGCTAGGATGTCCATTTTGCAAACTGGTCACCTGGTGCCCAACCAACATTATGTTGGGCCGTTCCTATTTCAGTCAATTTTAGACATAGGCTGCATAAAACTACATTAATGTGTTCATTTTATGTGTTTTTTTTTTTTTTGTTTTAATAGATTAAGAATATTGCTTAAATAATTTACATGTTTAGTGCACACAGTGCTGACAGGTGAAGATGAACGTTTTTTTTTTTTTTGCAATATAGCCAAAAAGGTTTTATGTGTGTAAATTTTCATGATTTTTCTTTATAAATCATTAGTTGTCTAGAAAAATAAAATCAGTTTGATACATCATAAAGGAGACAAACATTGGATAAGTGAACTAAGGTTTGATTCATGCAAAGTGTGCAATAATTATGCAAACAAAATTGTGCATAAATTTTGGCACCAAATCAAAACTCCCTTTGCAGAACCAACAGCTTCTTAATACTTTAACTTAAAAATGTCCATGCCATTGTGTCATTGATTCCTGGACATTTTTTTTTAAAAATCTGTTAATGTTGAGTGGAACCCATGCAACCCTCAACTTTAACAAGATTCCCAATCTCTGCACTTGGCATCCCTCAAGCGACAAAGTTTGTGGTATGTGCTGGAAAAAGGCTTTTTTCACATGAATCAACCCTACAGCATCTCTTTATGTAAAATGAGTTGAATATTTAAATGATGCACACTGACGCCATCTGCAACAAGATCATGCTGTACATCTTTGTAGTTGGTCTGTGGATTGACTGTGACTGTTCTCACCATCCTTTGCCTTTGCTTATCTGAGACATTTCTTGGTATGCCACTTTAGGCCTTAACTATATATGTTAACTACATATTCCTCACAATGTGAGGTTGAAACAGAGTCTGAGACAGCTTTCTGTATCCTTCCCCTAAACCACGATGTTCAATAATAATCATCATTTCAGGTCCCATGATGCCACAGAAGAGAAACACTTACACTGAACCTCCTTTTAATACTTTCTCATGAATGGACTTCGCTGTGCATGGAGGTCAAGTGTCACTGGGGTGACCAAACCAACTTTGAGTTCTTATCAGTAATGCTAAAGGTTTTGAAATCCCTAAAACGTAACACTTTGCATAAATCATGTATCATAACTTTATTTCACTTCTCAAATATCACTGTGTTTGTCTCCTATATTATATACTTTACTGAAATTTCTTATCCAGACAACCACTAATTTAAAAAGGTCCACATACTTTTTCATACCATCATGCTGAAGGAATAGCTTATAAATGACTATGTGGCTTTCCAGAATTCTACAGCTACTGTCAAATTGGTTCGTGATAAGGCTTAGTCATAAAAATATTTGATTGATGATCTGATATGGGCTCCTCACGTTCAAAATCAGCTGAATAAAGCAGGTAAATACAGTACTATAATTACTAACTACAGTACTAACTATTTTGAGGGGCAATAGAAAGGATCCTAACACCATGCGGCATGCAAACAGCTCAAGTAAAAGTGCATCCCAGGATTCACTCTCCCATCTCTGCAAAACATCTATTTACAACAATGCAGACTCAGAGCTACCAACAACTTCAATGACTCAAATCCCCCAGAAACTGCTGTAATCTTCCATGCCCTGAAAGTGCTTCCGTTGCCTTAAGGTAAAGCTGAGGAGGAGCTTCTTCCCTCAGACCTCAGCTTCAATGACCTCACCTCATTACTGCTCTACACTTTCCGATTTGTTATTGCCGCCATGTAGCAACCAGCTTTCAAATCCCTCTATACTTTCCTATTCATTATATGTATACTTAGAATAAATCATCTGTATTCTTTTACGTCTTACCCATGTGCGCATGTGTCTGTGGGAGTAGGGGGTGGGGGGTAATTTCCATTTCAGTGCTAGTTATTTCTAACCAATGTAACTAGTAACAACCTCTAACAAGTAGAATGGTATAAAATTAGACAAAGGTAGTTGAAAGGAACAGGGTCATTCATCGATATCTGTCTCTACTGGGGAGTAGAGACAGTTCATTTCACTTTCTTTCTTGAAATTTTTAGAATATCGCCACAATTGTTAAGTTGGTGTAACAATTATTAATATAAACCAAACTGATCACCTGTGATGGACTGTGACCTGTCCAGGGTGTACCCCCACCTCTCGCCCAATGTGCCGTGGGGATAGGCACCAGCAGACGCCCGCGACAAGAGAACAGTGACTGCTAAAAGAATTGGTCTTAAACTGCTTCAAAACAAAGCCAGATGTGGTTCTATTTTATGAGTGCAAAATTAGCCAAAAACAAGTGGTCGGGTCACAAGACGTTAGAACAAGTAAAAAATTTAGGAAATTCTGTCATAAAATACTGACATTATACTGCAACAAACAAAATTTAAGTAAAATTGAAAAGGCTTAATTTTTGATTGTTATCGGCTTTTAGGGTATCAATTATTCAGCTTGTTTGAGAATGTAACGTTTTCTTGATAAGAAAAAAAAAATTTTCTGATCATTCATTTGCTTGAATTAAGAAACTTTGATTTTGCCACTAAACTTTAAACTATAATTAAAAAAATGTCACTCCTATGTATGTTAATGATTAAGCAAAATATTATTGTTTTTCATTAACTTTGTTAATTCATTGAGTTTGTATAGAGAAATCTGTCATTTTAAGTAGATTTTTCTAGTTTTTAAAGACTAGTTTTTGCTTTTGTCTTTGAAATGTCTTCTATACTTTTAAAATATAAAAATATTTAGTGCTTATAAAAAATAAAAACAGTTTATTTTATAACTTGTAAATGTAAATTAATATACTTTATTTTGGGGTCCTAAAACTAATCACAATCATTCTTGAATGAATCAGTTTTCCCTAAAATAATAGTAAATATTTCTAATTTCTAGTATTGTTACTGACTTGATTTAAGGACATATACTATTGCTTCAATGCAATTTCCTCACAATTTTCTTAGTTTTTAGAGCATTTGTGACTAAATACAAGTTCATTTAGTCTGGTTTCAATGCAGTTTCTTTCAAAAAAATATTTTTTTTTTCTTTCTTGTTCCAAGAGAGTGTTTTTGCAGTGTACCAATTTGCAGCCAATAAAATAGACGCATCACTGTGCCTTTAAGTTCAGTACCTTTATGTTAACAGTCAAATGTGCGAGTGTGAAAATGAACCAGAGCAGAATGAAGCAAAATGTTATTTCATCTGGATGAAATGAACAGATGGTGAAGACAGTGTGGGGGATTTCTGGAAGCCAATGTTTACATTTGAATTCAGATAAACAATCATGCCCCTCAACTTAAAGCAGCCTTTGGCATATTTATTGGAAAGATTATGTAATTAGTTTATATATTATCTTTTTTTACATTAATTCAGTTTTAACTTAAGGTAATTGTCAAGTTCCCATGTTAACCATTCAGTTTGACTGTATTCTTGTGATTCAGCATTTGATGAAAGAGTTGTTGGGTCAGCAGCTGCACTATACTGCAATAAAGTAGCCTAAGCTCATGCTACAATGAGCTTGTAAACATTTCAACTTGAATTTGTCGATTAAAAACAGATGCTTCTGCCAAAAATATTCATCTTTCAAAAGAAAAGCCTGCGCATTGCAACTAGTTCTAACATCATGTACTTCCTTTGTGCCCTGAAGTAGGTTTGTTAAACATACTCCAAGTGAACACATAGAAGAGAGAAAAGGAGTCTGCTGATCTGTCTTAGTAATTTTTCTGAAACTACATCAATACCCACATAAGAGTGGTTTACTGAAATACATTATTTTTCTTTTTGCATGATGCCTTCAGTCCCAGGCAATTGAAATGATTCAATAAGAGTGGCTGAGCAACACCCCTGGAATGTAATAGAATGAAACGGAATAGATCTATAGGAAAGAAGCTAAATACTTCACTTTTTAAGACACTACTTGTCAGCCTGTCCTGAAGAGAATGGTGGAACGAGGCCATAACGTCAGAAACCATTTCACCAGTGACAGTAAATACAGGCAATAAATCCAGCAAAACCACTACTTAGAGCTGGGATGTCACTGTGATCTAGTGTTGGACTGTGAAGTAACTGTCACACATGCATGTCCGCATGTCCAGTTGTTGACAATTAGCATAAATTGTCACGTAATCTAATTAAACACAGTCGTAAAACAGACACTATCCACTGAAACGGAAAATTATGCTCTTGGTTTAGCAACCTTGTCTTGAAACAGTGCACAGTTAACTGTGGATTGGTGCATTTTGGGTCATGACCTGGGGATTGTTTTTTTTATAACTTCTTGTAAACATTCTGTTTCTTGAAATTTATTTTCAAATGTCTGGTCTGCTATCATCAGAGTGGCATACTCAGACCTCATTATTTCTGACGACTCTCATTCCACGGCCTCCTCCTCCATATGCAGCTTTAAAGATGATTGGAAAGTCATATGTTTTGGCAAACTCTTGAGCCTCCTCCAGAGATGCGATGGGGGCATCTGTTCCTGGAACGACTGGAACACCTTCAAACAAACACATTTTGCAAAAATCAATTAACGAAAAAGCAGTTCATACATTTATAATCACAAAATTAATAATAAAATAAAAACTGTTAATGGATCCAGAAAACTAACAAACATGGGGATGGAAACATTATCCATTGTTTCAGCCTAAGTGGTCGCACAACTGTTCCGCATCATTTGATAGATTAAGTTACTGGAAGGGACATGGAAAGTCTGCGGAAGGTTGAATTTCTTGCTTCTTCCAAGCTTGTGCTATTCTAGCTCTCATTGTTTTAACAGAGATATAATAAAATGTACAAATAATTACTTTTTCAATGGAAAGAGATTGAAAATACCCCTTTCTCCATCACTGTAAAACAATGTTTTGTTGTGTACAGGTGACACTTATTTCTGACAATAAAATTCATGAAAAATCATGAATTGTTTATAATACATTACATAAACTATTGTGGGTGACATCTAAATGAACAGCCAAAAGTTTGAACAGCTGCCAAGAAATAAGGGTCTATTTTTCCGAAATTGAATTACATTGCATTAATAATGTATCAGTGGAGCATATAACACTTCTCCAAACATGTTATCAATGAAATAATAATAATAATATTCAATAATTGCAAAAAAAAGAAAACAAAATAACACTGTTGTTATATTATATTAGTATATTGCATAGACAGTAGTATGAATACAAAACGAAAAATTGGTTTCCTTTCCCAACTATTCATTTTAGCGCAATTCTCAGAAAAGAAAGTTAAAATGCTATGCTTAAGGCCCATGGGTAATAGGGTCAAGAAAGAGGAAGCTACCTATAAGAGAGAAGCTATATTCAAGAATGAAAAAATTCAGAGAGGATTTTATACCTTGCACTATAATAGTTTTACATTTGTTTTGCTCCTAGCTATGCCGCTTTTTTCCTTTGAATATTCTATTTTAATGGACCTGTTCCCCTGTAAAGCACCTTGAGTTACTGAAGTGCAAGTAATAGGCTATAAAAATGAACATGCGCAGAGTACTGTATATGGTATTTGCAGATTTCCTCTGCTCCACATTTGTACAAGATGGATCGACAAAACCAGTTTGAAATTATCTGCAACTTGTAAAATGGGACATTGAAACATCAAAAAAAAAAATAAGGGCTGCAAAGGGTCAGTCAAGGATCAGAGCTTCAAGTGTGTCCAGCCCCTTGAAACATGAATGCCTAAACATTTTCATTACATTACACAGTAATTCCCCAACAAAGTTGTACAAAAAATGCATTTCTAAGCATTAATTTATTTACTTAAAAAAAAAAAAAATTGAGAACGAATAGTTTTAATGGTTCATAAAAAAGTGTTGAGACAAAGTAAAAATGTATAAATCCCTCCCCCCACTCTCAAAAAACAAACAAAAAAAACAAACAAATACAAGGTCAAAACAATCTGAAAATTGTAACAAAAAACTCCTAAACTTTATACACTGTCCCAAGCAATTTTTGTGCCATTGTGCTTTTTGTGCCAAAACTTTGCAAAACACAAGCCATATCACAGGTCTTGTGCTTCCTATGGTTATACCTTCTTTTCATCACTAAATGGAACAAATGGCACAGATGTGGAGGCTGAAAATCAAAATTAAAAGATGGTTGTGCATTTTGTCACAGTTTAAGTGAATTACCTTGCAAGTTATGCATCATGACTCTTGCAATGTTCGTTTGACAATGTTCGTTTGGCTAATATCCTTTTTGAAACCTACACCTTATCAACAAATGGAGGGTTTTGTCATTTTAAAACAGCAGGTGTGATTGGCACATGCACCGGTGCATGCAGAGACTTCTAAAGGTTAATTTGTCTCTTTTGAGTATGAAACTATATAAAATCACAATAGATGAAATCAACTCTTTGCAAAACTCTGAACTCCTTTCAGATTTCATGCAAGAGCAGACAAATCCACACATTCAAAACAGAAGTTAATAGTGCAAAATCCCAAGATTCTCATGCAGGTACCTGCTTTTATGGCCAAAGCACGGGCTTCCACTTTATCCCCCATCTTGCGAACAACCTCTGGGGAAGGACCGATGAATCTCACCCCGGCATCGGCACAGGCTTGGGCGAAGTCTGCACGCTCTGATAAAAAGCCGTAACCAGGGTGGATGGCATCCACATTATTTTCCTGAGAGCAAAGAAATACAGGCCGTGAAACCCAGCGAGGATGAAAGATAGCAAGACAGAGAAAGAAAGAAATGAGAGCAGAATGAAAAACACTAGCCAGGGATCTATATGTGACAGTGCAGTCAGACTTAATCATCCTGATGCTGGAAAATACTAATTCCATTAAATTCCCAATCAGAGGGAGTTTGAAAAGCCCCCTCTTTCTCAGTTGGCAACATGGTAATTGCACTGGAGAAAGACTAATTATTGGGAGTCCGTCTGGTGAGGTTGGAGACGATGGTGTTGGCTGCTTCCTCAGTTTTAATATGATGTGGTGTTGTGTGTTTGTGCACTGCTTTGTGTTAATGCAGTGCATTGTTGTTTGGAAGTGCTGATGGTGTGGGATGAGCTGCCTGTGGCATAATAAGAGAGTTCGCCAAAGGATCTGGATCTGCCTGGCATCTCTGACACCACTCCAGAAAACAGGGATGGATCTATTTGAGCACCATATCACTAGTCACTGATGAGAATGCTAAACACTGGAAGATATGTGCTTATAGCAGAGCACAGACAAGCCTTCATTCATAGAGTGACACAGAGGTGAATTGCAGTTTGATGGATCGATAGACAGAAATGTCTAACCTTAGCCACTTTGATTATGTCAGGGATATGTAGATAGGCTGAAACAGGAGACAAGCCTCTGCCAATGAGGTAAGCCTCATCCGCCTTCTGTCTGTGCATTTGCCCCGTGTCCTGCTCTGAATACACAGCTACTGTACGAATACCCAGCTCTGTGCAAGCTCGAAACACACGGATGGCTATTTCACCTGAAAGAAAAGGAAATAATTAGAAAACAAACAAATAATGCTGTATTGTTCAATTTGTGCATCTTAGTTAAGCTTTTCGTCATTGTTTGGGTAGTAGTACTCTGCTGGTGCTCATCTACAGCCAACACTGGGCTGTCGTTAGCCACGTTCACATTTCAACTGGCACCAAATTCAATGCAAGTTGTTGGACTGTCCAGGGGAAACCCATACAAGCCAATTCATTCAGAGATTGTTTGGTTTCTTCAAGAACTTGCAAATCTCCTTCATTATTTTATATAGTTACAAATAAAAACAAAAACGAATGACTCCAATCAAAACTGATAATATAGATTGTTTTTACAAACTCAACAGAAAGTCTGTTATTTTGCAAAAAAAAACAAAAAAAAAACAAAAAAAACGGCCACTTTTATATCTGTTCATCTCCAAACTCCATCAGTCTTATTTTAAAGCATATTGGATGTTATATTTCTAAGCTTTTTGGACTTTGGTAAACAATGTGCACATGGCAGCCGTCAAAAGTAGACACTTTGTCATGAACAGGAAGTTGTAAATAACTCAACAATGCAATGTCCTATTGGGTATAAATTTGCCATGCTTCTTAAGAGACTATGTCTGATCAAATCTATATAACAGTGTTAGTTATAGCACCACATAGTGACCACATAGAGTTTTTCTCATCGCATTTTCTAGTGTTTAATACTGCTTTTTCAGACTTCTTTAGGAGACCAAGACCTACAAAAGTCAATTGAACTAACTTTACAAAACTAACAGGAAGTCATTTTTATAAATCCCAGGCCTTGTACTTAAACAAACTCCTCCAAGAGATTTTAAGTCACATGGGATGTTAAAGTTTGAAGCTTTTTTTTACTTTATAAAAATGAAATTATAGATGATAAGGAAGTAGCAATAACTTTGCCATAAATGCATATGTTAAGAGACCATGTCTGAATACATCGATGTTGCAACATACAATATCACTTAGAGCACACCAGATGGCCTCAGGAAATACAGCATTTAACATTGATATTGTACTTCTTTTAAAATTATTACATTTGCCATAAGAATATTTTTGAATACAAAAATAGAACAATATTTTTTCTCATTCATAGTGGCTCCTGGTGATCTGACACTTTATTTGGTGGGTTTTATTTTAAATTTGCCCATTTTCTTCGAAACAGTTCTTGCTTGAATACATCAACAAACAAAAACAAGGTCGTACTGCATGGTGTAAAAAATTACCCCTCAAATGCTAAAGCCCCTTAGGTGTGAGAGCCCTTTGGTCGCTGCTTGCAACTTTAATGTTAAGTACAACTAAAATTTCAAGGCATTAAAATCAATGGCACCAGACAAATGAGTAATCATAGCTACAAATCGCATGTGTTTGAGTAAATAAATAATTTCTAAATGTTGGAGGAGTTTGTGAAATTGTCAGAACACTAATCCAGGGATCAGGCTGTAACTTTTAATGGGTTTTCTCTGTGTTTACAAAATATTGAATCTTTGGATTAAAAGTCTTACCTCTGTTTGCCACCATGACCTTTTTGATTGGTCGATACTCCAGGGTTTGGGGAGAAAGATGAGCTGAGCGACAACACAGACCAACTCTACTGAGGAGCAGGACGCACATCTTCCCCCTTGACAATGCCATAACCTGAAGCATCCTAAAGAGATAAAACCAGACATTAAAGGGTGGCCAAATGTTGTTATACTATCAAACATCAAACACTTTTGCTAACACTAACAACCAATATTATTATTATTATTATTATTATTATTATTATTATTATTATTATTATTATTATTATTATTAACCATAAATAGTTAATAGACTCTTTCAGTTTTTTATAAATACCATTCCTTTTATTTACCGTATTTCACATTCTTCCATTCTGTTTAGGAAATAATAGGATGGAGGAATGCTGCCATCTAGTGGTTGTACATCTTTTTATCTTTTCTCAGTATTTATTCATTTATTTACTTTTGTTTTGGCCACACTGGTTGCATACGTGTTCTTAAAAGGGCTACAGAATCAGTAAATATTGACTCTTGCTTTTAAAATAATAGAAAAAAAATTGAGTAAAACAGATCAACATTCTAATCTTCAAGACCTCTCTGCGTGTAGAGTTGTTTAAAGAGTAAAATAAACACTTCACAAAAAATATTCAATTTTTGTGATACATTCATATTATTTATATTCTGATATATTCACTGAATTTTCGTCACTCGAACGTTGGAAAGTCCTCAAGTTTCGGCTGGCAAAAGAATGTCTTGTTTACTTGTGTAACCCATCGTTCCCTGACGAGGAAATGTTGATTATGTCGATTGACTCGACTATGAGAACTTACAAATAAAGTGGGCCAACGAAACACTTTCATCGTGCAATGTAAATAAGCCCATGTGTGTCCACTCACCGTATGATGCTGAGCAACGGGAACCCACAGAAGTCTCTGACTTAGTCACATGACCTCAAGAGAAAAGGCACATAACATCTCCGTTTTCATGTTCTGGTAATGATGGGTTAAGAGAGTAACCAAGACATTCCCTTTCGTTCAGTCACTTTGAGGTTATGTTAAACTTGAGAATAGAACCCTTCAATAAACAGCCACAGTCACATCCTTCCATGCAGGGTGGCACTAAGCTGGAAAAAGGTTAGCAAGAAGACCTAAACAACCTGTAGAGGTCTACTCCTTTCTACTTCATTCGCCTCAGTCAGATCTGGCAAGTTATTCTGTATCAGAAGCAGAGAACCCCTAAACATTTTCAGTGAGGGGTGTGCAGAAAAAGCCAAATCATCTGCAAGCAGTTCTCATGAAGAGCAAAACTACAAAACACTTGTAGCCAGGGGTCACTAAGGTCTAAGCCATGCCCTGTATAGGTCTATAACTAAAAAGTCAAGACACAAGGTTAAACATAAATACATTAATGAATAAATAGATTATCAAAAATCCATGGTTGCTTTGAGTTACTAACTAGACAAACAGGGAAAGTCCTAGTTCGGTTACTACGCTGTACAATGGAATCAGCTTCCAGCAGAGACCAAGGGTGCTAACACTTTTGTCACACTCAAATTCACCTATTTAAATGTGCTTTTACTTAATGGACTTAAAACCGGTGTCAACAGTTTTATCTTTAATGCAGTTCTCTATTTTAACCATTATGTTTCAGGTGAATGAGATATAAACTCAATTATTTTTTAACTGTTTTAAATTGTATTAATTTAATTATTTTCTATAACTTAATCATTACGTTTTAGTATGAATGATGATGGAGATATATTATAATGTAGAACTCTAAATTAATTTTAAACTCTGTTTTTAATTTATTTACAGCTGTATTTCTTGCCACGTGTGTGCAAACCCCAAATCAGCATCATCATTGGAACCCTTGGAAGTACAAGACCTGTGAGCTGGCTTGTGTTCTTCAAAGTTCTGCCACAAAAAAGTGATTGGGCCAGTGTACCAATTTTAGGTTTATGAGACATTCTCTGTTTATATATATATATATATATATATATATATATATATATATATATATATATATATCCTTTTTTGGAGGGGGAGGGGTAAATCTTTGTTTTATCTTTATCTGATCTTTGTTTTTGAATCTTTATCTTTATTTTGTCTCAACACATGTGATTTTTGTTATGAACATAAAAAACATTGTCCTCCATTTTTACAATTGTATAAAAGTAATGAGAAAAATAACTGTAAATAAATGCCAAAAAACTGTTTTATAGGTAACTTATTAGAGCAAATTGCTAAGTAGTAACAAATGCTCAAAAAAGCTTCAGACTTCTAAGCATTAACTCCATTAAACACTTTGAATTACAAATGTCTGAAATGTGCTATATAAATAAACTTTCCCTATCTTGCCTTACACAGTGAAAAAAGTCAATTGAATTTATTTCATTCTGTAAATCAGTTCGACGTGTATAGATTTAACAACTCAGGCATTGCCCATTGTGTGTGAACAGCTTCATTTTGCTCTTCCATTCAACAGAGCACGGCTGGATGAATGGTCTTAGTCTAATATGCCTGTAGGTCCTCAAAATATTCAGAAAATAATCCTGACAGCCATGTTCATATTTCGTATCACAGGCCTTTGTTTTTATACACTACATTTAAGAACAATAAAGAGACACAAGTAGGTTAGTAGGCAATGGCTGGATTTTAGGGCAAAGGTCTCTGGATTAAAGACTGCAGTTCAGGCAATGGGTTTGTTGCAGATTGACAGAGAAGAAACTTTGAACTTAAGTGCAAGTAATTTAATGTCCCTTCAACAAGACTTCTGTGTCAACATAAACTTTGACCGTAGGAGAAATTCAATAAACTGCCCCAAAACCAATACTCATATAATAGCATAAAGATGATGAAATATTTTCAAGGTCCACCATGCTATAATGGACTAATGGCCTTGCCAACGACTCCATGAGGGGAAATAACAGAAAATATAATGATGAGCCTATTGGTGCTTTCTGAAATTGCTCGCTTAGCGTTAAATTACACTGAACACTGCTCTTAAAAGCCAAGCTGGGCAAAATCAACAAGCTCAACCAACTCTGTACACAATCTAGGTAGAGCTGCACATCAGCTGGCCTTTTGGGGGACTTTTTTTTTTGCTCTCTGCAGCTTTTCTTATCTCTCACTTGTGCTTCTCTTTCCACCCGACTAACACTTCCTGCTTGATTTGGCCATTAGAGCTTTACTGAATGAATCCTCCGTCTCTTTACATTTCAAGTAAAAGTCCCGATGACAACTACTCAAACAATACAAAAAAGCTTGTCTTTGGGTAAATATTAGTTTGATTTGACAGACACCAGTAAAAAAACTGAATAAATTAAAGAAGTTGTGAACTGAGAAATAAAAAACAGTTCATCCTTTTATGAATGAACTGTTGGAATAATGTTTTTAAGTTCCACCCATTTTGTGACTCATTACTTGACAATCTCTAGCTGCACATACAACAAGCAAGGAAGCAGTGGTAAGCTCAAAGCAGGAGTCACTCGCTTATCATCAAACAACTCAACTCAATATACTAACATAAAATTCTAGAGTTGACAAAGTCAATCAAAAGTAATGTTCTGCAGTTTGGACTCAAAATGACCGCAACATACTGACAGTTAGCATTGACAGTATGGACTGGGAAATAGATTTCCACACAACAAACACCAGCAAGTAATGCTCAAAACATGTCGACTTTGCACATTTGATGGGGTTGTGGGAGTGCTTACTTTTTATTTATTTTTTTATACAGTCTAACATGCTTTAATACAGTTAACACAGCACAAATAACCGATGGCTAGTGAAAACAGGGAACAATTCTTGAACAATTCTCATAGTCTACTTGTCTACTATTAATTAAAAACAACTGCAAGATCCCCTCATTGAATAAAACAAAGAAGAAAACAAAAAAACAGAATTCTGTTGGTATTGTTAACCCTTTGAAGTCCCTGCACCCACCGGCATGTTTAATTTACATTTCAAGTGTGTAGGTCTAAAAAGTTGTATTAAAATGAACATTACAAGAGTAAGGATACATGCCAAGGTAATTCAAAATAAATTGTGGGAAAATACGGGAAATATATGGGAAATCGTCTTTCATTTTACAAACCCCAAAATGGTGCTATCAGTGTAATCTACTGGTTCAAAGAAGGAATAATCCTTGGAAGTACAAGAACTGTGAAATGCCTGTGTTTTTCAAGGTTCTGGCACAAAAAATGCACAATGGCCCAAAAAGTGATTGGAATCTTTCCTGTGGCTCAGTTGGTAGAGCATTGCGCTAACAACGCAAAGGTTGTGGGTTCAAATCCCAAGGAAAGCAAGAACTGACAGAAAAAATATGTTCATTCAAATGTAAGTCGCTTTGGATAAAAAATGCATAAATGTAAATGTAATAGTATATAAGATTTAAGAGCAGTTCATCCGGTTTAAAATTACATTTTCACATTGTTTTGACCCTGTCTTTCCTTTTAGTGGGATTTAATTTTTATTGGTCTCAACACCAAATTTAGATTTTTGTTATAAAACATTTTTTTTTATTTTGCACTTTAAAAAAATCCCAAAATGTAGTCAGAATTGATTTTTTTTTTTTACGATTTCAGGACTGTAAAAAAATCATATCCACAAAAAACTCCTAATTCATAACAGAAAATTGTAGTAGTAAAAAATGCTCAAAAAGCCCTGAACTTTTAAGGGTTAAAAGACATTTTTAGTTCAATTTAATAGTCGTTTTTAGCCCAGATTTCTCATTGTATTTCACCAAACACATAAATGGGATATGACCAGAAATATATAATTTAAGATACACCCTATAGTATGTGAACCCTCTTTTCTCCTCGTCCACTGGATGCATCTCCTTGGTTTTCTGCAATAATGTAAAAACAATCAACGGAACTCTGACTTGTGCAGACGTTAACATTGACAAATACAACTGATTACCCAAGTGACTAAAATTCCATTCCATGTCTAGAAGTAGACGTTATTCCATCACATAAGTGGCTTTTGCTTGGGTCTTTTATTCGAAAGTTACACAATGACCTCTTGTTTTCATGAAGACGTGTCTTACGTTAGAACAACTGAACTAGATTAGCTGCACGGTGGAGCAAAGGTCACACATCCCATGGTCAAGAAATTGTGGTTTTATTATTGTAGTTTACAATTCAAATATAATTGAAACACGTATATTGTTATAGATATTTATATTTATATACAGATATTTACGTATATTTGTACACATACAACTTTCAGACCAGGGACTGGCCTAATCTACACTTCACCGGACCCTAAGCATCACCCTGTGTGACATCAACGTGTGCAATATACTGACTTTATTTTCATTTCATAATGGACAATAACCTTATAGGTGATAAACCTATGATTGCTGTGCAATTGCAATTTAAACTATACATATCTAGCTCTTAAACAGAACTGCCACCTCATCTACCTCCACCCTTCTTTATGCACTATTACTATATATATTCTATTGTACTTGACACTTTATAGCGTTTGTCTTTACTATGTGTTGCACTGAATAGCGAGATGTTCTTAATCTCATTGTACATGTTATAATGCAAATTGTACATGTGTATAGTGACAATAAAAGGCATTCTATTCTATTCTTCTAAAGCTTCATGGCAAACCAATGCATTTAAAAGACAGGTTCTAGAACAGGTCAAACAGTCTCATGGACACTTTGTGGCTTATAGATACACAGCAGATACAAAATAATTTTGGAAATGCCACCATTTAATTAATAATATAAAACTGTATTCCGTTTCTTTTGTGTATTAATCATATATTGTTTTGTGGTATGAACATATTTTTAATCTGCTATGAAAAAAAACAAACTGTGCTGCAATGCATTGTTTTTAATTTTTTGTTCCATAGAAACAGCTTCATCTAATGGCAATCATATATTTCAAGCAAATTACTACTAATATGTCTATCTTAGCCTGTGATATTGAGCTCATTTTCTTACTCTATAATACTGTTATTTCATAGTAGTTGCATCACCACTTGCACATGATCTTTGAACACCTTCAAAACGAAGTTTGCAGCATGAGGGTTTTTCCAGTAACATGACATGAAATTCTCATTCAGTTCCTCGTAACACCAACAACACAACAGAACACAAACACACAGCTTCACTTACTTATCCAGTTCGTCCAAAACCAGAGCAGGTGTGAGATAGAAACAAATGAATGGCCAGAAAGTTCTGCTGGAGTCCTGAGCTAGAATGGAGCTGGTCAAGTGAGCATGAAGCGTTGGCAGCGACGTGACATGAAATCATGCAAAAACACTATGTTCACCACACAGACTGCTCTTCTCTTAGACTGGGAGGCCTGATCCTGTTAATCTCTCTCTCTCTCTCTCTCTCTCTCTCTCTCTCTCTCTCTCTCTCTCTCTCTCTATCTCTCTCTTTCTCTCACACACTCTTTATCTCTCTCTCTGTTTCCCTCTCTTTCTAAATGCAGGTTTTCATCCTCTGTTGATTATGTAACACTTACAAGCCAAACAGTAGCTCTGTTTTGCTTCAATAAAAGGGCTGGATTTAAATTTATGGACTAATGCACATTATGGGTGGTTTGGGTGGGTTGGATGGACGGATGGATGGGTGGGTGGTTTGAGTGGGTTGGATGTGATGGATGGATGGAGGGACGGTTTGGGTGGGTTGGATGGATGGATGCATGGACAGTTTGGGTGGGTTGGATGGATGGAAACATGGACGGTTTGGATGGATGGATGCATGGACAGTTTGGGTGGGTTGGATGGACGGATGGACGGTTTGGGTGGGTTGGATGGATGGATGCATGGACGGTTTGGGTGGGTTGGATGGATGGATGCATGGACAGCTTGGGTGGGTTGGATGGATGGATGGATGGTTTGGGCGGCTTGGATTGATGGATGGATAGATGGTTTGGGTGGGTTGGATGGATGGATGAATGGATGGATGGTTTGGGCGGCTTAAATTGATGGATGGATGGATGGTTTGGGTGGGTTGGATGGATGGATTTATGGATGGAGGAGAAGAAATAGAAATTTCAAAAATCAAATTTCAGATCTTTCCCAAACTCACTAAGTAAGCACCACCAGGTGGCCACAGGAGATGCAGCAATTAAGAATTTTAGCAATTGCTTCTTTTACCAAATTTGCCATTGTGTGACTATAACATGGTCAAAAATAATAACAAAAAGTTTCAATAATGCAGACTCAGTAATAGTTCCACCTGGTGGTTATGTCAGCGTGATTTCTAGTTTTTATTTGACTGATTTTTCAGAAACTGCTTGACATCTCCTAATTTAAGATTGGTCATAATGCATAGTTCAACAAATTGCCTACAAGGTGATGCCACCTGAAGTCCTTGAATGAATAAATGAATGAATGAACAAATGAATGAATTTGAACATGACGAATACATATATAAACAAGCATCACTACAAATTCACAAACTAAAAAAAGAAAAATACCCACTGACATACAATGCTCATGACTCATCTATCAAAGCAATAAAGAATAAAATGACTAGAGGGATTGATTGAAGATTAGGTGCCATAAAGTCTAGATAAGGAGTCGAAACATTAAAAAACGTGAAGCTGATGAATGACTTTACGTCTTAAACTGAATTTCCCTTATACGTGAATAGATATGTTTTTACCATAGGACCAAACCAGTCTTAAATACTTTTTTTTTTCATAAAAAAAAAAGTTTACATGCCATTTCTCTGGCTTCTTATTTTTGAAAGCGTTTCTTGGTCAAAAACTCAAAAAGAAAAATATTACAGTCCTCCGCACACCATATGAAAACAGGTTTGAAACAAATATTTTGATTTATGAACTGACAACTTATATCTAATCAAACTAAATTTAGCACATCCAATTAAATTGTTTTAACTAATATCTTTCTGTAGCTTTGCAAAACGGTGTACTTGCATAGACCTTGCACTAAAAATGTTTGCTATTGCATCTTTATCAGGAGATAAATAGTCAAAATAAGAAAATCTAATCAGGCATGATCAAAGTAAACATTGCATTTGTCACTTTCTTTCTGTTCTGTTCTTTTTTTGCTTTTCTGAACTTGAATTTATGCTCTTTTTAATTGCCAATGAACCCATGTAAAAATAAGAATAAAGATAAGGATTGAGTCAAACACATTATTATTTATTTATATTTTTGCTTGTTGACATCGGCCTATTTTTAATTTTTAAATAGTGATGAATGCTAATCAATTGCGAACGTGATCATCAGCCATGTTTATATCTAGTGACATTCACACACTTTTACAGGGGAATGTCCTGCCCTTTGTTTTATTGCAGCAAATGTAAACACTGAGAATCTGCAGCCAAGGCCAAACTTATGATGTCACAGGCATGGTGAAATAAAAATAATTGCAACACTGGACAATCTCGTTCAATATTTAGACTGTGAAATGCCATGGATGCAGTCCAAGACTACCTTCAGTCATTCATTCACTACATTTATAGAAACAGGAACGTGGTGGATATGTGCATCATTCATTGCTTTGATTGAAACTTATTTAATTCTAAATAAAAAAGAATTGCTTTTGGACAGGTACATAAATCATTGGTTGCCTTTCAGCATTCCTGGTTCATTCCTAATGAGAAGGATCTGTGTGTAAAATTAGTTTGTTATTATCATTATCTGTTTTGCATATGCAAAAATTATGGGGTATGTCAGCTTTCACACTCCGATGTACCAATAGTGAAATGAATGTAGGAATTTTTCCAGGCGAGCCCTTTGTCTGGCGTATGTTAAATCCAGTCCTTTTTGTACCTTTGGCTCCTCCTATAGGTGATAAAATGAAGCAGCTGGGAGCTGAAGGGACCTATGAATGCACAATAAAAAGCCATTCAAACACAACCACATACCACAATCAAAAATACCTCATTTTTGTAGCAAAGATTTAGTTTCAACCTTTATTTATGTAGAGAAAGGTTCCAGATAGACTATAGAATGAAAGAGCAGGAAATATAAGTGACAGGGTACATGGGTCCCATGACATAAAAAGCAACTACTCGCACTACAACTAGTCCTCATTAGATTAAAACTAAATGCCAAATGCGGGACTATCCACATTCCTACCCCCCTCCTGCAATGTTGTTTCTCGTTCAAGTCTGTCTGCCCGCTATAGGCGACAGTTTGGGAGGGGCTTTCAATTTTGATGCATGTAACAGTGTATGTGACAATAATTTTGTCAATCCCCTGATTATTTGCTTTTGTGACAGAAACTGTATTGTTTCTTGTTTTGAACTCCATCTTAAAATTTGACAGTTTACAGCATCCGTAAAGTTGTATTGATTGCTTGATTTTAGCATGTTGTCCGTGTAGGTTTCTCATTCAAGTAGGCTCATTAACATATTTAAATACATGGTAGAGGTGGGAATTTCCGTCTTTGTAAGTGTCTTCAATGTTCTCATAATGGTTAGCACATGAGGCCCCAGGTGAACTTTTTCTTGCTTTTTGCACCGATACGAGCTGATAATCTAGCTGCCTTTGATCCCAATGATCTATGAATTGTATGAGACTGCACTTGAATTTCATAATTCAAATTTATGTTGTTTGCTCACTAAATGTACATAATATTCAAATAAAACAGTATGAGTTTGTGTCAATGTACTGACAAGCAACTCCTGCTTGAATATACAATGAACATTTAAAACATGTATTTACTCTTTTTCAAGAGTAATGAATGCACTTAATCACAATTAATATAAAACTCGTTAACTACAAATATGATTAAAGATTCATGTAAAAAAAAAAAAGCACTGTTTTTTCTTTCATATTAGGGTGGCATGGATTGAAGAAAACACTGCTACCTTTTCCGCAGATGACTGCTGGATTGAGGCCTCTTGGGTGGGTTTGTTTCAGAAACTATCCCCCTCCCTCGACAATACAAAAATCATTTGGTGACTCTAAATTGGTAACTGTAATTAAAAGTGCGCTACGAAGAATAAATCTAAACTTTTATGCAATATGAGTTGGATTTAGACATCTTTACCTTGATCAAACTTTTCTTTTTCTTCAAAGTGTTGTCATAAATCATAACTTATGTATAAAGAAACAAAATCGCTGCTTTGATATTAACACCATTCATTGTAGTCATTATTGATTACTCTGAGCTTAAAAGAGGAACCTTTTAGGGACTTATCTTTGTTATCCTCTGTCTTGTTCTATGTTGAGCCCTACGTGACAGCTCAATGCACGTAGGGAAAATATTAACATTCTTTAGTGCGTGCAGTGCGTCTGTGCTTCTCCACTCATCTGTGTGTTTATTTGGAGTTGAGTCCAAAAGTCTGATATGTTTGATCAACGAAAGAATCATCATCTTGATTGACAGCATTTGTTGACATGCTTTGAATCATTTGAAAGTCCAGAGACAAACACTAACTGTTTTATACACATTTCTCTTTTGCAATGTGTTCTACCCTTTATGACTCTTTACCAATACATCCCACTTGCCTCTAATGTGACAGGTTTTGCAGTTTCAATTGTAATCAGAAAACACATATTCAGATGCTTTTACTTAGTGATATACAACACAATACTTTGACCCTGTTTAAATCAGTTCATATCATTGATTATTTGGTCTGGATTGTTTCTGATGTCACCAGTGTGATGTAAACTGAACTCAGATTCACTTTAAGTGATCAGGATTATCTTGTACAAACAGAAAACTGGTTTGAGGCAGAACATGTGGGAGTGTTCTCTGTCTAGAGCCTGACATGCACAATATCATGCATGGCTCCTTGACAGACAATCAATATAATCTGTGTACATTTGAGCAATGACTTTGACTATAAATTATTTATATGTATAAAGCATAGACTGTAGCTCACTGTCCCCACACGCCCCTCTTAACTTATTTAAAAATATAAACAAGGTTCAAAATCAACACAATTCACTTTTGTATTAATTGAACAGATACACTTTGGGAGTTTATAAAGTATGATAATATGTCACACACTAAAATGTAACATATTACACACATATTATAGTTACAAGTTTAAAGGGGTAAATTACTTAAATATGACAATTCTGTCATTATAACTTAATTAAAATATATTAACATTTTGTTATGTGTTTAAAAAAGCAAGTGAATAATTAAATAATTAAGGGTGAACTGCCTCGTTATAAAAGCAGTGCTCTATATTAAGACCATGGATAGAAGCATGCTCAGATTTATAATAATAATAATAAAGGATCAAATTTTGGTTTATAAATGCTATAAATGCATTGTCTCGCCAAATGATTATTTTCTTTCTGTGAAGGGTAGACTATCGTCCATAATCCGCGTTAAAATTAGCGCTCTATGCAATGGTCAAATGCTCACCGGAAATAAGTTTATACTCCGAGAGAGCGCTTCCGGTTTTTTGTGAAATCGGCCCCTTGGTATCAACCATAAACAAACATAAGTTCACTATAAGAAATTGCAGCGACTGCTAAACGTTATGTCCCCTCAATGTAGACAAGTACTGTAATTTGACACTTAATCCACTTGGTGTCAGCAGAACCATAATTTCTCACACTCCTTTGTAAAGCAAACGCTGGTTGTAGCTAAAAAGTCTTATAAATGTGTGTATGTGTCCAATTCAAATGACTTTTAACGCCGTTTATATAAGCTTGAAAAATATGTTAACTACGGTCACTAACTTGTAAAAAAAACATGTTACAGCTCTATTACTGTCTAGGTAGATTCCAAAAACTATACAAAAGTACTAACAGAAGGCATTACATTCTTTCTAAGCGTAATAGAAAAATATGTAGGAAAAATACAGGAAATACATCGCAAATAGGAAATGCATCACAAACAGGAATTGACAAGCTCTTTAAAAGGGTTGCTTAGATGCTGTCACCAGACAGGGTGACATTCGCCCGTGACCTTTCTGAAAAAAGTTTGCATGTTCTCTCTATGCTTCCATGAGTTTCCTCCGTGTACTCAGGTTTCCCCCACATCCCAAAAACATGCGATTAGGTTAATTGCACAATCTAAATTCCCCTTAGGTGTGAATGCTGCCCTGCTGCCCGAGACAACTTTTCAACATCTAAATGTTTGCTGGGATGTTGAAGTTAAATCTTACTTTGTTTACAATTATTATTCTCTCACAAAAGATTATTTTTGTTATTTTAGCATGTACTAAGACAGTGAACATGACCCTTAACTTTACTTGGTGTTGCAGGTCATAAATGTTTTACTGATAGTATTTTAATGTCAGCTAAAAAACCACACAGAGAGATCAATAAACAACATTCCTTCCAACATATTTAGTGTATTGTCAGTTTGTGTGCTGATGGCATCTTTTATGAACCAATGGGACTGTTAAGTTCCAAGCATATAAAGCTAATAAACAGATGACTGCAAAGTTGAAACTTCTGGTATTATACATTGAAAGTATTTTTAAGATTTCATTAATTGAGGAATGCATCGCCTTTTTCCATATTAAAAAAGTATTAACATAATAATAATAACATTTCAACAATTGAAACATTCTATTGAGGAATTGATGAAAAAAGGTTCATATCAGTGCAGGTTGTTCATCATCCAAAAGTCCTGATTATTCTTTTAGTGACAGCATTGACTTAAATAATGAATCAAGATGGAAATGAGCAAAGAGAGAATTATGGAAATATGGAGCGCGTGAGAAGAGTTTCTTCCAACCCAGATTCTCAAATCCTGAGCTAGATTTCTATTCAAATCATTCTTTATTCACCAGCGTCTCTCTGTCTCTACCCACCCTCTCTACCTGTCTGTCTGTCTTATCTATCTGTTTCTATCCTACATTCTCTCTCTATCTTCTCCTCTTTTTCTCCCTGGAAGTGCTTAATTTAATTCAGTCATTCTTTCCTGTTCCAGTCTCTCTCCCTGTAGCCCTGGCATTAATGAGGAGCTCAGCTCAAGTGTCAGGGGAGAGACGTGTCAGAATTCGGGAGAAACCACAGTAAAGACTCAAAGGGGGACAAGAATAGACTTCTCAAAAAAGGGGAACTGAACTAATGAAGTATTAAATATGGATTATATATATATATATATATATATATATATATATATATATATATATATATATATATATATATATATATATATATATATATATATATATATATTAAGAGTCTCTGACATAAATAATGCAATCAAACCCAAGATCAAAATAAATACCCTATGTCTGCACCCACACAGGTCCTCAACACATCAGTGTTCTTCTCCAACAGGTGTTTGTTTTAAATCCTGATTGGTACGGCAACAGGGGGTGTCATTAGAGCCCCTCATTGGGCTCGTGGGTGGTAATGGCATGTGTGGAGATCCGGACGTCTCTAAATGTCAGAGAACAAAGTCCTACTGTGCACAGAACTCGTTTCCCGTTAATAGCCAGGGCTCTCAAGTTCTGCATTATTGATAAAGGCCACATGCATGATTGCAAACACTCATATACAAACACACATTTATGCAAACTCTCTTAAAAGCTGTGAAACAACAACAATTTGAGTGAACCGACAGAACTGGAAACATTTTGGTAAAAAAAAAAACACGATTTCCAAACTTTTAAAACCATGTCAAGTCTCTAGGGAAAGCCAAATGTGATCAAGATCAAGATATCGTACTCTAGTGCCCATCCAGAGATAAAGGTAGGGGTAACATAGAGTTAACTTGTAATGTTGGTGCAATAGTGAAGAATCCTATGGATTTATTTGCAGAAACCCACATGACATGCATGTTTTACTGGCCAATCAAATTCATGCACAGGGGTAGGATGCAATAGCCCTACTGGCCAGAGTAAAACTACGGACTGAGAGCAGCAGTGCTAACAAGTAAAGGCCTTTACACACAGATTCTAATTGAGATTTGCACGTATCTTCAGATGGCTTCTCAGCAGGGTGCTCTTCGTTTGAGTCAAGGAAATATTGATGCAATAGAAGATGGCGATTGCTGTAAAACAGATGCACTCTGCACCACATGGGGAAACAGGAATGAAGACACAGACGGCGAAAAAAATCAAAGAACACATTAAAAAATCAAGGACGTTGAGCAGTTTATACTGTTGGTGGCTGATCACAAAGAGCTGTTTGATAAAAATGTGTCGAAAAGAGAGGATTCGCTTTTTATTTCCTGTTTCCTGCACGATTATTAACTTCAACTGATTCCCATTGATCTGCCAGGGTTGGGAAAGGGTGATATTGATTACAAAACTTGTCTAATGCAAATGGTGCATTTTGGGGCTGCATTGGGATTTTAAAGTTAGAGCTGGGGTTTTAGGGGAGGTTGTGTGGGTTTATCTATACTATTTGTGTTTGTAACAAAGTTCAAAATCATGTTTTCGGTTCATTGGTGTTTTAAATTTGAGATAGAGAGGTGTGTGTGTGTGTGTGTGTGTGTGCGTGCGTGTGTGCGTGTGTGTGTGTGTGTGTGTGTGTGTGTGTGTGTGTGTGTGTGTGTGTGTGTGCGTGTGTGTGTGTGTGTGTGAATAAGCATGAGTAAATACCCCACTGTCAGAGATCTCTCCCGGGGTGTGTGAGAAAAGACGTAAAATCAATTGCTGTTCTCAAATGGTCACTTTTTAATAATAAACAACATAAAAGCCCATGGTGGGGAAAACCTCAATAACATAAAACTGCAGAAAAAACTGAGAAGCACAAAATACAATAATAAACAGAGGATCTTATCAGAGAAAATAACACCAACCATTCAGTAGCAAAAAAGACAAAGCAAGAGATATGATCACTCGTACGGTTTCAGTATGAAAGGAAAGAGTGCCTTAAGAAGGGAGAGGAGAAACAAGAGTGAGGGTAGACCAATGGTGGAAAACAAATGGCATAAGGGACTAATGAAACAAGAGATTAAGGCAAGATCTAGGGAAGAAGGACAAAATATTAAGAACAGAAGAGAAAAACACAATGGAGCAAGGAGCAAAGATTAAAACACAGATAGAAAAGGGCCAAGAAATGACACTGTGTTATGGTTCATCATCCAAAAAGAACCCTGGAAATGTCCTACGTTGAAAATATTGTTGTAATCTTTCCATGATAGAAAAAAAAGTGGTTAAGGTTGATGGTCAGTTAAACAATATTGTATAAAATTATTATCAACATTATTAATTCAGTGGATTTTTGCAACCAGTGACTACTTTTGTTATCGGTCATCTTTCAAAATAAATAACAATAAACAAACTATAAAGGGTTGATGCTCAAGGCCATCCTTCCACAGTTTTCTTCTTCTGACATCAACTTGGTAATGTGTCGAGAGAGAACTATATCTGACAGCTCCTGGCCTTATGGCAAATTAAAAATACATATAGTGCTAAAACAAGGTCAACAAAATAACATCACTTTGACAGCAAGTAAATGTTTACACATATCTGAGATATTTATACCTGGTCTTGTTTTAAGCATGGGGGTTGGATCTTGACACTTGAGAAAGCGGAACTTTTTGATCTTGTTCACTGCGATGCATTGTGTTGTTTTTCTGGTGGAGTTCTCTGGTTGGATCTTTTCTCACTTTTGAATTCCTGGCTCTGTCTGGTTTTCTTTTTATATTTTCACCCCAATTCTGCTATTTGAAGTTTGCAAAGGGCAGATGAAGGTTTATATTCAAAGATTTTTTTTTTTTTTTTTTACAAAACACCATAACTCCATTTTGATGAGCCAAAAAAGTGATTTGTGTTAAAAATTTGTGTTTCCAAACTTTCATAAAGCACCTCAAGTCATAAAACATAACAATTTCAAATCCAGATTTTAGTATTTAAAGATTTATTTTCAAATAATACATTTTTTTTCCAAAACATGCTTTATATAGTGGCGTTTATCGCAGTTTATAAGATATACCAGCACTGCATTACACGCCAAGTATTGTGTCTATCAGATTTTTAAATGGTGTTTATTGCATTTTGGAACTAAACTCCTCTTTTTTTCTTGTGTTTTGCGTAGTTATGTTCATGTCACTCTTTTTGTGAGCATGTGGCTGTTCTGTTTTCATGTGCCATGTGCTCCCCTGTCTAGTGTCTTAAATAGGCATGTTATAGTTATATTATATACTAATTAATTTTCTTTTTAATTCTGTTTATGCAGTCTCTTTTGTGCTGATTTTTGCTGGTTGCCTCCTAATTATTCCCTTTAGTGATTTTATTCATTTATTCATTTTAGTTTAAGGGCAAAGAGTTTGGAGGATTTGTTGAGAATTTCATGGCGGAGAATTTCCTCATTGTAGACATTTAATGTTTAATCACATGTGTCCTGTGAGCTTCCTTTGTCTTCACTGATTAAACATTTCATTTAGATATCTGCCAGCCCTTGCTGCATGGTCTTGTGTATAAAAAAAAACATGTTATTCATTTAAAGTTAAATTACTTTTCAATCTGAAGGGTAAATTTGATAAAAATAGTAGTACAAATAGTAGGTACAAAAGTAGTACAAATTTTTAGGATGCCTTTTATGGTGCGCAAGGAAACCTTACAGAGTGTTAAAAACTGCATTCAAAAAACATAAACATTAAAAGAAACAACACAGTACTGAAGTAAGAGAAAAATAGTACATATGTGTTCATAAAATTACAAGATAGACAACGGTGAAAAACATGTCTGAATAGAATATTTATCAATCTGTTCAGGAGAAGCTGAATTTTTTTTCCGCACGGAAGCAGCAACACAGCAGAAAAGCCTGCTTGCCCATGGATGTTTCCAGTGATCGATGGAGCTCAAGACTCAGGGCTCAGAACACTCAGAAAGATCTTAGGGAGTGTCAAGAAGCCTACACATGTCAAGAAGCAAGAACATTGTCAGATTTCTTGGCTATTTTTCTGTAAGAATGAATGATAATACAAAAGCAAATTTTCCACTCATAGTTAGTAGTTGGTTGAAGCCATTTATAGTCCAACAACAGTGTTTAGTCTTAATTATGACAACAGAATCAGGGTTTGTAGCAGCTGTGAATGTTAGTAACCAGATTTCATATTAAAGCGGCCATATTATGCCATTTTAAAGCATTTTTAATAAATATGTGAGCCCTGCACTGTTAGTAACTTTCTAAATGCAATATTAACGGTAAAAACGTCTTTAAATCACCTTGTGTTTTTTGCCTCTGCAAAATGCACTTTTGTCCACTGTTCCTTCCACAGTCATGCTTTTGGCATGCCCCTTTGGCACTTGGGACTAGTTCGGGAAAATGGGTAATCTAGTGGATAATGGCCACCAGTCGCAAGTCAAATAGAATAGCATGAAGTTGTTCAAAGAAGAATTAAGAGTTTTCTGTGCCCCGGGCTGAAATGGGACATAAATATATTCCAAAGTGCATCAAAGATTTTTTTGTAATTCTCATCACTTCACAAGCGAAATAACAAAATAAGAAATAATACACGCCGTTCAGGTTCACCTTTATTAACCAATTTCAGGTGTTTTGCGCAATGCTGGGTTGGTTAGCATAAGTGCTAAAATTGCTGCATCACCATTTATCAGGCAAAAATGCTCTCTGTAACATTGTGTCTGTTAACAATTCTAAGTTGGTGATTGGGACGATGTCATCGTCCATCGCTATGTTTCATTCTGGACATTGTCGATGCCCAAATTGCGTGACATCACCAAAACTTAGCGCCTATAACATTATAATCAACAAAAAACACATTGTTCTGCAGCACTCAATCTGCGTATAGATGAGTAGTATTAGTGAATAATCTGATTGGTCAGTGGGCGGAGGTAAGAACTATGGGCATTGCAAAGAAACATGGAGCTGTTTTTAGCTCACAAAAAAGAAATATAGGATTACAAAAAACCTGTACAAAAGATTCTGTATCAAATTGAATAAAGCATGTATTCGATGAGAGAACAACATCAAAAGATGCCAGAAAAGTTGATTTTGATTTTGCCAGAAAAGTTGGTTCACTCAAGAATGAAAAGTAAATACATATCCATGTGTGAATATGCAGTCTGTTGCTTTTAGAGAAAATTGATGTGGTGTCTTGTGTGGAGAAAAAATAATCCATATAGATCTGATACATTCTCATTTGTTCAGACAAAGTGGCGTGTCTGTTGTCAGCGATGGCACTTCCAGACATCCGGAGCTGTGAGAAAAAGAAAAGCAGCAGGGTGATAGAATTGTGTTGGAAATGTCTATGAGGAATTCACGCCTTGACTGGCCAGACATACTGTTATTTCCCAGAGTGATGCTCGGGGCTAACACCCTTCTCAACAGCAAGTGATATGTCACACACACAGAGTTTCTGACACAGTGACATCAATTTTCTCTCACTTCATCGTCGTTTTTTTTTTACAAAGTGTGTGGTGTTAGTCATACTATACATTTGTACATTTATCGAAATGTTAATATGGGGAAATGATTACCTTTTCACAGGAACATAACATTTCAAATTAATTTTCTCGTTCACAGAGGAAAACTTTCCTCTACAATCTAGTATGACTGAAGGAGGCGTGTCAGTGCAACTCTGGTTTAGTTACACGTATGCAATATGTACAGAAAACAATCAGAGAGCTTATCAGAACAGCGAAGATCCTAAGTTCCTTAGGCAGCTTCAGCATTGAGAAACACATAGTAGCACTCAGAGACTGGTTTGAACAGTTGTTCTCCCAGACCAAGAGAGAACCGGGCAGGAAGAATCTTGCAGGGAGTAAACTGGTAAAACATTAGCTTTTGTTACTGATCTGAAGTGACACTTGTGATTTTAAAGTCATCTTTTTCACATTTCGGGATAATCTTTTAGTGAAAACAAAGCAAAATGCAGGCAAAAGTTAATTGCCTGGATCATTTTGGTTAAACTCCAGCCATTCTTTAACTAGCACAAAAAGACCCTCACTCTGAGTGCTATGCCCTGCTGCACATCTCATAGACTCTTCTCATGATGTTTGAGATCTGCGCGGTCATCTCCACTGCTTTAGCTGAAAATATAAAGGTCAGTGTGTCTGTACTGGGAGGAAATAAATGAATAAATAAATCACAGAAGTGCAGACATTGAATAAACCATCTCTTGTAAGACCACTGTGAGAGTGAAGCAAAAATAGCAATTTCTCTCCAGTATTAATATTAATGAAATCTCTCTGGGAGAATAACAAGATGTCCTCAAATAAGGATCACAAGGCATTGATTTAGGAGGCTTTGTCTTGTTCAGTGTGGTATTGGTGCGATATCAAGGTGGTTCCAGGTCATGTTGCTTAACTGATTTCTGATCAGACGCTATCATGGTTTATGCTTCACTTGCGTTGGTGTCATGTATTTTTGGAAACCACTCTCCAGGGTCATTTGGGAGCTAGAAAAAAAAAGAAATATAATAATTGCTTCATTATAAACAAACAGACAGTGTTGTATCCCCTTTGAACGGCATGCTGACATTATATTGTGGTTCTGCTTCTTTGTGTGTCCAGTTTTGTGTGTGCTTGTGCTGGTGCATGCGAGTTCATGTTCGGCTGTTGACTTAATAAATGTGATTTGCTGTGGGAGTCTGGGGTCGCTCCAATAATGAGACTCAGTCTTGCGTGCTCATGCACTCATGTCTTCTCTTCCTCCCAGTACACACTCCCACTCCCACCTTCCCTCTCTTTCCAATTACATCAGTTTTACTGCACCTAAACCATTTATTGAAAAACATTTTTGTGTAATTCTTCAATTTATTCTACAAAAAATGATTGGGTGAAACATGACAAAACAAAAACAAATTTCTTATTTTTTTCCCCCACAGGAGGCTATTAACAGCTGCACCACAATATGTAATCCCATCTGGTAAAGAAGTACATGTCATTCAGGTAGAGACAATTATGAAAATGTACATCTCACAATAAATACATTTGTTTTTCTTTAAATACAAGTGAGAGACACATTATTAAATTGATTAACCCTAGATATCTCTGCACAAACCGGTGTGTGTGTGCCAATCACGGCGGTTGTTTTTAATTAGGAATGATGCGACCTAATTAAACTTTTATTTCATTTTGATGAAACAATAAAATTAAAATGTTGGTAAATGAGCGATCGTCTTTCAGTTCCATTTTACAGACCCCAAATTAATACCATCAGTGCCAAGTAGTGGTGAAAATATAGGATTACCCTTTAAAGTACAAGACCTGTGATATGGCTCGTGTTTTTCAAGGTTCTTGAACAAAAAAAGGTCATTGGCACAAAAAGTGCTTGAAACAGGTTTTGGAAAGGTTTGTTTTTTTTTTTTTTATTATTATTATTACTATTTTCACATTAATTTGAGATTGTCTTTCTTTTTTGGGGGGGTTTCTGAATTAACTTAATTTATTTTCTAAACTTTTTAGATCTTTGCAGGGAAAATTCTTTTTCAGGTTTACTGTGGATTTATTGTGTAATGTAATGATTGCGTAATATCGTACTAGAAAATGAAATCAAGCATTGCCGTAAGAATAGTTGATTAGAGCAAATCTTGAAGTATTAAAACTACACTCAAAAAAGCTCCAGACTTCATATTTGTTCATATTTAAATCTGTACAAAATTTTCTGAACTCAGCTTTGGTATATAATGGGGGGTTGGTTCCATAGCAACCAGGCTGTTAACCATAGCAACCAACTTATCTCAAGCATATATCTTAGGGAAATTATTGAGAAATTTGGTCACTCTTTGTAACATTGGCTTTAAACAAGCAAACTTTTACAAGCAAACCTGAGCCGTCAATAAATGAAAGCCTTTGAAAATGTAAAAATACTGTTATTGTCTTATATGAGAATTTAGGTTTGTCTGTGACCCCATTAAATGCCTTTGGACGTTAAGCAGAAGTGCATTAGCCACATGTTCAGCCTAGATTCTAAATTTAAAGAAACATTTGTCATTTGTAAAAGTAAAACAAATTAGCTTTTTACAGCTACATCAAGTGGATCCTGGCTCGTCTGCAGATTTCAGGTGATCATTAAAAGGATCTGAGAAAGCGAGCCAGTAATAAAAGTAGTCAGCAAAGTAATTACTTTAGAATGGCTGAGTGGAGAGAACACAGGTCAACATGCCTGGGGAAAAACAAAATATGTTCTGTACAGATTAACAATTATCTATATCAAGGGGAGAACTGCATCTATTTTTGTAGTATATCTTGAATCACTGGAAACAGAAATTTTACAATTATGTTACACTATAGTAGAAAATCAAATGTTATCTGAATGAGCTCTGTCTAGGCATGTTTTATTAGCCCTTTCACTTCTTTTTGGCCAAACACTGACCTTTCAGCATCCCGAAGGACAGCCGAACCATTACAGTAATTAACAGTAGAGAGAGAGAGAGAGAGGGGGGGGGTCTTTTCCGCAGAGACAGCAACTCTTGCATGTAGCTAGCCATGGCGATGCCTGCTGTTAATGCTTAACTGACTTCCATTTCCAGTGAGTGGATGATGGCCTGCCCAATATTAATCTAACAAAGAGCTGAGCAACTGTTTCACACAGTTAGCCGCATGGAAGAAGAAAGACAATCAGGCAAGGCCATGCTTTGGTCATTACGCTCACAGAAATGTTCAATGAACAAGATTTCATCTTGTCACCAATTTTGCAAATCAAACAAACTATTTGAAACTTAACTGGATCAATTCAAATGAATAAGACAGAAGTCATTAATTAATTTATTTTTTTCATCATCCCAACATTAACATTCATTCATTCATTCAATTCATTCACAGCTAAAGGTAAATTAGATTATTCAATTAACCTAAACACATGTTTTAGGATTGGGGGGGAAACCGGAGTACCTGGAGGAAACCCACGCAGGCACAGGGAGAACATGCAAACTCCTTCCAGGAAGGTCACCTTCCAGGAGCCTTGAACTGGTAACCTTCTAAATGGAAGGCTACACTGCTACCCACTGCGCCACCGTTGTTGTGAATTCTCCTTTCCTTTCTTTCTTTTTATTTTTATGTATATATTTCCTTATTCATCTCAATGTATGTATCCTATTTTATTTATAATTTGAGAGTATTAAATATTCTTTAAGCAAAAACTACACTACCCAAAATGCATTGTTAGAGGTGTGGTCTATAAATAGGCCCCATTTCCTGGTGGCTTTCCCTTTTTGTTCCTTTGTGAGGCTCTGGGTTAGCTGGAACCCAGACATGTGATTGTGTGAATAAATGATTTATGAAACATCCTACATCCTACATTCTCCATCTACACCTGGTATCCTGTTCCATTTCATTGAGAATAAATTCACCAAGTTATCATCTGCCAACTTGTGCAGTGTCTGCATTGAACTTCTAGGCCTTAACTTGGGCTGTGCAGCTAGCATCTCAAGACCTGCAGACTGTAAGTGTTTTGACCAGACACAGACATCAAGTTTCTATATATCCAACAAACTGTGGATATTTTAACATCGTATATCCTACAACCGTGCCACACCCAACATTAACATAACATCTCAAAAGGTCTGAACAATGGAAACTGGTAGTGCTAATTAAACAAGGTGCTTTTCTATGCAGGGATACGAATAACCAGGATCCACTAGGAACCAGAGATAGTATCAGATGAGATCAGGTGAAGATAATCTTAACCAGGAATAATTGGAAGCCAAGATACAAGATTTTCCCCAGAAGGCTTTGGAGAAGACAGAACCATGCAGGTACAGAATACAAGAAATCGTAGTGAAGATTAGGTCAAAGGGTGAGTGAAAATGTAGCCGTGGTCAACTTTAGAGGATGAACTGCTGTGAGGGGTGAGGTTAAATAAACAATGATTGTGGGTGTGGCTGGTGATTAGAATGATTTTAATTGGCTACTTGGATCATTTGTTATAGAGAGGTTATGAGGATCAGTGTGTCAGAGGCTGATTGGTGTTGTTCCAGGGACAAAAGGATACTGGTGAATTCCTGGCACTCATGGAGTAGCAAAGTCCATTTCAACACTCAAATTGTGTCAGATGAATACAGCATACAAAAAAATACAGCTCACTTTACGTTTAATGATATGTCTGAGAAAGTCCACATGGAAAATTTAATAAATTATTAGGGACCCCTGCTCTACAGTATATGATTCAAGAATCTGTGTGACTTTTTTACCCAGACGTCTGGGGCCTTTTTGAGCATTTTTTACTGCAAAAATAAAAATAATGAGATTGAACAGTTTTTTGTTTAATAACAAAAATAAAAAGTGTTGAGACCAAATAAAAATTCAGAAATTCCCCTGAAATTTTATATAAAAAAAACAAACTCGTCTAAACCATATACACTGTTCCAAGCACTTTTTGTTCCATTGTGCTTTGTTTTGTGCCAGATCTTTGCAAAACACAAGCCATATCCCAGATCTTGTTCCTCCAACGGTTATCAATTCTTTTTACAACTAGGTGGCACCGATAGCCCCGATTAGGGGTCTGTTAAACGAAACTGAAAGGCAATTGCACATTTTCTCACATTTCAATTTTAATTAAATTTTTAACACAATATATCACAATTAATAACCCTTTTGAAACCTACACATTTTATTTTAAATCAAAATGAATCAATCGCAGAGTTGCATTACGCACCGGTGCTTGCGGGAACTTCTAAGGATTAGAAACAGCTCTAGGTAATTGTAATTTTTTACATTTTTAATTACAATTAAATTTGAATTACACTGCTATTCCACCAACCCTGTACAATGGCAACTCACTTTTTTTCTGAAAGTGGCTATTTTGAGACTCCAGCTGGTCTAGAAAGCAAAGCTTTTAACCAGCACAAAAAATGACTGCATCACTCCAATTCTGACCTCCCTGCACTGACTTTTTTCTGTATGTGCCAGATTCCAGGTTAAATTTATAATTAATGATGTTGAAGATACTTAATGGGTCTGCTTTCATTGTGGCAGCCCATGTCTCGTTGTGGCAGGCACAAACATATGAGGCAATAAATTCACCAATTGATTGGCAACCTTTAACATGGTTTGTTTGAACATTAATTATTTTTCTCATATCCAAATTATAGCATAGAAAAAAGCACAAAAAAGATTATCAATTTGCCTTTACTTACAAATAAAGTCCATGTGCCAATCTAGCTGAAGAAAACCATTTATAACTTGTTTGTAGAAGTGTTCCTTTACTTTGTGTTGCTACATGACCTTGCCTGCCTTTCCTGATTACTGGAATTAGATAAATATGAAAATTTTGCCTGTTGTTCCACCGTATCTTTTTTCAAAACTGTGGTAAAATTTATTTTTATCTATTATTGTAATGTTTGTTTTATTTGTGTTGTTTCTTTGTCTTTTATTGCTCCTGTCCTGTTCAGCACTTTGAACAGTGACAGATGTTTACATGTGCTGTACAAATCAATTTTTACGCAATAACCTATTTAATCGCAGCAAAGCAACACTTCTAATGTATTTCACAATGTGTAATTAAATGAAACTTTTATTTACTATGTTAACGTCTTCAAAAAATTGTGCAAATTCAGCTCTCTGAAAAATTACATTTTTAATTTGACTTTCAAAATGTACTTGAACTTAAAGAATTGAAATATTTTAGTTAATCGGGAGCTATGCTAGCATGCTTGTGTTCAAGCATCCAGCATATATTTGTTTAATTGCATTGACTGACAGAATGAGCTGATTGCTGTAATCATGTGTAACATCCTCCTTCGTCTGCTCTGTTTGGAGTATCATTGACAGACATCATGCACTGAGTCAGCAGACCTCTGATAGCATTAGTGTTTTGCTTCAGGCTAGGGCGGGAACAGTCCCTCCATCAACATACACACAGAATGTCAAAGTAATTTACCCATTTTGTTTCATGGTCATCTGTGTAGTAGTCATGGACATCTCTGTGGTATAGCTCTCCATCCATATGTGCATTCTTATATCAATTGTCAATACCTTTGTGTTTTACAATGATCTTGTGATGCTCATTAAATGTATTTCCATGTATTGTTCAATGATCATTGACAATAAGTAAATCAAAGCAATCTTCTTTCTTTAATTTCATTATTTTCCAATGCATTGACTCATTTTCCAAGCATTTCCAACTTTCCCAGTTTGTAACATTTTCTTTTCCTCTTTTTAAACATTGTTTGCTTTTCAGTCAGCTGCACTTATGTCAAAATCAACCTTGAATGTCTTTTCTTTGAATTTAGACTGACGTTAAAGCAGCTCAGAGACCACTGAGAGCTACTTCAGGGACTGTTTGGCATAAAGAATTTGTCCACGTTGCACAGAGGACCGCTGCCATCAGCAGCTAACCATGGTAAAGTATTACAGGCTCCATTGCTACCTGGCAGCTGTGTTTTCATTGGTGTCAAATGGATTTTCAATGATTGTCATATCCTGTGGACTTGTCCTGTGATGACTTGGATAAGACAGCTGACAAACCGTAATATGTGCTCTAAATAAAGAGAAAGAGAGAGAGAGTTTTTGATTAATGAACTACATGAATACTATCTTAGGTCAAATGGTGGGCTATAAGGTGGCACTTTTCATCTTCACTTTGTGATGCCACAAAAGTTTTTTAAGGGCGCTGTGGTTGCTTCTAAATAAATAAGAAGGATTTCTCGATGTAGCCCTGCAATTAGACTGATGAATTAAGATTTAAGGGCAGGCATCACAGACTCAGACATATTTTTACTCTGATTTAACAATCAATAAAAATAATTTACTGTTTTTTCAAGTACAAATGCTAAGATACACACTGTAGCTTTTCTTTCCTTCAAAGTAAAGGATTTTAATTTGTTATTTATAACTATTCCCATCTCACTTTTAAGTACAACACGAATACACTATACTGCAAAAGGAAGCAAGAAAGATGCTTTGTATTTTTAATTTGATTGAGTTTGTAGTTTACAGCTTCTAAATTTAAAAAAAGAGTCTTTTAAAGTTCATAGATGCTTTACCTCATCCCATTGCATTTTTCTTTCCAAATTCAAACTGTGGGGACACAGAAAGCTAAAGTGGGTGGATACTGTGTTTATTTAATGCTCTGAATATTTTCTCAGAACTAAAGAATAAAAGCTTGATTTACATCGGAAACCACTACAAAATAAATGCTTCACATGAAACTCTGATAGCTAATCAATATAAAAAAATTCAAGCTTGCTTTGAATATTTTTTGACTATACAGTAGCAGCACATGAATATTAATTTGTTAATTCCGGCATTAATAAAACAGCCGCATAAAATTGCTATATTGACTACTGGATGCTGTTCATTAGCTGAACTTCTGATGGGGATGTGGGATTTTAAAAGCTTGTAATTTGTTTTCCAATCCTCTGAATGTTCTACAAGCAAGTGTGTTTGCTCGCAAACACGAGCACAATAAGACAGATGAAGATTTGACTGATGTGAGCAGTGCAAACCTGCACAATCAAACTGTCTCAGCGATGTGTTCCTTCAACATCAACTGCTCATCTTAATAACGTCATGTTTCCTGACTGAGCTTTATGGTGGAGACCAGCTCAACAGCGACATTGACAGGAACATCCAGCAGACTGAGATTTCAGTTGGTCTGCATAATGATGGGTGCAGTTGATTCATCGAGATGAAAGAACAGATAGAGCTGTAGGTCATCAGCATTGCGAGAGAAGAGAAGAGAAGAGAAGAGAAGAGAAGAGAAGAGAAGAGAAGAGAAGAGAAGAGAAGAGAAGAGAAGAGAAGAGAAGAGAAGAGAAGATAGAAGGGATAAATTTACACATCAGCACATCATTTCATAACAATCATACCTTCCACATGCAATTCTTTATTCATATGGTTACTCTCAAGTTTATTACTATTTTTTTAATTGCTCTAAGACTCAGTTACATGTATCAGTTACATCTTACACTAAATAAGCCTATTTAATAAAAAACAAATAAAGGAATAGTGTTTTAACAAAAACATAATTAGAAATTACCTGAGATAAAAAGAAAAAAAACATTACCTTGTCTTCTGTAAATGTGTAATGTATTAAATTAAAGTATTGTTAGAAGCAAATGCCTTAATTTGTAATGTTTTCAAACACACTTTCTCACTCACTGCTGAATCAAAGGTAATGTATGCAGGTCTCAACTCACTGCTGTAAACCCCACTGGATTTTTAAAATCAGGATGATCTCAATAAAGGAGCTTCCTCTAGTCTAGCCATGGAAATTGTATATAAAAGACACACATGAGAATACAACTCAGTAAGAAATAATTAAGTTGATTAAAGTTTAAATCAACCAAACATTGTGTTAAGTCCTTTGCTTTGTATTACTATTAACATCAAACAACCCAGAAAAGAGTCAAATTCAAAGCAATGCTTCATTAATGTTGACAACACTACATTTGAGCTACTTCCAAAAAGATCGGACAGAAATGACCTGATGTGCTGTATTCTTTGAAACCACAAGCTGTGCATGAAACCCTAACTAGTCACTGGCCTTCTTAACCAACAATTTGACTCTCCAGTTTAGACTGCATTTAGCCACATATTGAGTGATGGCTGGACACAAAGACACACCACTATGTTTTGTATCATGGGCTTCTTTTTGTCTCCAATTCAAACAGTTCCTTTTTCCTCTTCCGTATAAATGAAGGGAGCCTTAAAAAGTCAAGTGCTTAATGATAACCCTTGAAAGCCATTACTTCACTCATAACCAAGTGAAACTGATGGTTAAGCATCAGTTAAATTTGATGCTAAAACAGAGCTAAATACAGTGGTACCCTGAGATAAGAATGCTTTGAGTTACGAAATGTTCAAGATACGAAAGGTCTTTTTTTCTTCGAAATCTGAAGAAAAATTCGAGATATGAACAATAACAAACATTTCTGCTGTATTTTCCGCTTGTTTGTATGACATCGCGTAGCGCTTTCGGGTTCTTGCGCTCCTATCTCCCAGTGCAAAAAAAGGTCTGATGCGCTTCAAAACACTTCAACATCACAGCGAAACATTATTTATAGATTACTAATAATGTGCTATAACAAATGTTAGAATCAAGGTGTCATAAAAAAATAATGTTTATAACGTGGAAAGTGCTGTTCTGTAGCCCAAGTTAGAGAAACACAGTCACGTGTTCTCAGAAGCGTCGATAAGGTACGTGGCTGGAAAAAGATTGGAAACCAATGATTTTAGTCCAGCGATACTTTGTCAGATATCCTGGGAACATGTTGGACACTCTTTGAAAGACACAGACCAATCAACAGGCATGTTATTAGCACACTCATCTCTACATTTTTCAGAATTTTAAGTGAGTTATCATATGATTCATAGAATTACCGTTTATATGACACTTACCAAAATTCTATGAGCAAAACACAGCATTTTTAAAAAGACAAAGGAATAAAAAAGAAGGATTTATGCATACAATAAACACTCAAGGTAAGGTTTCACATTTGTGTACATATTATGTATTTTGCATGTGTTTATTTTGTTTTATTATCATTTATTATATTAACAATGTGTAGATTTAAGGATTGATGAAACGTAACTTGATTTTTCTCTGGTTTTCCATTTTTTTCATCTACTCATACTGTTGTTTCTGAGAGCCGTTGCACGGATTAGGCGTTTTACATGTAAAACTTGCTTCGACATACAAAATGTTCGAGATCCGAAGGTCACCCTGGAACACATGAAGTTCGTATCTCGGGGGAACCACTGTATAAGGAATATATGCATGGCCACTCTTATACGTTGTTGTACATTCTTTAGTTTTGATTACGCCAAGCATCCAATGTGGCATTGTGTCGATAAGGTACGTGGCTGGAAAAAGATTGGAAACCAATGATTTTAGTCCAGCAACACTTTGTCAGATATCCTGGGAACATGTCGGACACTCTTTTAAAGACACAGACCAATCAACAGGCATGTTATTAGCACACTCATCTCTACATTTTTCAGAATTTTAAGAATGTGAGTCATCATAAGAGTCATAGAAGTTTAAAACACTTTCCAAAATTCTAAGAGCAAAACACAGCATTTTTAAAAAGACAAAGGAATAAAAAAAGCCTCTGAAGGATTTATGCATACAATAAACACACGACTATGAAATATTATTTTACTTACCCTACATTGCCAGCCCTCTCTTGGCTGAAGGAATGTTTATCTGGATTGAGTCTTGGAGCTTAGTGCTTAGCTCAGGTTTGCTGACTCCAAAATGCATCAGAATAAGGGAACAATGATAGGATTATTATTATTATTATTATTATTATTATTATTATTATTATTATTATTATTATTATTATTATTATTATTATTTATTATTTATTATTAATTATTTATTATTATTAAGAGTCCCTTCGATGGTCCTGCGATTGTTGTCTGGTGGAAGCAGATGTATTCGTTTCTGATTGATTTGATTTCTGGTCTGATCTCAGCCAGTTTTATTTCTGTGTCGAGGGAAACAACTTTGCTTTGAACATTAGCAAAAGAAGGATTACTAGCAAACACATTTAAGACAGTGTGCTGTAGTGTGCTAGAAAGTGTGACAATAGTGTGCTGACGCTGTGCCTCAGAGCAGTGAACAAAGGGAAATGTGTGAGTATGTGCATGCCCTTGCAAATCTCAGTAACTCCACTGAGTAATGAGAGAAGGGGAGAAAGTGAGTCAGTAGCTTTCTTTTCAGGGCTTGAGTTCAAATCTTGACAGAAGTGGTCAATAAACAACAGTTTTGTTGCTTATGTATTTTGTAGAAACACCAGCTATTAACCTGACTTTAATTGAATCAATTCAAATAGCTCCTATCAAAAGCTATAAAAATTATGTTCAATGTATTTAAGGTATAAATGATTTTACACATTAATATTAAAAAGATTGAATAATTTAATTAAGACCGAAAGATAAAAATTTGGCAAGACAAAAGTTGGGCCTTTTTTACAGAAATTGGACAAATTGACTACCAATACAAAAACTATGTCAGCAAATGAAGCAGTAGTGCTGTGAGATCCAAATTTCATATCTTGAAGGAAAGAAAGCAGTCTTGCATGCCTCCCAGAGTTTATCAATATTCTTTGGTTTCATCTTCCATGCTTCCCCTTTCATGTTAAATGTTAACATGTTAAATGATGTTCACATCACGTGACTGTGCTGGCCAATCCTGGAACATGTTGATCTTCTACACCTTGAAGAACTATGATGTGGAGATGGATATATGTGATGGAGGACCATCCTGCTGCAGAATTTGTACCATGGAGGCCATATCAAAAACCCCATTAACAGTTCTGTTCGGGGATTTGTTCTTGTTCTGCCTTAACTACATATATATATATATATATATATTTTTTTTTTTTTTTTTTTTCTACAATTATTGACACCTTTCCTGCCTAATCAAATTGAGCCATGTCTAGTTAAAAAAAATTAAATTTTCATTGGAAAGCAACAAGACTTTTGCCAGGAACTGTACATCACTTGATCATTGAATGATCATTACCTGTATTTGATTGTGTCAGAATTTTTTTATTTTATTTTATTTTTTTATAAAACACACAAATTTGCATCCAGGCAGAGAATTTGCAGGTGTTTTTTCCTCTGGACAGTTCTGATACAAAACTAGAGATGACAGTTATATTTGAGCTTATACTTGCAGGAGAGGAGAGGCCAAGTGCAAATTTTCAGGAAGTGATGTTCTCTGTGAGAGACACCTGGAGGACAAAGAAATAAATGCTAATAAAAGAATGCTAATTGTGTGAAGTACTGGAGCAGATTAGTTGCTGATGTTTGACTTATTAAAAAGCTCAGTTAAACAGGTGTTAGGCTCTGGAGTCCCAGTACACTTAAGAAGAATCGACACAATATCAATATTTGCCACAGAATCCTTGCAGCATGTGTATTAGCACTGCTTAACTCTCAGGAGAACACTGTCTTGCCAAGGAGCACTATCCTCCATTATTAATATCTCCATTATGAATATCTTAATTTGGTTTGCATTGAGCTAAATGTGGATTTATTAATGTTAACCCATGACACGTCTAATGTGAAATTAATGGAAAGAGAGCTATATTTGGAGGCTGTTTGCAAGTCACATGTTTTAGTTGTCAAGAAACTACTTTTGACATTTCATAATTTCAAGTCAAATATTTTTATATAGCACTTTATGCAGATGCTTTAAATCAGCTTCACAGAAGGATCAGCCTAATTTAGATTAGTTCTAGTAAGAGGATGTTTTTGGAACAGAATGCCTATAAGTTTTAGAATATTTAAATTAGAGCGCATGATGTAGACGTGGGAAAACCGGAGCTCACAGAGGAAAAATCCACACTAGCATATCCAATTCACATGGGGAGCTACACAGGGAAGCTACATGCTACTACGCACAATGAGGTGGGGTCAGTTTGCCAGTTGCTTTGCAGGGGGTATTAAGCCAGGTAAACCTAATAAAATAACATACAAACAGTTAATAGAACAACAGTAAAGTTAATAAAACTAGAAGCCAGAGTTTCCTGAATAGGAAAACCTGATAAGCTGGTCACCGACCAACACCAGGGATGCAGAGAAAACAGTAAACCCTGCAGTTTTACACAGAGATTTTTAATGAACATGTTTGAACAGTCAAAAGCTTGGTTGAAGAGATTCGTTTTTAACCGTGATTTAAACTGGGAGAGTGAATCTGAATCTGAATGGTGAATTTATCCTAAACAAATCTTCAAAATGACTAATGAACAACTTCTTGGGTAGCAACAGTTTCAACCTGTAAACATGGAAAACCCACACTAGCAATTCCAATTCACATGGGGTGCTGAATAGGGAAGATATATGCTATTACACCCAAAGAGACAGGGCCTAGTAGGGGGAACCAAGCCAGATAAACCTAGTCCCTTAATTTCCATGTGGCCCATTTAACTATGGAGATCCTCAACAAGCTGATCACAGGCTTTTACTTTTTTGCTGGCTGAGACTAAAAGGGGCAGCACGGTTGTACTTTACCAATAAAAGCATTTTAAATGCATTATAAATGTATGCAACCGTTTTGACCTATGAACATGGAATGCTACCTTTTAATAGAACAAGTAGAAGTTTTTGTTTGTCTTTAAGATAAGGGCTCTCGAACCAGGCCGGAGATAATGAATTCCCTGGAAACTCTGTTTCACAAGGCAAAAGCAACATAGTAACCATTGGAGTGAGTTGTAGGGTGAGGGATGAATGTTTCTGGATGTTTTTGATTTTAAAGATTGGATGAATGATGAATGGAGATTAGAATATTAGTATCAATGCCATTACTTTTGCATTCATTACATTTTAGCTTCATCCACCATTTTCCATTCAGCATAACTGCTATTCCACAGCAGCCTGTTTCCATGGATCCCAATTTGTATGCAAATTAATCCAGAGGTCAACTTCGATCCCAGGGGCATGAAGGATATCCCTCACAGATATTTTGCAAATGGCTATACATTTCTCTTTTTACTTTGGCTATAACATCCTCTTTCTTCTTTCCTGAGACCATGGAAACTCCAGTAGACATCCAATTAAGAGAGTTTTCTCACAGTTCATGACACCTTTGTGCTTCAGGGAGGTGTTGGGCGCTCTGCCCCTGACCTTAGAGCTGTCAGAACAAAATGCAAGAAGCCTATTTTTAAATATATTCAGATTATTCTATTCTAAGTTCCAAATACAGAAAAAAGTGATCAAACCCTTTGAGCCTAGACACCAGTTTTTCACCCAACTTTGAGTGATTTGTCATTCAGTAGAAAAATAAAAATGACAACAGAACAAAAGAAGGCCAACTATAAAGGGAAGCATTTCTTCATTCCTCTGTGGTGCTTGGATGTGCTCTGTGCTCAGGCACAGAGTTCAAAGTTCAGAAGAGAAATTGTTGTTGAATTGGCACTTAAGGGTGTGAACAACAGAAGAGTTGAGAAATAGCATCTCTCATTTTCTAAAGGTCCCTTAAAATAAGTGAATACTGTCCATAAACAAATGTCTGTTCAGTTTATAATCTGTCTTTTTAAGGGCATTGACACATATGATACATATGTGCATAATACAGCTATTTTTTGCTGAAATCTGTGACATTATTGCAATGGTGTGCAGAGGTCCAAGCCAGAGCCAGCACAGCGTTTTAATCAGATGATTACTCAGGAGAAGATTCTCAGCTTTTCCACTCTAAATGAACCCGAGTGCACTAAACAAAGTCAGCAGACATTTACAGCTCACAGCAGGGTGGAAACACAACAGATGTGCAAACTGGATCATTTACCCTTACTGGTCGAAAGTATAGATTTGAACAGGCAACACAAATCTATTATAAACCAAATATAATACAAAACACATAATGTGATCTTTTATTCCACAAAATTAGCAAGGATGCCACCAGTGAGGCTTATCTTTCAAACCGGGGAAGCTAATTTTAGATAGTACTGACAGGGTTCTACAACATCCTGCATGGTTTACTCTGTTGTCTGGTGGAATCATGGCACTAAAGTGCCATCTGTCTGGTCATGACTTCATGCATGTCAACATGAAAACAAAATGCCAACCTTATGTCTGTGCTTTCTGAGGCTGGGATCTATTGCTATGCAAACGGACCAAAGGACTGGACTGGACAAAGAACTGGCTGAGTCTGGAGGAACAGAGGAGATGCTTGACATTGCTTGAGATCCAGCATAGAGTTTCCACAGTTAGTAATGGTTTGGGGTGCCAAGTCATCTACTGGTGTTGGTCCACTGTTTCTGTGGTAAACCAGGATGGTCTAGCAGGATGTTTAAAGCATTTCATGCTTCCTGTTGCTGACCATGAAGTTGATTTGCCACATTCACAGCCAAATAAACCAGTACCTTGTTTATGCACCATTGTATCTCTGTTCCTAGGTGGCAAGAAAACCTGCCTGACCTTAACCCCATAAAAAAAATTTCTGGGGTATTGTGAAGGCAACTAGATGCGGTAAAGCTGAAGGCCACTATCATAGCAACCTGGGCACCTTGATTCTAATGCACGCTGCATTTTTTCAGTTCCAGCAAACTATTGAGTGCTGTACATAATAAACTTTTCATGTTTATACTTTTCCGCTGAATTTCTAAAAATGTTTTTGCCTTAAGTTATCCCCTAATTTCTAAGACACTAGTTTTCATGACTGCGATAGACTGGCGACCTGTCCAGGATGTACCCCCAATGTCTGCTGTATATAGGCACCGGCACACCCCCGTGACCCCGAAAGGAAGTAAGCGAGTTGGAAAATGAATTAATGGTTTCCATGATATTCTAATTATATAACCAGCACCTGTAGTTTGGGGTTAGGGTGGTTGGGGGTTTGTTCCCAGGTTCGTCTCATGGCCTGTATTCTTATGGACACCTCACCTTTATTTTTACACACAAAACTGCTTGCATAATAGGCTAATTATATTCAAGATTGAATGAAGATTGTAGATTTGAGTGCAGATTAAGAGCTAATTAGCCAATTTGATAGCCACCTTCTGCCACTCAATGCCTGTGCCAACCCCTACTAAAGCTGGCCTCTCATCCAGAGACTTTGCAGATTGACCAGCATGTCCCCCCCCATGTTATCACCTCTCCTTCTTTATTTTTCCCTTCTACATCTATGGACAGAACAGTTTACTGCCCATGCCTTCAAGGACAACTTGTATTTATGTTTACGCGCCAAATCGGCTTACCTATAAGTCTAATTATATTCAAGGTCTTGAAATTAAATCTGAAAACAAATGAACAGCTAGGCTCCAGGTTAAATAGAAAATTCTGTTGGCTCCACATCTGTCGCATGATAACCTCACTCTTGTTATTTCTAGGATATTATTACTTGTTCTAAAAGTAACTGTGTCACAGTTTCCAACAAAAGTATTTTCAACTCTTTGTGTGCTCCACATTGTGTATTTGGAGAATAGATTTCTGCATTTTTTTCTCATTTCCTAATTGAGCTGAAGGAGTAAATTACTGTTGAGTCTTGCTTTGTAGGAGGATTAGCTCCTCGTCAAAATCAATGATACTTAAAGTGCCTCATTTGCTTGTTCCTTGATGAGCAGTTTTCCCCTGAGAGTGAATCAGCACCTTTTACATATTAACAATATATGCATTTTGAAATTCTTCACATAATCTTTGTGGACATGCTTTTGGTGCTAGACCATTTTTTCGTGAGTGTTTTAACTTGTAAAAATTGTAGCTACATTTAATAAAATTTTCGTAGGAAATCGTACTCATTTATTACTTATATAATGAGAATTAAAATTATGTATTCTTACAGATCCAGAGTGTGAATCACCTGCAAAGAAAATGTTGTCGAGTTAAAAAGGGGCTTCATAAATGTTTTCTGTCAAGGATGTTCTGCTTAGGTTTGGGCAAAAGGCTAGGTACTCCAGCCATCACAGAGCATTTGGGGAATTTAAAGCATTAAACTAAGCTAAAACAACTGAATTTCTCATTGAGACTGAGACGGGACAAAAATTTTAAATATTGGGAACAATAGATTGTGTACTCTATCTATTGTATTTGGTGATTGATAATATACTGGTGTGTACTCTAAATATACTGAGGGATATACTGATGTGTACTCTTAATACAAAAAAATAAAGAACAAAAAAAAAACTAGCCTAATTGATGCGTTTTGATTTGTGGAGAAACCCCCCAGAAAGCATGGGGATATCATGCCAATTCCTCTACGGAAGGCCTCGAACCGGTAATCTAGTGCTACCCACTGTGTCAACCCACTCCAAAAGCATTCTTCATGAATGAACAAATCCAATTGACCCTACGCTTTTCCTAACCAGCAAGGATCATGGGATTTTGCGCAATACCAAAGATGATGGCCCCTACTTTCAAAACATTACTGTTCTCTCTTGTAATAACATAGACTTGATTTTTTTTACTTTCCCTGGATGGATGGTACAAGTAATGGTCAAGGTGCATGTTTTCAATCATTAGATTATATGTAATACTGAATAACTTTGATTAAAATAAAACTTGAAGAATGTTTAAATAAATTCCTTTAATGTATTCTAGAAATTTATCTCCATGCTGCTAACTTCAGTAAGGGCATAACCACTATGGGCATAACCACTTGTTTTTTGATGAAAACAAGACAATGTCTTGAAAGTCTGATTTGGGCCATTTTATATGTGCTTGGAAGTTTCATAGACTGTCCACAATTTGAACCTATATATAGTTTAGTATAGTTTATCGCTTAAAAAAATAAATAAAAAAATCAGCATGACCAATTTTTTAATGGTCAACGAAGTGTTAGAGTGGAGCTTTCTGCATTTACGCAAGCGCTCTCTCTATCTGGTATGACACAGACTAGAGCAGACCCGGAGCAGAGTTAATAATGCTATTGTTTATCTGTTTACAATGAAATAAAAAAAATCTATGCTTACTGTGTTCAATACACCATGCCTCAGGAGTCATCAATATTAAAGAGATTATTTTCAACAACACCATTTCTCTACCTGCTTCTCTTTTACTCAAAATAAAAAGGCATAAAAGCAAAAAAATAAAATAAAATTGCATTAACTGAGAAAAAGCCTTTGTTCATTCCATACCGCAAATTCTAAAATTCATTAAAAGTTGATTTGCATTCCTTACTAATATTACTAGTATTCTTCTGTCAAAGTCTCATAAGCATGCAAACCTGCAAAAGAAAGTCATTCACAAAATGTATTAAATGAAAATATTTAAAAAAATGTATGGAGGCCAGCCTTCTTCTGGGCACCTCAAAACTCCTTTGGGGAGAATGGAGCCAACATAAAAAGACAGCTAAGATGAATCCTCTTCTCATTAGTACTGTAGACGCAGAGCAAAGGTGATGACATAACCTTGCACAGGTTTGAGATAGCAGATGGCTTAAATAGCATTCACTATACAATGGTAAAAAAGGTGGGTGTCTTAAGTGGCAAAAAACTAAGAGGTGCATGAGCAACATAACAAGGAACAAACAGGATTAAAGGAGAAAACAGCAGATAAAGGTGAAAAAAAGAAAGAAAATGAGAACAGATCCCTGACATGTCCTTGGATATATCTGTAATAATCTGTTTAATTAATTGAGATCTATTTATCATTCATCTGTCAACTGAAAAACTCACAACAAGCTTTTCCCCCTCTTGATGTGGCCTTGGTCTTATCACTGCAAACACTGTTCCATAATTCCCCTCTTTTTGAAAAGACTGCAGACTCAACAGAAAGCATTTAAATGAAAATCCTAAATCCTCCACCCAGAGAACTGAGGGAAGTGGCTTTGGTGATCATTTAATAAAGCTCTAGCTTATCAGTCAAGAACAAGCCTAAACTTAATGGTGTGGCCTGTAGCAGACAAGAGATCATTTCATACATGAGGGAATTAGATGAATGCGTCTACAAAGTGCAAAGCAGGAGGTAATTGGAATGGAGGGAAGCTGAAATTACTGTGCGTATTAATAGAAGATTGATGGGTTAATGCATGTGTGACAGAAGAATGGACAGAGGGGATGGAAGGAAAGTGGAGGATGTAAGGAGCTGCTGGGAGGTCACAGCAACATGGGACATGATTTTGAACAAATAATTAAAATAAATGATTATCATGTCAAAGATAATCAGACACCACAGAATCATGGCATACAACAAATAATTAAAGCAATGCAAACATTCATTCATTTTCCAACCCGCTTATTGTTTTTTTGGGGGGTCATGAGGGTCTGCCGGTGCCTATCTCCAGCGCAGATTGGGTGAGAGGCGGGGGTACACCCTGGACAGGTCGCCATTCCATCGCAGGGCAACATTCACTCACACATGCATGAATTTAGATTATTCAATAAACCTAACTGCATGTTTTTGGATAACCAGAGTATCCTGAGGAAACCCACGCAAGCACCTTGGAACCAGCAACCTTCTATCAGTGCCGCCCTGGTAATGCAAATATATGAATATTATATCAAAGGGACAGTGCTACCCAATAGGACTGATGGCGGTAAAGCAAACTGCAAACAAGATGAATAAAAGACTGCGTCCCAATATAACTACATACAAAAAATAATGATGACGGCAACATAATGGTTGAACAAATTTTATGGCATAGAATAGACAGAAAACTAGGTAAGAAATCCAAAGTTTAGTACTCTAGCTGTGGCCGAGTACTCTTGATGAGATAAGACGAAAGTCAAATCCCATTTTTAAGCCATCCCATCTCAAGTGAAGGACACAGACCTCTAAGTATGCATACATCGAAGCCTATGAGGTTCAATCAAAACGAGATTATCTTTCAAAGGATGGATCTGGTTGCCTGGCAATTACAAACTAGCAAGTACCACATTATTTGATCTGGCAATACAATTGCCACAAGATAGATGAGATCGATGTCCACAACGATTTTCAGCTGTATTCCCATTAACTGTATATAACATGGACGAAATGCCCCCTATAGGTTTCTGGCAAAGTCAAAAGAAGCTCAGAGTGGGCATCGCCAGCCTTGTCTTTGTGAAAGTGCATCACTTTCTGGTAATTGAAAATGGGCAACAGATCCACAGAGGCAGGACATGGGTGTAGCGAACAGCTAATAAACCATTCACAAAATGTTAAATTCTGAAATATGATTATTTTTTTCATAACATACATCTTTGTAATCATATTAAAGAAAATGTATAGTATTAAATGTCATCTTTAGGACTTTAAAACATCACAGAGGATCACACAATGAAAGAAAAGACTTTAATGTTGAGACATTAATGGTCTATTGGTACAATTAACCGCAGAACAAGCTATATTCTACAATAACTGTAAGAAATACAGAACAAAGTAACAACGGTCTAAAAGCAGAAAAACAAAAATTAAAAAAAAAGAGTGGCCAAGTTCATGAGATGAAAAACTTAAATATGCATACCTTTAAGGCTTAAGAATTTTTAAACAAACAAACAAAAAAATTCACCACCCTCAGTGTTCATGAAGGTCAAATCTAGAGATCTAATAAACAAAACTAGTGGAGCCAGGGGTGGAATTTTGAGTTTTTCAGCTCCAAAGTTGGCAATTACCATTGAATTGAATCAGAACCTACTCACTTCTGGAGCCAGCCCCAGCCCCTATTACACATTGAGTGGGCTCACTTGTGTATTTCAGTGTACACGTCCTGGTTCGTGTCCTCTACAATCTCCTTGGAGTGACCTATCCAATTACTCACCTGCAGCGCACCTCCTGTATTTAAGGCACACTGGTTGACTGGGGTTTCCTGTTCCGGTTGATCATGCATTCAGAAACTCTTTGCAAACTTTTTTTTTCTGAAGGGACATTTTCATACTTCTACCTAATGTGTAAACCTCCGAACAGTTGTTCTTTCCCAGTCATTGTCATTCATTAGCATGACAGCAAGTACGCTCTTCTTTTGATCTTTAAGACTTAAAGTACCAACTACATAGTATGGGTGTGAGTGGTGTTATTTTTACTAGAACACACTTCTTCAGTTACCCGCACTGCATTATGGGATTAAGAAGTGCAAGAAGCGTGGATGGCAGGGAAGTCACTAGGGTTGACAGATAGGGGGGGCTTTCTCGTACATTGCATGCGGTGAAAATAGAATAGAATAGAATTTACTTTATTAATCCCTTTGGGAGAACTTTTTGGGAACTAATACTAATGACACTAAATTTCACTCGCGGTAATTGGGAATAGATACTAACATTATGTGTACTTCAGAGATTCGACAGGATATTAGGCAGCTAATAAAAGATTTTTCACGATGTTAGAATTTAGACAACGTTCGCTTTAGCTTCCAACATTAACGTTGAAATAGACTATGCTACAATATCGTCCTTCCTTCTCTTACCATAGGTAAATGTTCAGATTAAGCAACAATCGCTGACCGTGTGTACACTGTGTGTTCACTGCTGTTGCCTCCACACTGTTGTGTTGGTCCAGCTGCTTATGCGGCCGCCTACCACGTCACGCTTGACGCATGCTAATGAGGCATTATCATAACGATAATAATTTTGAAAGCGAACTTCAGTTTAACTCGCTTTCTTGCTGGCTCGTGTTCGCTGCATGTATGCACTTATTTAAAATATATTTTAAACATCAAGATAATAATAATAAATAAAATGTCGCCCCAAATTATAGGGGGGGCTTTGGGATATTTTAGGGAGGCTGAAGCCCCCCTAAATTAGGGCTAATGACGTCACTGGTGGATGGTATGTAATTTTCCCCTGGAAGCAATCAAGTACTTTTACTTACTGCTTTCTAATTCTAATTCTATGAATTTCAAAAACTAATCAGTTTCCAAGTGTCACTTGAAAAAGATATATTTAGATAAAATACTAACATAATCTCAATGGCTGAAATATAGATGTTTCTTTATGTGGGCCAGTAAATAACGGTTTGACAACTGACAGCCGTGTATAGAAAAGTAACCTTCACCATTGCTTTTAAATGTGCTGCAAATTGTCCTCTTTACAAAGACCTTACAAAAGCAATGTGAGTGAGTCCATGCTGAGTTTTGTCCCATGAAGGTCACAATCTTTTATTCTTCTCTCACTTTCAAGCTCTGTTGGCAACAGGCAACATTCTGATAATCAGATCTTCAGGGCTCGGATCTACAGGACAGTACCAATAATCAGCTCTAGGAATGAGTGAAAAGTCACCTATCAAGCAGAAATTAAGTGTGAGGGCGTAAATTGACTGTGATCAGAACATTCTCCTACACCTTTTGGTTCCTTGCCATTATCACTTATGTGGGGATGCATAACAGAACTCAATGGAGTACAACATTGTGTCCACTGTCAGCCATTGATTCCAACTGCTTTGAAACATCTGAATTAATATTTAAAGTGTTGCCTGAATCCCATTTCATTTCCTGCTCAAGATGGTCTATCAAAGGATGATCTGTAATGCCAGCCACCCATAAAGGTCACTTATCCTTCTTCATTCCCATTCCTTTGACAAGTCATTATGGATTTCGTTTGGTGCAACGGTAACAAATCCACTCTTGGCTTTATTCAGATGACTGGATACTTTCAAGGAACTTCTCATAACTTTGTCAGTCAACAATTCTACCATAGAGCATTGTTTTTTTTTCTGTAAGCTCAAGTCTAGAGCATCTTTCAATGGCATCTTAAAGGTTTTTGGAACTGAGCAGCATCCATCCACTCCACTTCCATGACTTACCTGGTGTAGGAAAGAGGGGTACCTGAAGGCTACTTTTCATTTCTCTCAACTATACAGCATTATTTTTGGCTGTAAACTCAGCATCTGTCCATGGCTTACCTAAAGGTTGTGAGAGATCGAGCAAACCCACTCCCCCCACCCCAATAGCTTTGCTAATAAAAGCCAGAGAGAAGGTCAGTGTTAACATTGGCTTTCTGTGGATTATAGCGAACCACAAATCGAAAAGGTTGCTGGGCAATGTACAGTCAGGTAATTGTAATGCTTTATGGTCAGTTTCCATGATAAACTTTCTCCCCGAAAAACTATTTTTCAAAGCCCATTTTCATCCAAACATGGCTTTTCAACTGTATCTAAAGAAAAGAGTTCCCTATAGATGCAAGCAAGTTGCTACGTTCTATTCCCTCTTTGAGCTTTGATTTAACAATGCTCCAATTCCTCATTTGGAAGCATCTGTTTCAACAGTAAACTCATGGTTAAAGTCAGGGTTATCTGTACTCACGGCAATCTGAAGGCCATGTAAAGATATCTTCACCTTAAGGGTTATGGAACCCTCTAGGATTGCTCTTTGGGATTAACCTAATTGTAAAATCTTGCCATCCACATGAATGACCTTAATTTTTTTACCTGTTTGAGGTAAGGGTCATTGTTGGATGACTTAGACATCTTTATCTAAGGTCAAATCACCTCTTTCCAATGAAAGGTATTTCATTTGAATACCTGGGTTACTTTTAAGGGGATTTGTGGTGAGGCTGGCATGTCTGAGTTACTGCAGCACTTCTAGGAGATTTTGAAGATTCAGGCCCTATGTCTCACCACAAATGACTATTTCCCTTTCCAAAGACCAGTCACCAACCAGTCAACAATCATGCTGGTACTTTGGCAAATGAGGGTTCTGATTTTACATGGTTTGTAAAGTTTTAGGATGGAAATTCCACATTTAAGCAGGTCTTTGGTTGGCTAGGTGTGCCAGTTCCATATGCAGTGGGACCAGGCTTCCAAATGACCTTAAATCGACAAACAGTTTACTTTTGGTCCCCAGATGATCAAACATTCCTGCTGTGTGATGATTTTAAGCCCTCATTTGTGACACATAAGAAAGAAGAAACAAACAAAAACAAGACTTATTTTGTCACAGTGGAAAGCTTGTGTTATTGAATGGCTGTAATTGAGGATTATCCCCAGCACTTTGCGACACTTCAAACTGTATGATGGACTCAGAACAATGAGAGAAAATTATTTGATCAAAATGTATTTCTGGGGTGTCCTCTACGAGTTTGTGCAGCTCCCCCAAAATAGTATAGGCTTTCATCCTTCTTGCTGGAGATATATAGTATTATTGGACACCTGGAAACCTTCAAACAGATCACATTCATGATAATATGGCACCTTTGAAGCATTACAGTTAAGTTTATCTCCGCTTTCATCACATATTACCTCCGACTCCAACTGTAGCTCCAGAGAGAAAGAAACGGTATCAGCTACCCTCAAAATCCAGAAGATAATGTTGACCCAGTACTGTTATGTACAGCTCTACAGTGAGCAAAAGCTTCTCATTTACATGAAGGCAGCATATCAATTTATTGTCAAAGCAGGGGGAACACACTGTCTGTGGACTAGGGTCTGGTCACTGCCAGTGTCAACCAACGCCTGAAGCTCCTTGTTAACATTAACTCTTCACAGAAATAGGATAATTTTTAAGGCATATGGAATTTGAATAAACTTGTCAACATTCTTGAACACAATCTTGGGCTGCTTGGTCACAATAGTGATATTTTGGTCACTTATTTGATGTTCAGTTGTGTTGCCACCTATTTAAATTCAGTAGAATTTATCTATACAGTTATACAAGCTTCACATTAAATACTGACCAACGGATAAAATATATGCTAAAAGTTAAGACAGAAGGTTCACCAAAGGCTTTGTCATTTACATTAAATGTGCAATAATGTCTATTATGTATTACTTGACTTTTCTGATATTCCTAGCATCTTTTTTTGTTGTTCCCTCTTCAAAAACATGTTTGTGTAATCCAATATTCCTCTTTTGTGAGCTGAAAATGGCTCGATGATCATAGCACCACCCATTATTATAGCACCGCCCACTGATCAATCAAATAATTGCTAGTACAGCTCATCTCTATGCAGAGTGGAAGCATTGTCTGACCCGGAAATATAAGCAGCAGACCGGTACGGAAGAAAAATGCAGAGAAAGTGTATTTTTGGGTGTCTGGAACCAAAAGTTGTTTTTTGATTACCAAAGAATTAATTTACGCACCGGAACTGGGTAGATATTGTGTCTGGAAATCAGCAGAAGCTTGGAAAGCTTGTACAACGTTTTACTCAATTTAGCATTTTTAGATTTACAGTGTTTTATATAAACTCTTCATATAACGATGAATATACTCAGATAATGAGGATTATCTCTGAAGGGTGAGAAATGGAAAGACAATTGTGTACATTTGGTTGGTATAAATAATATCAACCTTAGCAAATAAAAAAAATACCTGAAAGGGAACTAAAAACAACTAGTCCCCTATTTAGCTGGACATCCAACTGTCAAAACAATGTCTGTGTGATCTGTTGTGGAGTCTTAAAATAACCAGAGCAGATAACCCTGACAGGCATCAGAGGGAGGGCAGAGGAGAGGGGGATGGTGGTGGGGGACTGAGAAGACACAAACTGTGGACATGCGCTTCCAACAGCACATCTCATTACCCTTGTTTTTCCCTCGTTCACATTTGAATGCACTCCTTTTCAATTATTAATATGTTTATATTTATTTGTTTGACTGTGATGTCAGATGGTTGTGTGCTCCTGCATTTCTTGATCTCTTTTTCTATGGCCCCCTTGCATGAATTAAACCAATGTGACGGCCCGAGGTTGGGCAATAGTGAGTCTGATGCCTTAGGTCTGAGATTACACACACACAAATACAGTATGCAAACACGCATACATCAGTAGGATGTTTATTCATGTAAGCTGATGGGAACATGTTCATGTTTATGTCTCTATGCCCATGTCTAAATGCACTATATGTATCAAATCCAAACAAGATACTTGAAATGTTTTGCAATGTATTTTAATTAACTGCAATGAATTATGTGGTTAGGCTAACTGCTGGAACTCAATCAATTTAATGGCTGTCATAATTACTTAATTAATAAATGACATGATAAGAGATCATTTAAGCCTTTTTAAAAGGACAATCTATAGTCAGTTGGTTAAGATTTCTCACATTTCCTGTTTTCTGTTGGCTACTGAATAGTTGGCTACAATATAAGTACAATATAAGGCTGGGAGATGAAAGAGAGGGTACACTCACTGGCCACTTTTTTAGGTACACCTTGATTGGCATGTATCTTTGGAGGGAATTTGAGTACTGTGAACTCATTATGTCCAAGAAACAAGTCTGAGATTATTCATGTTTTGTGATATTGCGAGTTATTCTGATGGAAGTAGCCATCTGAAGATGGGTACAGTGTGACTACAAAGAGATGGTCAGCAACAATTCTCGGATAGGCAGTAGCATTGTTGCAATGCCTAATTGGTACTAATGGTCCCAAAATGTGCCAATAAATACAACATTATATCACCAGCGGCAGCCTGAACAGTTGATACAAGGCAGGATGCATCCATGCTTTCATGTTGTTGATGCCATTCTGTAATCTTAAAGTTACAGAAATCTAGACTCATCGGACCAGGCAACGTTTTTCCAATCTTTAAATGTCCATTTTTGAGTATATGCCACATGATTTGTTGATCAGATAATGTCATTAATGAGCAGTTAAACAAGTGTGCCTAATAAAGTGGCCAATTTGGCAAGGCTATTGTAATTTTCAGATGTCACATTTGATCCCAAAAAAAGTCAAATGAAAGTAAAATTCTTCAGAAGAATACAAGCTCAGACAATTCCACAACTGGAAATAAGCTTAGTGTTCTCATTGTTCTAAAACAAATGCAACTGATATGGCTTTTGTTTATCTGCGGGAAGAATCAAAAGCACTGCCAGCCATGCTGTCGGGCTGCAAGGAAAGCACAAACGAAGTACTCAGAGTACTGAGGCTGATTTTATTAACACACAATTCAGGAAAGTACAATAACGTCCCTCTGAAAGATTAGATTATGCTCATAATAAAAGTGTCTTGCTTCCAAAGGTCAAAAACCGATACTAAAGGAGATCTGTGATGGAAACACGAGGCGGGAAGCAGAAGCAGAATGTATACAGGTAGTGGTGAGTACACACATGGGTGACCCAGGAGGTCAAAGGCTTCAGCAGCACCAAGGAAGCAACCACCAATTTTGAAATCCCTGTGGAGAACTAGGAGGGTGAGTCCAGTGGGAACCAAGAGACCATCCTCAGGTGAGCAGAGAGAATAGAAGGCTCAACATTGAGTTGCATTGTAGTCACCAAGAGGGAGTCTTGGAAGGAAAGGGAATATACAAAGGTGAGTCTAGTCATGGTTGGTGATTAGAATTCAGGTGATTGGCAGTGTGGATAATTGGAGTGATTGTGCCCCGGTGGTCTGACTTGGCATGTGCAAAGATTTTATTATTAGATGGTAGAGTTTCATGATCTCCTTTAGCCATACACTGTTTCAGTGGCTACTTGAAAAAGAGTTTGGCCAATACTGATACACCTTTACACCAACTTGTTTTGCTACACCACGACTTCACTTACCTCAACTCAGCCTGCTTTTTGGGGATTTTCTTTGTTTCTGTAACCTGCAGTGGTACATTTTCCTTGTTCATTGGGATGAGGTTCCAAAAACAGGCTATTGGCCACTGTGATACTTTTCATTGATTGGCCAGAAAGAATCGTAAAAACATGGAACAAGCATATAACTCCATATTAGCCATTAAAATATTCTACTATTACTCTCAAATGCTTTTTTTTAAAATGACTTGATCATGGACAAATGATGAGGTGCAGACCTTCCGTTCTCTGATTGCAGAAGACCATGTCAGACGAAAGCTTGTGACGAGAAATGACAATATATTCCAGGGTATATACACTACTGTCGGATTCACTATGATGTCACTAAGCAAAACTGGAATGATGCAAAGAAGTGATGTGACAAGCCCATTTAGAACCTATACTGGAAGTTGGTGGAAACATAATGGCGAAAAAGTAATCAGATTACTACTAACTGGTAGCATGGGTACTACCAGTCAGGACCTCTAATCTGTCAGGTACCATTTAATGTTTCCAACATACTGAGAACATGGGTACTTTAATAGTAGGCAAGTGGTATGCGAAATTGGGATTCAAGTCTGTCCAAGGCTCTGTTTACACTAATTAACCCAATTTAAATTTTTTTCCTCATATAACGCAGATAGGAACTGTTCATTGATAGTGTAAACCAGGGATCACCCTGTGGGGTTCTGACTGGCCCTCACGTGGGCTGTACTGTAGACTTCTGAACTTGGCATATTATGCTTACAGATGGCGATTTAATGTCAAGTAAATATCTGGTTCTGTCCATGCGGTATCCATCTTGCTGGTCACAGACTGCGAGATTCTTTTTTTTCTACCATTAAATGTACGAGAGCAGCCATTTTCTCCATGACCATTTATGCAGTGCACCTCACAGGTTTGGACCAGGATATGTTTGAATGGCTCTGGGACCTTCCTTGTCAGTCACAATCTGTAAAGAAACTGTGTGTAATTTCTAATCTTATCAGTGTTTTGTGATTGTTTTTTTTTCTATTTTAAGTTACTTATGCTTGTCCATTTCTGATGGACTATAATCACACAAAAAGAAACGAAAAGAGGGAGGAAGAGATTAACAGCTGTCACACGAAACAGCTGCAGTGCCAGCCTGAATAGATTGGGCAGCATTCAAGAAGTAAAAGGAAATAACTAACGTTAGCATTCTGCTAAAATGTCAAAAAGACACTCAAAACTGTTGAACCAGTGGGTGAGCTGGACCCCAAAAAGGCAAAAGTTGTAGATGCGACAGATCAACAGGTGGGGACAGCACAGCAGAGTACGGTAAAGCTGTACTGTAACTGAGAAATGATCTCTTAGGGACTGTCTGCAAAGTGCCAAACCCCAAAGAAATTTTAACCAGAAAATGATCAACTTCAGTCTAAAATGTTCTTCGATGACCAAAATCAAGACAAACACCTCAGAATGTATAAGAGAGATCTCAGAATGTATTACATTCAGTATTTTTAACGTAAGAAATGTATGATTATTAAAAAAAAATCCTGGTTGGATTTTGATAATTTAAGGGGCCATTAACACAGAAAGTATTAAATCCCAGCTTACAGTTCTTAAAAACTTGAAAAATTTTCCCCAGAATCAACATTTCTTTAGCTAAAAATGTGTTCATAACCTATAAATATAATAACCTATAATGTCCCTGATTGTACAAGAAAGATGGCAGGATGCCATCCATGATATTGTGCACTACAAAATAATTAGAAACCAAAATTTTCATCAAAAATCTGAGAATAGAAATCAGAATGGGAGGGAAATCCCATTAATGCACTGGTATTCCCAAAAATTAATGCATTATTTCATGTAACATCCCCGTTTTGGGACTGGACCAAACTCACTGGGTGAGCAGGTGTGTGCTTGAGTTTGTGTGTATTGTGAGGCTTTATTTACATATTAAATAATTGGATCTCAGACTGCACGGTTCAGCAACGCCCCCCTTAAATATAATTAGTGTATACCACTGCTTTGTTAATGGACATTTAAAATCTAATGAAATTTCAAATAGTTTAGACACAGCAGGAAAGGATTTAGCCAGACAAAAAAATAGCTGATGATAATTAATAAACACAATCAGTTATTTGCATCATTTAGTGCTCATGGGAAGCTAGGGTTGAATCCCAAGGCTTGAAACAGCATGTTATTGGTTAAAACAGTCGCTCAAATAAAATGAGCCTTAATAGGATTAGACTCTTTCCCTTCCGTTCTCTCCTTCCATATGTCTGTCTATCACTCTTTTTTATTCATATTTTCTTAAGAATGCAAAACCGTATTTTGTAATTAACTGACATTTTTTATTTAAAAGTCTATTTCTAGCCACTAGCTGAAAACTATATTTATATTTTTGCTTTGTGTGAAACAGTAGGTTCAGGCTCTTTTTTTCCCTGTTGTTTTTGTTTCTCTCTCTTTCGTCTCTTCATTTGTTTCATCTGTTCTCTTTATACCTTTGGCTCATTAATGTTATCTTTAAACACACGTGCTTTCCTCCTGTTCCTATATCTGTTCTATATTATGATCTACTGATCAGTATTGCTAATGTCAATTCAAATCTGGTCTGGCCTGTTTCTTCTGGTTGAAAAGAGTTCCCTGTGCTCCCCTGTAGGAAGAGCATTCATGTTGTTTTTTGATTTGAAGATGTTTTCTGTTTTCAAACTCTCATCTGGATTTGTCTTACCTTAAAAAAAATTGTTTTGACATCCTGGTAACAAAATTCTGAAAATGTAAAATCTTGCAAAAACCCAAGAAAATGTATTATGAAAATATGATATATTCTAAGAATGTTTCTGTTACATTTAGGTGCAGGACGGCTAAAAAAATACATCAACAAAATGTAATATTACGACATTATTTTGTCTAAAATATGGATTGACTACAACTATGTTGAGTGTCATGCCACATGAAAATTGCATTTGATCATGCATCTGAATAATGTAACACGCACACATGCACACGCACACACACACACACACACGCACACACACACACACAGATTTAAGAAGCCACATTGTTAATGTTAAGGATAAGCCAACTTGTCCGTGAACTCCTTGAAACTCATGCTGTCTCCATAGCAACATGACTTCACACTATTCGTATGATCCTTCATTAATGACATTTTTCAATACGCAAAATCACATTCTCATGTTATGCCACTAATCCTCTGCATATGTAAAGCTTTTCTCAATGTAACAGGCAGAAGGATAAAGATTTGCTTAGAAGCTTGTTAAAATTCACTTTGATGTTTCATTTGTTATTAACTACATACATTCGCATGAAAAATTCTGGCAGAAATGTTCTAACGTGCTTTTTTCTCATTGCTTTAGAGTCATGGAGACTCATAATAATTTCTATACAGTATAAGTATGCACATGAGAATACATTTGGCTTTCATACAGATACATATTGGGAATTCTCTCTGTAAAGTTATACTTCTATACCATCTCTCGTTGGCCCTGGGATTAACAGTTCAGCTCAAAGCCTTCAATACAATAATATATATATATATATATATATATATATATATATATATATATATATATAGTATATATATATATATATATATATATATATATATATATATATATATATATATATATATATATACATTTTACATGAAACACCCTTTTAATAAACCCTTTTGACTTTGATCCACTGCTTTTAACCAATATTTGGGGTTGTTTAACGTGTGTGATTTATTGATATGTACTACTGCAAAATTATTAAACTATACATGAAAAGTACATGAGGGTTCAAGCATAAAAAACTTGAAAAATAAAAGAAAGAAAAAAAAAGAGAGATTTTCCCAATGGCTGCATGTATTGATTGCTCTGGCTCTTTCAGTAATAAGAGGTAATTTGCTGAGAGGTTTAGAGAAGCTGAACCATGGCCACAGCAACATTTTTGTAACAGAACAGCAGCAGAAAAGAGAAGAATAAAGATTGGCCATATAGAATGACTTTTTAACCCAGAAAAGAAGAGAAATCTGCTTGATTTTGGAGCTTGAGCTTAAACATCTGTAGAGAAGCATTTCCCTAGTTTTATTCATTACAAATTTTTTACAAATACAGGCATCCCTGTACATTTTCATGATTTCCTTCACAAATCACTGATTGTCTAAGTATAAAAAAATCTGAAAAAAAAACTTTTAAATATATTATATAGGAGAAACACTATGTGATATTTGTTAAATAAAGTGATTTATGGAAAGTGTGCAATAACTATTTAAACAAAATTAGCCATGTACATTTTGGCACCACATAAGGAAAATTGAAACTCAATATTTTCTGCATCCTTTTTCACCTTTTGCTTGGAGAGAATTTGTGAAGATTAGTGAACACTGAAACCATCACATATCAGATAAGAAATGATCTTGAACCATCATAGAGAAGCAGACTTAGAGCAATCAATACCATGCCATCTGATGCCATCTGTCACCAGCCACTGCAAAGCACAGTATTGAAAGCCAAAGAGATAAAGATAAATGCTTCATTTACAAAACCAAACAAATTACATTAATACTTTTAAGCCTCTGGACACATCGTTATATGTGCCAATTGCACCACCTGTTTTGAATGACCCACCTATTGTTGTAACGTGTAGGTTTCAAAAATGTTATTCCATTGATATTTGTGATTTTAAGCAAACATTACATTACATTAACAGTTATGACATAATTTGCAAGGTAATTCAAAGTAAAGTGTGAGAAAATGTACGATCGTCTTTCAGTCTCATTTTACAGCCCCTGATTTGGTGCTGTCAATGCCATCTAGTGGTGAAAAGAAGGAATAACTCCTAAAAGTGCAAGACCTGTGATAAGGCTTGTTTTTTCAAAGTTCTGGCACAAAAAAAGTGTTTAGGACAGTATATAAAGTTATAAAACATAAAAACGGTTTATTATCAATATTTTGGAGATTTTACAGTAAAAAAAATAACAAAATAAAAATTTTGGAATCATTTTTTGTTTTTAATATAATTTCATGTTTATTGTGGAATTAAAAAAATCTAAAAAGAGAAGCTGTGGTTGTTCTAAAAAGAAATGATATCAAGCAATGCCACAAAAAAACAAACAAACAAAAAAAAACGATTAAAGGGTATTTATCACAGCAAATGATAAAGTAGCAAAATCATGCTCTAAAAGGTTCCAGACTTCTAATGTTTAAAGGTTCTAATCATATTAAATATGCCGGAAAATGAATAAATGATTACCTATACAATAATAATTTAAAATCACAACAGATATCAATTGTTCCTAATGTGAAGAAAAATGTATGTAAAATTAAACTTTGTTAAACAATCTCAGAGAAGTGTAAGTTTTGTGTTTCTGTACTGGTTTGGTGTGTATTGTATTTCCTGCTTTACAGGAAATACATACAGGACAGTGATTCACACAATCAATACAAAGCTTCTTATCACAAGGTTTTAGTTTCAATTTCTGCTGTTTATTGACTGGACTTACAGAAATCTAAAGAGCGTTTTGCAAAGTGAGGAAGTGTCCTCTGGCAAAGGGTAAACTGCTTCGGTGGCGCTGCAGGGAAACTGGCAGAATAAATAGACATTGTTTTCTCTCCTGTTCTTTTGCAGCTCCCTTCAAGTGAGGGAGTTACATTCTATGGCCTTACAATAAACGCATCCATGTACAATACAGCGTTACGTAGGAACTTATTGGACTAACATCTTTTTCCCCATGGGGTGTTCTGATGCCCATCAACCTTCAAAAAACAATCGAGCAGAAAACCCTGCAAGGCATTATCAGAAATGACATTTATTAATGAGAACGATAGAGAGGAGAGACTGTAAACAAGGTCACACACTGTACGTGCAAACCAACAAGGAAAAGAATAATTCTCTTGGCTATATTTTAGTATGTGATTTAAATTTCAGGCAGAAACACACACCCACACGCTCACACTACGCGATTGGGAAGTGCAAGGCTGCAACATGCCAACTGGGATTAAACACAGTGTTTCTCATAATTACTGATATTCATTAGGCGCTATTGACCGCCTAGGGTATTATAACACATGCACAGACACACGCATTACAAGCAACACAACACAGACAGCTGTTTGACAGAGCTTGCCATTATAATCAGTTTCCTTGTTTACAGTACATTATCGATGCATTAGAGCACAGGTCTCAAACATAATTCCCGTAGGGGCTGCAGCCCTGCTGTTTAATTCCCGATTGATTTTAGTTGGTTTGGTTTGGAACTAAAATGGGCCCCGGCCCACCAGGAACTTAGTTTGAAACCTAAAGGCCACAGCTTTCTATTGATATTAATGACTAGGAAAATGGCTCCATCAAACTGCAACCATTATGGTAGACACGTCTTGTGACTTGTGGGTTTTTATTATTATAAAGGCACCTTTAATTCACATTTTTGTCATTCATTTTATAAAAATGAGGAAAGCATTAGGTGCTGTAAGAAGCATTCCTTAAATAAAGTCATATCTGAATCAAATGCAACAAGAGTGAAGATTCCACTCTGTTTGATTATTTGAGTGGCTTCGCCATCTGCTAGGTTGGTCCTCAGACATGAAACTCATGAACCAGGGATTTTAAGATCACTTCATGCGTTCTTTTGCTAAGAATCTTAACAAAAACGTTAGTTTCATTTTTCAGCAAACTGTTATAGATGCTCAAAGCTGATTCGATGTCAAGTGTTTTATTTTTAATATAGTGCTTTTATCAATCATGACTTTATTTTATAGAAAAAAAATTTATTAATTTTCAATTTTGACCATGGTGTGTAGCTATGTTTGATTGGGAAGCAAAGCTGCCTGACCTGAACCCCACAGAGAATCACTGGAACATGGGAGATATCCGACTCAACCATACTACAACCTGGGCATAATGCATTCATGCAAAGGAAGGCACCAGGAAATATTAAATGCTTAGAAAGGTCTAGGTTACTTGCGTAATCCATGTTCCATGAAGAAGGGAATGGGGACAAATGTCGAGTGATCGTTTGTGGGATTTGCTCTGTGAGCGACCAGTCTACTCTTACAATGGACCAATTAAAATGGTTCATAAGCTACAACAAAAGAGGAGATTGGACACAACTGAAAAAGATTTAATAAAGTAATCAAATAATGAAGCCAGGCCTGATCAAATAAAGTATGTAAAGTAAGAGTTTGAAGAGTAGTGACAACATCAGCAGAGTGGAACACAGCCATACCAAAGGGAGCTCATTTCTCCGATCAGCTGTTCACGCCAACATCACACGACATGAGAAAAGGAGAAGTATGCACACACTGGAGACGTACTCGGCCTACTACAGCCAGAGAGAGATGTGCACCCTGTAATCCCCTGATTCCTTAATATCGCAATCAAAAAAAAAGAGCCACACCCCTAAAGTCACGACCTAAGGATATCACACCCACACAATCATGCCAGACCAATCGATAGCTACGCCAAAGACTCACCCTCTGACATCTAAAATATGGTGGTACGTGGCATTTAAAGGACCAGATTGTCACATACCCGCTTTAAAAAATCTTCCACCAACTTTCTCAAACAACTTAAACAATATATATACAAGAAAACCACGCAATGACTTGTCCAGCTAACTCTTCAACTCACATTCCCCCTCTTTTACAGTAACCCAGATCCTGAAAGCAATTTAAGGTGAAAACGAGCATATACTCCCCCATGTGATGGCTTTTGAGCAGGATAGGACAAGGTAAAAAAAAATAAAAAAATAAGGTGAAAACGAGGCCAGAAAAAGAGGCAAAAAAGTACACGAGACAAGGCGTCAGTGAAATTATAAAGTGCACCTGATAAATGTCAGGTGGCTACATTCACTTATTCTGATACTTGAGGAGCCAGACCCAACTTCTTATGGCATTCTAAGCACCAGACATCAAGGTCATGGCAAAGGGACAATACTCCTCAGGAAACAAGGTTACACATTTAACCTAGACGTTCCCTTTCAGTCATCTACTTCAATGTATGGCGATTGATTGTGGGATCCCTGTGAAAAAACTAACCAGGGGATAGGTACACAGGAGAAAAAAAAACAGGAAAGAGGAAATGGTCTTCCTGAACCAAGGACTTGCACAGCTCCTTCGTTACTCTTTAGAGCAAAGTCGTAGTGGACTGCAATTTATCCATTGTGCCCTTTGCTGTCACCACCTTTGTGCATGCCCCTGAGAACCTTGCAGGGAACACTTGTAGCGTGGGCATGGCTTGGAAGACAGAGACAGCTTGACCCACTGCTGAATCAGCCGATAAGACTTTCCCAGGTTAGGAGGAGACACTCAGACAAAACGTCCATCAATGCACTGCAAGAGCCTGCTCTACTTGTGGCATTGCTCAGTAATAAAACCCTAGCTGGTGAGGGGGGAGGAGCTCAAGGACCTTGTTGAGAGGGGTCCCTGGCAGAATTTTGTGAGCTCTCGATGCACTTCCAGGAAGAATGGTACTGGGTTACAACTGGCAGATCTCTCACTGTGCACTCAGCAACTAATCATTCAGCTGCAAAGGCACCACATGAACTGGGCACAGGCGAACACTCAACTCAACTCTTCTGACCTTCTCTTGATGATACAAAGCCATCTTACCCAGGGGAAGCAAATATGTTTTTTTTAATGTTTAAAAATAGTATTTGAGAATGCTTCAGTAAGTTAACAACAAAAAACATAGGGGCTTATAGAACGATAAATGTGAGCAAACTGTAAAGACGGTCTTTGTGAAATAAATAATGGTGTACCAGTTTCCAGTTCATGAAACATTAAATTTGAGATGTAAAATGACATTTGAGTGCTGCAATTAAGGTGAATGAAGTCTGTATATTATAATATTTTAAATCTCCAGACATTTGGTTTTGTTTATGGGAAACATGTAATGGAAACATAGGTTCGAATTGCTTATTGTTGGTTCCTCAGAAAAAAAATAATAAGCTGCGGTCAAATCACTCCAGAAGATTTTGTTCTTGATTAAAAGATATGAATTAAATGCAATGCTGTTTTAAATGAAAAAAAAAAAGACTGGCACCTACAACAAAAGCGTTTGTGGGTCTTCATTAAATGCATGTGGTTGATGACAGAACCATCTGTGCTGGACATAATTTATCTCTGTTGTCATGGAAACCATATGAAGCCCTTCAATCAATATGGAGGAACACCTGGAGTGCGGTGATAAGAGAAGATTTAAATGCACTCGTTGAAAAAGGACTTTAAAAGCATTTAATAAGGGGTTACAAAATAGCAGATGCTTAGAAGTGTATAAATATTTCAACCATATTTACGTATGTACACTCCGTATTCCATATAGACATATTCTGAAAGTTAGCTTGTATTATTTGAAAGCTGTAGAACACATTATGGAACACAGTGATTGGTACTGTTGCCTCTTAGCACCAAGGTTCCTAGATCTAAAAGCCTTTTTTGGTCATGAGTGATTTCCTCCCAAGAAAAAACTGTGTTGATTATTGACTAATTTGTATATGAGTTATGTGGGAATGGCAAAATAAATAATGAGTGATGTCCCTTCTTTTTGTCTAAGGAGAGTGGACACAGGCCCGGTAGATACATGGTGAAATTAAGTATTTAATACACTGCAGATACAACAAATATATCACATGCTTAAACAGATCCTTGTTAAAATCACATTTTTACATCACCAAAATAATAGTCAAAATCCACCCAGAAGGTCAAATCCACATGACTCTTAACAAAGTTTTGCATAGGCTCCGCCCACTACGTCTCCATTAGTGGTAACATCTGCATATGATGTCTTTCTTAGTGGGGATTTATGTGGCGGTGATACTGTTGTGGTGTTGGGCCTAATTTGAGCACACCATCACTTGCAAGCAACCAACTGAGCAACTTCAGCATACCAGGAGGGGTCAGGGGCATCGTTAGCTCGGGATCATTTAAAGAGTCAGTACAGGTTATTTTGAATGCCAATTTGGCATTTGTCTAAAGCATCTGGCATTCATCGAAACTGGCGTGGGGTGAATTTGGCAGAGGTGAAATTGTTTTTAATTCAGCTCAACAGACATAGGCCAGACATCTTCTGTCGTATTTCACTGGGTTATTATATTGGCTGGATCTTTAGCTAGTCATGGTTACCAAAAAATTGCTATGTAGGTGTCAGCCTGATTTAGAAGGCTCCTCAGTGAGACAGCTGATGGATCTTTCTGAATCATCAGTTTAGGCACTCAAGCACAAACAAATAATTTTATGCAAGCTTTGACATACATATTACCATGGCAGTCATTCATATAGTCATAAAGCTTCAAGCAATTCCCTGTTAAGTCCCTGAAAATGCTATAGGAACATTTACCAGCCACATGCAGGGCATGGGTTAACAAGGGTAAATGTAACACAAAACTACAGATGCACCGCCTTCCACATGTCGGATAAATAACAAAGGATCACAGGGCCGTAGCAAATGAGGAAGAAAACCAATAATTTGAAACAGAAAGAGAACAATATTAACTTGATGTCTAAAGTTTGTACACAAACTATGATGTTGGTTTCTATTAGTGTTTTTTTTTATGTTCCTATGTCACTATGAGTGAAATAAATCCTCTATCTCTACGATTTTCCAAAGCTGAGATAGAATTATCTCAAATTAGTTGCTATGGTAACAGTCTGGTTGCTATGATAACAGTCTGATTGCCATTTTCACTATAAGCTATATAGACAAACTTCCATGTTTCGATCATTTACCTATTTCAGAAATTTTGGTTGCTAATGTAAACAGTTTGGTTGCTAAGGAGCTGTACGTGATGTAATAAAAATGTAATTGTAAATTGTTTCTATGATCTTGTCTTGATCTATGTCTTGGAGATATATTGTTGCCTTTTCCATTTGACTTTAATGGCCATTGTAGGTCAATGGTAAAGTTTTAACCACTTATTAAACCAAGGGTTCAAATATTTTTGCTCTGTGGTTAATCTGTTCTTGCCCACACTGATAACCTCCGCAAGTCTGGTCAGTTTGAAGATTCTAAGAGGTAATCATCTAATAGGTAATCAACCTCTTGTTAAGTAAATGGAACAGTTCCCAAAATTCATTTGGTGGTACAAATCCCAAAAGTTATAGCAACTCAAATCACACCAGTTTGTATGTCTTGGCAGTTTGGTGGCGGTCTAGGAGTAGATTTTTTTTTTTTGTAAAAAAAAGACGAGTTACAATATTTTGGCTTTTACCAGCCAACACAATCCGATGAGGAAAATTTGAAATTTTCTAATAGTCCCCACCAAACGTATAATATACAACTCCCTACAACACCTCAGCAGCAGCTGCTCCAAGATCCTAGCAGATGGAAGCTATCGTTGGCACCATGATTAGGTGCTAAAAGATGCTGTCACGGGAGGTATTGGCACCAGTAGGAAGTATTTCACCCCTTTCCTAAAGGCTGGAGAGAAGCCTGTATACCACCCAAAAAGGAACACAGATTGTTTGGTCACGAAAGGACATTGAAAGCAAGTTGAAGATCTTCTAACACATCATCCAAACGAGGTTGTGACCATACTTGCTCATTTACTTTGATGCCACTAAGCAGGTGATTGTGGGTGGAACACATGGAGAAGGGCCACGAGAGGAGCCTGGATAAGTACCTGGACTTGGTGAAGGAGGCTGAGGCTGGAGAGCTCATTGAGGTGGGCTGCCAAGGTTTGTTGGTCATTCACTCTGCAAAGCTTTAGCACTGTTTGGAGTGGAACTAATGGGAGCTGACAAAAGGTGAGTCATGCATTCTATCACAGAGGCCTCAGAAAGAGCCACATAATGGCTTTGTATATAGAGGGCAAACTTGTGTAATGACACTGCTGGGATGCAAGCTGTGAAACCTTGGATGACCCATGGAACATCACTGCGGCATCCCAGCACATCTAATTTCCTGTACAAGAGCACCATCTCTGTTCATTTGTTTCTTTGTTTAAACCTCTTTTGCTTAGGTTTTTGCATATCGCTCTGTTTAATGACACATAAATAGTTCCCAGGAGTTAAAATATACTTTCAAACAAATAAATAATCTTTGCTCTTGAGCTCTACAAAAAAAAAAAAAGTTTGTTCTAATCCTATGTAATGTGGGGAAAATAGAATACTGTAAATGCAAAAAACAAAGTATTTGCCTCCAAGAGCAAGAAGACTTTGTAGAGGATAGTTTTCGATCCTTTAGGGCATAGTGTGTTTTCATTTTTCTCAGTAATGCTTGGTTTGTTGGTCGTGTGTTTACATGATTGGTTGGTTGGGTGGCTGGCTGACTTACTAGCTGGTTGTTTGGTTGGTTAGTTGGATGGTTCCTTGTTTGGTTGGTTAGATGGGTGATTGCTTTGTTAGTTGATTGATTGGTTCGATGCTTGGTTGGCTGGCTGGCTGGCTGGCTGAATGATTGATGAATTTGTTGGTTGGTTGGTTGGTTGGTTGGTTGATTGGTTGATTGGAACTTTCACATTAGTATTGCCATCAATTTAACATAATGAAAAAACAACCAAAATGAAACCCCTTCCTCCCCTTTTGTGTGTGCACTCTTTAATATTTCTGGACTCTAGCCTTTCGGAGAGATCCTTGAGAAGTGAACCGTAAAGAAAAGCTCAAATTAAACTGAAGTGAATGTGCACATGTGTCTTTCAGAGACAGCATGTGTTTCAGTCAGAACGTCACTGAAACATCTTGTTGACATAAATGCAAATCTGTATTCTGATCCTACCGGACCCCGGCACAACCTAAGCAACCTCACTTAAAAATCTTTCTTTTTTCAATGTGCAAGTAGGCAGAATCCAAATTTTGTACGCATTTTGAAATATTTTAGATCCTCCAATGTTTAAAAGGTAGGTTTATGCATTTACATTTTTTATTACAAAAAAAATCTGGTTCTGATTTAACTAAACCATAGCCACTAACATTTTTTTCATTAGAATGCTTCCCTCATGGATGGTCGTGCCTATTGCATTCAGTCCGCAGAAAATTACAGTGATTATATGCATGTCTATACGCCATTTTTAATGACCTGTCACAAGCAAAAACCCAAAGGGCTCAGAGTCTGAGTTTTAGTGATTAGCCATGCAGTCACAATTCAGATCAATTACAATCTAAAGGCTGCTGCATGCACACTGACTAACTCATTCTATCACTCGGCTCAGCAGTCTGCCTTTAAGATCTTCCCTGCTAAACTATAAATATATATACACACTTCACCGATAGAGTTATCGTCATGACAACACATCAAACCAAGCCTTGTCTGCTATCAGAATCTCAATTTTCTTATCAGACTGCTTTTCTCTGGAGGGAAAATAAGTGCAAAGCATGTAAACAACATCTGTCCTGTCAACCTGTTTGAAAGCTACATATTTATTAAAATAACTCAGTTGCATCAGAAGGTGATACCAGGGCTTTGATTGGCATCTCTTAATCCCATTCTTTTGTGCTAGGGACTCTAACACGGTTTTAGTGCCATCAGTACTAATAGGTAGATTAAGTTGGGAATTCCCCTTGGCCTATCAAATGAATCACAATTTCACTTTGGCTTTTATCAGCATGTGAGGTGAATGGAACACTAAACAAAAAACATTGTGGAGTCATTGACAGGATTAGCAAGCAAGCTTAGCAGGAGTGCCGGGAGATTCTGGCGCGTGAGAGAATTCTGTTGTATGGATGGGCCATTTAGCTTTCACACTTTGGCAATGTGCTTGATGTTTCTATACATTTGAGATTTGTAATCCATATTTAGTGCAGGCAGAACCGATTGTTTCTTTCTTTAAAACAAGAAAGGATGAGCATGCTTTTAGTCAATGAATAGAGTTTAATAATATGTAACAAGCAACAGTGCAATAGTCTTACCTTGCCGAGGTTTGGAATTACCGTACCAAAATGGTGTTTGTTTTCCTGCGAGAGTCAGCATTTGGCTGAGAAATCCTTTGAGCAAGAAGTGCTACGTTGACTTTGTTCCAGAGCCAAATGATGAGTATGTTAGACTTCCATCATCTAGCTAATAATATAATGCTGGCAACACATTTTACACAGTGTGATGATGTTTTTATTGCATATTTCATGTCCTCTTCTATGTTTGTCAGATTTTTGTGTCACTCCTTCTCTTTTGTGCTTCCCTCATCATTTCATTCAGTTACTCGGCTTGATTGGAATTCAGTTGTTGCCTGTTAATCTCAAATCATGCTCCCTTCTCATTTTCCCCTTTCCTCCCTCTCTTTGTTTACCATTACCAACCAAACCTCGTTGAGTTATCGTTGCCATACCGTATCGAACCTCCCTGGTTCTGTTAGTGCCCTTTCCTTCTGGATTCGGTGGTTTTCGGAACTGGGAGGCTCTCCACGGTCCACTAACTCCTGGTTGCTAACTCAAGTGCTCTGCTTCCTCTGAACGTCACTCATTTGGGTGCATTCTGTGCTTCCTTCGCACCTAACAGCATTCCACTGATTCCATTATTTCAAGAACAGTGTCTAAATGAGTGTAACTTAAATTAGTCTGAGTTTTTATTTTTAGTGTTTTCCTTGCAGGTAAAGATATAGCTGATGTTCAGGAGCTACAGCATAGCCAAACCTGTAACCTCCAAAATTCTCTCTTGAACCCACCATTCCCATCCATTTTTCCTTGTCTTCTTCTCTCACATGTCAACATTCTTAGGTTGTATCTTCTCTCATCCTGACTATAAAGTCCTCTACTCAGCGATTGGATTTTTCAATCGAAAAGTTTCATGCGATAACGCACCTCAATCAGAAACCATTGGCACCAATAGGAGCTCACACATTGGAAAAGTCATTGAATGGGTCTTCTTCAATCACCTGTCACCCTTTCTTACACAGAACTGGACAAAATCAATCAGGGTTCAAGAGTGAACGTTCAACTGACCTGCTCTGTTCTCTGTGAATGGTGCATTGCAGGTCACAAGGGCAGGATATAAATCATGTGTCTTTATTCTACTAGACTGCTCTCTAACCTTGTGTCACTATTTCAGATGTGTCAATCCTCGCTCACAGCAGTAAGAATCATGGGTACTGTAATCCCCTGGTTGGAGTATAATCTCACGGTTAGGTCTTTCTGGCCGTAAGGTTGAGGTAATTAACAACACAAAAAGAGAAAGTTTTTTTCTCCATCTATATCCAGTGTTCCATTTTTCACAGATATGGGTGCCAGAAACATTGTTATGCTAATTATTCTCTAAAAACTCAATCTAATAATAATGATGACTTAACAAAAGAAAAAACATGAATGGGTGATTTACACATCGGTATGGATTTAGAATCATCACATAAAGCACAATATGAGCAGCCTGCCAATCCAACAGTTCAGCATTCAGGAAACATTCTTATGACATAATGACAATTGACATTCAAAGACATCATCTGTAAGACAATTTGATAAGGCTTTTAATGTGCAACAGCATAAATATCAAAGCCCTCTTAGCTGAGCATGAACGTCTGGGACAAGCTGAGGTTATATTTAGAGCAAAACACTAGAACTTCCCTCTTGTGCAGTTATACCGTTCTTTAACATACCTACACAGTAAAATCCTAAGAGTTAAATTACTAACTCTACTCGGAGTGTATTTAGTCCCACTCTATATAGAGTTAAACTGACTCTGAGAAAGAGTAATTTAATAATCTATTTTCTTCATGTTTTTCCAAATCTGCATGGAAAATGCAAACTAAATATTAACTATTCAGAGAGGGAACAAGTCCACTCCAGAAAGAGTAAAAACAGACAAAAATAGACTGTTTAGTTCAAATAGACTTATTTAAATAACTCTCCTTCAGAGTTGGTTTAACTCTATATAGAGTGGGACCAAATACACTCTTAGTAGAAATTAACTAAAAACTTCAACTTATTTTGCATTCTTTTTCTCTCACTTGCCGCTTCCCGTTTACCTTTCCCTAAAAAAAGTAAAGGATTGGGACACCCCTACAAAGAGGCTGAATTGCCTCTAGTTTTTTCCACAGGCATTAGACAAGTCTATATATATACAAAATACAAGCCTCTCTGTATTTTGGTATTAAACTTTTTGTAATTTAAAACTGAATATATTTTTTTTTTCTCAACAATTTTGCATTACGTATGTGAAGAAAAACTAGAGTCAAGACCAAAGCTCTTCAGCCTCATGCTAGGACGTGATCTGCCTCGGCAAAAAATGATGATAGAACTGGGTGGAGCGGAGCAGTTTTCTTCATTGGCAATGACTGAGACAGAGAGAAAGAACAAAAATAAAAGGAACACTTCTACAAACAAGATATCAGCTTTGCATATGGCTTATTTATAACTAAAGGCAAGTCAGTAATAATGTTATTTGTGCCTTTTTTTGTGTGCGACAGATTTGATATGAAAAAGTTAAAGTAAAGGCTACTAATTAAATGGTGAATAAGCAACTCCGTAGGGCGATTTTGTAGTTTATTTATTTGTCAACTACAGAAAAAAAATAAAATAAAATATATATATATATTTATATATATATATATATATATATATATATATATATATATATATATATATATATATATATATATTTTTTTTTTTTTTTTTTTGACTAATGGATTTCTACCTATAAAAGAATAAAAATAAGGCAACTTAGATATTGTTAGAACACTTCATAAACAACTTCATATTGGCTAACAATGGAAGTAGCTTTTACTTTTTGAAACATTTCAGAAACTTCATAAAAAGAGTTAGCAAAGAGTAAATATATGTTGTTACACAAGAGCTACTCTGTAGGGTTCATATGTAAATCTGACTGATGATGTCAGTGCTTATATGCAAATATGTGCAAAAATGGTCAAATTTCCAAAGTTATAAAACTTTTATAAATGACAAATTACTCTCTTTCATCTCGCTAGCTCCATTCTTGGCCACTTTCTTGCATTGCTGTCCATGGTTCTTAAGTTTATTAACAACATATGTTTCAAAATGTTCAAAAACTCCCCAAATTCACCAAGAACAAAAACAAACCTTTTTTTCTATGCTTTGACATGCTTGTAGGGCATAGCAGTTGTACTTTATGTTCAAAACCTCAAGTCAAATGTTCTGTAGTGCAAAACAAGAAACCTGCATTTTCAAAAAGTGACTTTTGTATTTTGTCTCAACACTTTGGTTCACACAAACCAGCTTTCCCAGTGTAACATCTCAAAAGAATACAATGGCAAACAACATTTCATACCATTAAACCTTCCCAATTTGAGTCAATGGGTCAGCCGTCAATGAAAGTCATCTCACCACAAAGCCCAAAACATTTTCTTTTTGATCCCATGTGTTCACCTTGACTTGCTCACATTCTCAGGCTGGGCTAAACTGTTCTCACACTCAATACATTCAGAGAGGGAGACAAAGCATCTGTCTCGGCTGTTATAGAAGCAATACAAGTGTTGGTCCAGGGATTGAGGATATTGATCTGTGTAGGGGTTATCTTGAGGCAAGGATGTGCGGGTGGTATAGCTGCTGTGTAGGGGGCTTTTGCAGAGACAAAGGACAGAAAGAAAGCTGGTCTTGATTTATGGGGGTCTCACTGGCTAGCTGGTGTTTTGTGCCAGTGTCGGTATGGAGAATACATGAAAATGAATTCACAAACAGTGCGTGTACATGTATGGAAACCAGTTCAATGTTTTATGTATAATTATGTTAAAGTTTCTTTCTCAAAAAAAGGATTGAGTCTAATTAGAATAGATTGAGTTCTTTGTAAATAATTCATAATCACTCCTTTACATGATCGCAGATGCAGATTTCATGGACAGAATGAAGCCTGCTCCAGTATGCACTTGTGTTTGGACTTTTGCGTAGAAAAAAACTTGAATCCAGTTTTCAGCACATTTTTTTGCAATTGCTCGAAAATGACTGCACATTTAGTTTCCCTTCCCTAAAGACCCCGTGACATGCTGGGACTGTTTAAACAAAAGCCCACCACATCAGCTCCGCGGGGCTCAGTCTGTGAAAGATCATGTTGTTTCACACACAGCTCTGTGATCAGTAAAATCCTCCCAAGCATGGCATTTAGCACTAAAATAGAGGTAATTAAACTGATCTGGAGCCAGAAGTGGGCAGTTACTTCCGCCTTTGGAGGGATTACTATTTAGAGGAGAGGAAGGAAAGGTTAAGCCACCGCTGGTTGCCCGATTCAGCACCTCTGCCTCTGCAGTGTTTGTGTGTGGCTCATGCAGAGGGTCTGACCCTTTAAATTACAGCATTGTACCAACAGAACCTAAAAGAGCAACAGCGAAGCAATCGTCAAGAACAGTAAGTTACATTTTCATTAAACCTTTCACTGTTATTGTTCACTTTCCATTTGGATGATAACAATTAAATGGTCTGGAATGATTACAATTTTAATGGATGGATGGACGATCGGATGAATGAATGAACTTTAGTTATAGGAAAAAAAGTACTTTTCCACATTCCACAAAAAAGGTTCTTTGGTGGTTCTTCACTGCTCCTTTGCTTTATAGCACTTTTCCACTTCAAAGAACCTCTTAAGTTCTTTTTGGTTCTCCACTGGTTTTTGAGGTACTGTTATAGCATTTTGGGAGCATAAGGAAATTAGTATGGCCAATTTGGTATGTGCGCTCTAGTTCTTGTTGTTTTTAATGTGCTGTATACACATGCTGGTCAGAAATATCATGCCAAAGTTTACTTATTTCATAGATTTGATGGTCACTTGATGGTTCTAAATAGCTAGATAGCATCTTTGAAGATCTGTGTTTAATGGCACCAAAAAGGTTTCCCTATGATTATGCGGCAAACAACCAGATTTGGTTGTATATAGAACCTTTTTACAGTGTATTTGCCTTTAAAGGGTGCACACTGCAAAGTCACAAATGTGTACCTGCATAGAGCAGCACAATGTGTGTACCCTTGAGGTTTGAATGTTGTTTCATATCGCTGAGGATACACATTTTGGACATTTTTTTCTGCCAGTGTAAAGATCATATTTACCAAAAGCAAGTGAAAATTATGTTAGCTTACCGTCTTATTGGCGTAATTAAATGGATGTCTTGTGGACGTTTAGCTGTAGCGCACAAATGCAGTCTGAGGACCCCCACCCCCATCAGAAATAATAAAATCTGCTTGAAGTCAGACCCAGGTTTTTCTTCATGTAAACCTTGTGGTAAATCTCGGCTCTTTCAAGTGCGGAGCGCATAAGGTCACAATGCTGAAGAAACCCGTTTTTTTCGGTGTTTTTAAGAAAGCATTCCACCCTTCCAGTGGTTCGAACCTTACCAACACGGTTGGGGACAAACTGGTGACTTTTGTCGGGTTTGACGTGCTTCTTTTTATGTGAGTCATTTATTATTCATAGTTTTCTCTCTGGTTGCTTCTGTAAAAACAATGGCATCATCTATGCAATCGCCTGTGCGTGTTTGTAAAGAAAATATGCGAGGTTTAAGTATTTTTCCGAGCGCAAGTGCAATCAATTTGGTTTAATTCAATTCACTTAAACTTCTAGCGCGCTGTGAAAGAAAGCATTTGTTGAAAATGAATTTCGAGCGCTCCTCCTCCTCCTCGCGCACTTCTGCTCGCCGCTGCGCATTAACAGACAGCTGGCGATGAGAGGAATATCCCCTCTCTCACCCTCCCTCCCTCCCTCTCTCTCTCTCTCTCTCTCTCTCTCTCTCTCTCTCTCTCTCTCTCTCTCTCTTTCTCTCTCTCTCTCTCTTTCTTCTGTCACCTCACTCGAGTTTTCCTGTAGCACTGCGGACACAAAAAGACGCTGCACGGGGAAGATGTGGAGCGCAGGGGTTTGTCCAGCGACCCTCCCACTCTCTGTTCCCCGGGACTGATTTTCGGTCAAAGATATTTGATGGGCGTTTGTACCGATTCCCTTGGATACCCGGTTGGATATCGTGTGACACGGCTGCAGGATGAAGAGGATGAACGTAAGCGCTTCATGTGTGTTTCCGTGCGCGCACGCTGCCCGCATTTCCCGCGCGTCAGTTCATTCTGGTGGAATTGGAATTGGCTTTACCGAGCGATTTACGCGCGACGTACCCAGAAGGGTTAATTACAAAGGCACGGGGCATTTAGAAGCATGTATCAAGATGTGTTGTGGCTGTGAGAGAACTATCGATTGCTTGTGGGGTTATATTTGAGTCTTTATACAGCTGTGTTACATCATGAACTCTAACCATTGCCACAAAGTAAAAAGTATGCACATGGCAACACTGCCAGTGCGCATTCTCTCTATATATACACCAAAAATGAGACATTTGCGCCCGCAAACAGATGTAATCCAATGTGTCCTCTGGAAATAAGTCCGTTTGTAAATTTGTATCCAGAAAGTAGTCAGTGAAACGAAGAAAATGTTGAGGGGAGAGTATACATTTTAAAAAATTAGAAAGTAAGTCTGTAAGAAGTAAACCTGAATCACAAATCTGGTGAGAGTTTAATGGTTCGAAATTCTTTCTACTCCACTCAAAAATATAATTTTATAACCTTTAAATCTCTTTAAAATGGGAGGTTAGTAGGTTAAGTTGGTAATTTCATTAAACAATTGCTGATTCAGTTTACTTTGGAAAATCTGGGGGAACACATCAATACAAATTTCACAAATTATCCACTGAACTGGGGATATTTTCTTAGTATGCCAAAAGGTCCCAACCTGCAGCAAATGTGCCTTTAGCTTTCAGAATTTGACACTCACTGCAAAAGGCATTCTACGTTTCAGAGTATAGTGTGCACTACACTGAAAACCTCTTATTTATTTCCACATTTATTTGGGCTTTTATAATAAGTTTGTTTTGAGTCCCAACACCCAGCCACCTATTTACGTCCATGGCCAGCCCAATGTTAGTCAAAAAAGACTTTGATTGGCTAACTTTAAGACAAAGAAGTGAAAATTGGCTAAATTTAGGTTCTAACCTAGACAGCTAAATTTTTTTATTGTGTCGAAAGACGCTCGGTTCATCTGTTTTTAATGTCAATCATCTGATATCAGTTAAAGCGCCCTTTAATGCAACTTTGGACATTCTGTTAAATACATATGATAAAAGCTTATTAAAACCAACTGATTTAATGAACTTATTTAAACCAACAGGGTTGATGCGCAATACTCAGCTTCATCCGTTGCATTATTTAAACATCCAAATGCCATTTTTGATCAATCTTGAAGAATTTGAATTTTGTCTGCAGCCAAGGTGGAAGTCGCCACCCATGTGGCCGTCTGGAGTGGGCAGCAGGCAGCCCTGTCCCCGTGAATCTGCTTTGCGCAGGGCAGCCATAAGCGGCAACGTCCTTGCTCTGCCACCATTCCACGTTCCCACAGGAAGAAGTGTACGGGTCTTCATATGTTCCAACCCTGATGGTAAGATCATGCATCTATTTCCCACAGTGTAAATGTGACTAATACACAAGGGTTTCATGTGTAAAACTTTCTAAACGTGTCCTCTTCTCTTAATGAGGGCACATCTTTCATTTAGATGAAATGTGGTTTCTATCCCAGGATCATTAACCTTTGAAACCTTGGCTGGAAGCTTCCAGAAGGTTGAGGCAAGTTGATGAGACTGGACAAACAAAAACTATTATTATGTACCTATTATTTTGACTAAGGTTCTAGAATCTTCTTATATAGAAATATACTTTAGATTAAGAGAAATGTGTGCTTTTCTGTACGTTATATTTGTGGGACATTTAGATAGGGCTATGCTAGAATTTGGGATAATAATAATTTTAGGAGAGAGATAGACTCAAAGGACTCAAACCTTGGTTGCCAGATGTATTTGTCATGGCATATCCAGGAGAAATTATTGGCACGGCTACAAGAATACCATGTGCATCCGCTCAGTGCATCCGCTCAGTTTGTAGAATTGTGCTATTTGTGAGAATGTAATCCACCACCTGCTGAGTTTCAAAGCCTTCCACAACATAACAGAGAACCAATGTTAGAGGATAGATATCGGCCACATTTGTCTTTCACATTATTGTATTCCCAAAACACAATGGTGCACACTCAAATTGGTGATGAAGTAAAGTTTTTAAGTAAAGTTGCTGAAAGACATTTGTTCTCTTATGCTCTGGACTTCTCAAAAGGGCTGTAACTGATTTTCTTTCTCTCCCTTTTCCATCCCCCTCTCCTCTCCCTTAAATTCTATGTTCTCAATGCAGCATGTATTTAGCTGATAGCATCTCTAATACTTAAGCTAAATAAAGCCACATGTTCTGTTAAATCTTCTTAAACCTTAATTTCTTAAGTTCTTAACCTTTCTAAAACCTTAGAGTCTTCTTACTTTGTTTTCAATTAATTTTCAATAACAGTTGTTTAGTAAAAATAGAGATAAATCTCATTGATCAAACAAAGGACAGCTTATACTTCAAATACTGACAACATGATTCAGGGACTCAGATCTAAGCTACATATTACACACTAATCTATTACCACCCTACTTCTGATTTTTTCAACAAAGGTATATATATGTGTGTATGTATGTATGTATGCAAAAACTTTTTGTTAAATGCTTTATAACAAAAATGTTCATGCAAATTATGTGTCAGAACTCTTTTAATGTTCGTTTGAATCCAAAATTAGCAAAACTAATAACGTTTTTGAAACCTTCACATTATATTTGAAATAAAAATTAAACAATAGGTGGGTCACATTATTCCATAATTCCACATAATTTTTTTTTACAATTTGTTATCTATTAAGCTCCCTGTTGCACTTTGTTTTTTTACCTATTCCACATGAGAATACACAAAAAACATTGTTTGATTAATTTTATGTAACTTAACTGTTTCACCACTTAACTGTTCTGTTTGTTTGCTCGTGTAAAGAACTGTTACACCTCACCTGGGACACCCAAATGCTGAGTCGTCATCATTACAAAAACATCTGAGGTGAAACACAAAAATAAACCCAGCAGTGTCATCCCAGGATTTCAGTTTTTAAAGTAGTTCAGAATTTGAGGAAATCCTCCGCTAGTAGCTGATCGTAGCAATTGCTATTTTTGTTATGCATAACTTAAACAAATTTTTCTTAAAACTTTTCCAAAGAACATCATTAGAGTTTAAAAACACAATACTAGTTCTGTCAACATCAATTGAGATCTGTTAATGTGTTTTTTTGTTGATGAACCAGATTTTACATTAATGAGTTCAGATAGCAATGACGGTTCCACATTAAGTAATTTCATAACACACACACTGCCATCCTCAGAGAACTAACTGCGAATATCTGCAAGACCACAATCACATGTGCTCTGACAAGAGCCGCAGTGACAGCAGTTAGTGGAGCCGGCTGTCTAAGTGCTGAACACGGCTTTCAATAGTCCACAGAATCCTAGCCCAAGCAACCGTGACACAAAGCATCATGCTGCTCTACGGCCACACAGTGTCACATATTAAAACAGAGGAGCTGTTTGTCTCCAGCTTGATCCTGTTCTGCAGAAAAGACACACGTAATCAGGGTTGTTGTGGTCCCCATCCTTTGAAATTGTTAATAGGTCAGCAGCCATAGCTCATTTTTAGGTTTTAAGGCTTAAACCGAGGCCTGTGTGAAATTGACCTCGGATTTAATGAGTGCTAGGGGAACAGGCGCAGATATGCAGTCATAGAATTAAATACAGGCTGTAGGGAGACCTTAAAATAGTACTTCTAATCTAGGAGTAAACAAGCCACAGGATAGTGCAAAATGGGTTATGGTGGGGATAGACAAAAATAATAATTTATTAAGAGGTGAGAATGAAAGAACAGAAGAGAAAGTTCCAGACAGTGAATTAAATTGAAGCAGTGACGTCTTTATTAAATTGATGACCTTTCAAGCTGAATTGTAGATATAACATCTCTGACAGATCCCACCTGTAGCTGCACTCACTCTTGATGAAAATGAATGTGGTTGCATTCATGAACCCTAATTTATCAATATAACCCGCCACATGATTTACTGTCATCATTTGCATTAGAACAAATGCAGCCATTCTTGTTGATCTTACCATTAAGTGAACTGAAAGACAATAAAATCTATTGCCAAATCTCTTTAAAGAATATCCCATATACACACTTTGATTTAGTCATTAAAACACTTAACCCTTAGATGTCTCTTCACACACTGGTGCGTGTGCCAATCACACAGATTTTTATTTCATATATAATGTTTAGATTTTAAAAAGTTTACTAGTCTTGATATTGCTGGTTTTAAATGAAAATGACAAGAGGTATGACACATCATTTGCAAGAAAAAAAGTAAGAAAATAGCAATAGTCTTTCAGTTTCATTTTACAGACCTCACATCGGTGGCATCTCGTGGTGAAAAGAAAGAATAGCCCTCGGAAGTACAAGACCTGTGATATGGCTTGTATGTTTCAAAGTTCTGGTACAAAAAAAGCACAATTTAACAAAAGGGGCTTAAAGGAAAAACAATTTCCACATTGTTTTGACCTTGTCTTTGCTTTTGAGTGGATTAATGAATTTTTATTTTGTCATAACACTTTTGATTTTGGTTATGATGTGTAAAAACTCTTTGTTCTCAGAATGTAATTTATGACTCAGAAATTGCATATATATTTTTTTACAATTTTAGGATTGTTGTGAAATTATTGTGTAATGTAATTTAAAAATATATATTTGTAAAAAATAATGCTTGGGTTGCATTAAAAAGTGTAATCAAGCATTGCCACTATTAGAGCAAATTTTAAAGTAGTAAAAAATTTTCAAAAAGGCCCCAGGCTTATAAGGGTTAAACAAATGCTCCATGAATGTCGATCTCTACAATTACGTTGAACATTTGCCTTATTTGCTACAAAATAATCCTGGCATAGTAGTGGCATGGTGGTCAGTGAGCAGGACACATTTTACTCATCCCTATTTGCCTCACGTAGTCCTGCAAATACGTAAAAAACGACACAATACATTTATATAAAACTAATAATGGAATTACTTATAGTAAATTAATTAAATGGTAAATATACTCTAAACTACTACAAAATACTTGTATTGCTTTAATAAATTTCCTTATAATTGATAATTATTTTCTTTTTTCCTCACTCACCATTATCCATGACTGGTAGTGCTGGTTCTTTGGGAAACCCAGATCTACGTTCAGATATTGTAGAATATCTAAAAAGCCACTTGTTGCTTAGCAGTAAAAAGAGACAAGAGGGATTTTTTCCTGAGAAACTGTTCAAGCTTGAAGATGTTTTTAGCTAGTGACGGATATAATAGTGTTTATTGTGCAAACAACAGACTGAGGGCTAAGAAACCTGACTAGGTACTTCACGATTAAACACTAGAGGGAGTAGTTTATACATCACGGCATTTCTAAAAGGAAGTTGGCCTTGTCCACACAGTCCACAGCACTGCAGCCACTACACATTTTATTCCTCCCTTGACTTGGAAAGAAGGACTTCAATCTCTGCTGGAACTATTGCAGGAGTCAGCTCTGTGATCTTCTAGGGGGAGAAGGGGTCTTCTAGGGGCAGTTGCTTCTGTACTGCTTAGGATTTGATTGCGGCTTTGACGAATTGACTCTAACAAACTGTATGGTTTTTTTTCTGCACTGTAACCATAGGCAACACGCATTTTTGTGCAACAGCTTTATTCTGCTTTAAGGACCTTGAATATATTTTCTTTTTTATGTTCTGTTAGCTGGCAATTCTTATGATACAGTGTGCTCAACAGAGTTCTGCCTTTGTGCCTATGTGTTTTACTAGAGGATTGAAGTTAACTGTTTATGACAGGGTTGTTGGATTTAATTACATTTAAAGAGGAGTTTAAAGGGGGTCAGGAAATGGATTTTTGTTTACTTTGTACAGTTTGTACATGTCCTTCTAAATGGGTATAGTGATTTTTAGATAAAACACTGTTGATTAGAATAAATGCACAGTTTTCCGGCAATTGGATCCTTCACTGTGGGGCTTCTCACTTGGAAACCTTCTTTATTACTGTGTATAACTCTGTAATGGAATATTACATATGATATCTGTCATGAAAGTATGTTTAGGAAACTCAGGCACAAGAGATCTAAATATTAATCGACACCTGCCTTTATAACCGGACTCTTTTATCATCACAAAAACTAAATATAGACAATGCAAAAAAAGTTTAAAATGATTATTTTTATTCTCCTGTCTACATAAAAACAGAATGCCAATTGCTGCCTGCTTTAATGTAAAACCTCTTAAAATCAGGAACGTCCAAATGCAATTTTTGGCCTAATCTCCATGTCCACTAAAAACTAGTCATCTGGTAAAAATGGGGATTACAGTCGAGTCCAATTTATTATTTTACCGTTACTGTGTAATCATGAGAATTACTGATTATTCTGTAACTTTCCATATTAAATTCAGCCGTTTTACAGTTTGTTTTGCCACTCAGTTTGGCAAGGTTTGAAACTTGCATCTATATAGGCTCTGTAAACTCTGTATGACTTGTTTTTTGAGTGTCTTTACTTCTTATATTTGTAGTTGGCTATAGTTTTATCCATAACTAAGTGACCGTACAAAGTATTTCTATTGACATAGCTCATGTGACATTGTTGATGGGATCCCTTCCTTCCATCTTTGGAAAATACCAGGATATATTAAAGGAACATTAACCCTATGGTAAATGTCTGAGAAGAATTGAATCTTGGTTGCTAACTATTTGTATAGCAACACCTTGTACCAAAGAGTCTTGGCTGCGCCATATTTTTTGGGTGTTCCCATATTTGGATATTTAACTTGACTTTGAAGCGACTGGCTAAACAGAGCGTTATCGCTGTAACCCAAAATTTCCCTTTGGAATGGCAGACATCATGGGCCTTTGGTCATGTGACTAAGCCTGACCGCCTGTAGTAGTATGGTTCATCACATACATTGGGTGTTTATTCCTTCAGGTAGTTAGATGTGCGATTTTTACACTGCACACCTAAAGCATCTCTTTGGTCCTATGTAAATTGGCTCTATGTAAGAGTGTGATTGGTCTGCTTGAGGTACGTTCTCTTATTGAGGGAACAATGGTTTACAACAGTTACCAATATGTTTTCAGCTTGTCCATAACCGATACCATCCCTTTTTGAGACTTCTAATTGAAAAAGTTAAAGACTTGAGACTGGTTAGTTTCCAAACATTGGACTTAAAACGGGAAAAAATAGGGGTTTGAGTTTGGTATTTATAGGGTTATAAGCATGCTTGTGTAAAAATAAAAATATACTACCAATGTTTGGAATCACTTTGATTAACTAATACAAAAAAATATTAGCCTCTACTCTAGTTTACTGACTTCCATTACCGGCTCTGAGTGGACATGTTTTACATATGTCACTCAAGACATGTACATTAGATCAAATTTTTTAGCTCTTTTTGAAAACCTTTTTATTTCTCCTTGCACCGCCAAGCTCTCATTGGACAGTATAAAACATAGCTTTGAATTGAGAGCCGCATACTTCATGAGCAAAGTGTTTAAAACTCTCCAACTACTTGTAATAATGATACATAATTAAATGCCTTTCGCCTTTGTTGATTAGAATACTTATGTCATGTAGGTAATGGATTGCCAAGAGGAACGTGTTTCATTCACAGATGGGATTTCACTCAGTCTTTGAGCGCACACTGTTAGGTGCCTTTGATAGGGGCGATTCTCATTCCATCGTCCTCCATCTTGTGACCTTACCTAATCCCTCAGAGTCTTGTGCTTCAGCATCAGACAGCGGTATCAATACTGAGCTCATTTATATGCCACCACGCGTTCATAGTCTGTGCTCCTGGAAACACATGTGAGGCCCATGGGAGAGACTACGGAAAGCTTTACCAAATGATTGAACCAAAATACATGTGGAGCCAATGTTCAAAAACAATTAAAGCATGTTTAGATCACAAATTACAATAATTTGCTGTCTATGAGACTATAGGTCTCAAGTGGAAAAGATGTGTTCAAATTTCCGCTTTGTTTCTAATAGTATTATAACTCTTGTGTGAGTGATCCAATCATCAAAGTCAAAGATTTTTAATTGCAGATTTCTTTGAGCGTTGAAGGGATTACTGTGGGAAATATATGTTTTATTTAAGACATTCTCAGATCTATTCTTTCGTCTATTCTCTTTTCTTCCGTTCTCCTTTCAATTCAGTTCAGTAACGCTGTAGTCCTGCTACCCCTGACTTCCCCCAACAGTTAATGAGCTCCCTAGATTTCTCCCCTTTTCTCTCTCTCTCTCCTTTCTTTTTTTATCATTGTCAATCATGTCAGTGTTTTCAAACGTGGTGCATATAAATGTGGTGGCCAGTGCAGCATCTCTTAAAGCAAGTCAGATCTTCATTCCTGTTCCATTCCATCTACGATCAACGTTATATCAGTGACACAATTTCCTGATGCATGGAACAGCTTCAATCTGTTATGGAAATGGGCTGTCTAAAGTTCTCCCTGGTGCGTGACATACTAAATCATTTATGACTATATGAAGCTATCTACTTATAACATGCTTTTCCGCCAGTCTGTGCATGTCTTTCTATTAACTTGACACTAATGGTGTCTAAAGGTTGTTTTTTTTTTTATGAAGATGATTCCTTCAATAAAGTTTCAAAAGAAGATATAAAGTGATGAAAATGTAAGAAGTAAAGGAATTAAGGACATGTCAAAATGAGGAAAATAAGTATTTGATTTTTTAAAGTTTCCACACAGCAAAAAAAGATTAGTTCACAAATATTCGTAACAAAAAACATGGGTTTGTGAGTGAGCGTTCCAGTATGACATTTACCCAAAACACAAAACCAAGGTAGAGAGAAGTGACTTAATATTAAGTGCATTAATGTCCTGGAATGGCCTTGTTCCTCCTTTGAAAACCTATGAAGAAACCTAGGTTTCCTAAAATGTGTGACCAACAATGAGAAAAATCTGTCCTCCATGGTTGCCACTAAGTATTAAGCATTACATTTTTGCTCATATACATACACTTAAAACTGCAAAGGTTGTGGGTTCACACCCCAGGAAAAGCAAGAATCTGCATACTTATATGAAAGTTCCTCAAGACAAAGAAGATCATGATGCTTCAGGATGGGCCATCCATTCACCAGTCATGAACATTATTGAGTATGTCTGGGGAAGGATGAGGGAGGAAGCACAAAAGATAAAATCAAATTACATGGATGAACTCTGGGAGGCACACAAGACTGCTTTCTTTGCTGTTCCTGATGATTTCATCTCACTGTTACGACCCACTTTGGTGTTAAAGAACTGGATCGTGGAGTGCACAGTGAGTAATAGTAAAATAAATAAAAGGTCTGATATTTCTAGAACAGTTATAACTGACAAAATTTCGAATTTGCGATGAACCTTTTGTCTTGTTACAATTGAAATTCTGTAAAAAATCTTTATGTGTGAAACTAATTTATTTCCGTGCATTAAAATTCATTTGATAGGGTTTTAGCTTTTCATGTGAGCTATTTGTAACACTAATCAATTATTTAATAGCAGGTGTTTCTATTAAATAGATTGCGACAATATTTAAAGACTGTAAAGTTTCACAGCTGTAAAAATAAGTTAAAAGCCTCTAAGAGTCAGTTCACAGGAATCAGCGAATCTGAAATAATTCTTGGAAGTTCAAGAGTAGCGTCTTGTCTAAAGACTGGGAAACTCTTTTTGGCCTGTCAGCTTTGTTATATTTTTCAAAATGTTGAATCATCAAAAACCTTATCACCATAATTGTGTCTGTTATGAAACTTTTAAGAGTGCTGATTAGAGATGAAAGATGAAGTGATTGTACACACGAGGATAGTAGTTGCTCCATTTTACTTTCAAATTCTTAATGAAGCATTGCATTAAATATAAAAGATGGGGCGTAAATTTTGGAAATGATTTTTTAGGCAATATAATATGTTTGAATAAAACAAAAACACTGCTGGGCAGACAGATAAAAGCAGCGAATGGTTAGGATTGAAAACCTCACACATTATCAATGACAGAGTCACAATAGGAAAGCATCACACAAAGTTAGGAAGTCTGGAAGTAGATATTTTATTTGGCAGCCCAAATAATGAACTGAGCCTCCAGATCTAAAAGTTTTCAAACATGAAAGATGCTCAATCTGCTAGAACTTGCCAGAACCTGACTAGGCTGACACAGATAGAGATGCAGTGGTGCACTGTGACACATGCTGTGCTGCCTATATCTGGAGGCTTCAAAGTGTGTGATTGGCTTCAGCTTCCTCAGAGAGCTCTCCAGATCTCTCCTGCTGAATCATTAAAGGGCATTCACTATATAACCAGTAAAACAGTAAACTGTGTGCTTGAGTGGTGAATTTGTTTATCAAACCGTGAATATCTTTTCCAAGCTAAAGAAACACAGAGTAGAATGTATATAAAAAGAAATACAATGAGACTCTTTACTAGATAAGCATGGATTGCTTTTAAAAAACCCGTATTATTAGTCATATTGATTAACATTTTATGTTTAAAAGTGGCCATTGCAGAGTAATTGTTATGAGAATAAAGGACTTGTGTTGTTTGTGAGTAGCCTGCGGCAGCTTTGCATGAACATAGTAATGCTGAGCATCCTCAATGTGTCAGCTCTGATATCTTATACTGCCTGACAGTCTATGAAAAAGGGCAACATGGGATATTTAACATTCACTAATGCTGAGATTTGATTAGCAAATCATTTACTTCTTTTTCTTTTAATTTAAGAGTTTGTCAGAACATTGTAACCCAGCAAATGTCCAGTCCAGGGTAATCCAAAGAAAAGGTTGCAATGTGTGCCTGTGTCTTTAAATGCATTAATAAGCTATTGTACGTGATTATGGCGTTGAATTACACCACAGTCACCGCAAATATTGCAAGAGACCTACTGAAGCCCACACGGATCCTAGGGTCTGGTGTTACATCCAGTATGGAGGTGTGTAAGAGATCTGCTATTGGTAAGGTAGCATCAATAGTCTAAAATACTAAAAAATCTTAGCTACCTCTAATATTCCCAACCATTAAAGAGACCAAATTCTGCCGCAAGATGGTGCTCGATCGCATACTTCTATCTCCACCTGAAAATTCCACAAAGCGAAGAAAGTCAAAATGCTCCAAGATTGGCCAGCCCAGTCACCAGACATGAACATTATTGAGTATATCTGGGGCAGGATGAAAGAGGAAGCATGCAAGATGAAACTATGGGTAGAATATTGATGAACTATGGGAGGCAGGCGAGACTGCTTTATTTGCTATCCCTTAAGACGTCATCTATAAATTGTATGAATCCTTGCCAAACTGCATAAATCATGGAAGTCATACAAATATTACATTTGAATCAGTATCAACCGCTTAAATTACTGACATATTTTTATAGTTGCAGTAAATGAGTTACATTTTTTTACTAATCAAACACAATCAGTAATGTCCTGAGCAAAGCAACTAATTGTTCATAGTTAATAAGTTTTTTTTTCCAATTATAGACCTTGATTGTCTCTAGGTAAAGTCTGCATAGTATTATGGGTAACATTGTAAATAGGACTTTTTGAGGATTTGTTTTACTTACTGTTTTATTTCATGTAATCTTATATTATTTTGTGTAGGAGCCCAGTCGTGACTGAAAGTCATGCCTTGCTTTGTCATCCTCATGTGCGTATGTTTATTTCTGTGTGAATGTGCCTTTGGAGTGAGTTTGTTCAGTTGTTGCTTTGGAACAAAAGGGAAAAATAGCTTTGCAGTAAACTTTGCTCTCTTGTTGCTAAGTTGAAATTGAGGTTTGAGATTCTAACTCACTTATATCATCTCTTAGTATCACTGAACGTAGAATTTATAAATGTGAATGTTGTACTTAGTGTTAAGGTTGGTAAAAGTTTCAAATTTCCCATTGAAATCAAGAGGGGAGAGAGGGAAAGAGAATCCAAGTAAGACAAGCAATCAAGACTCGCATATCAAGCAAAGTCTCTCCTACTGGAGGGTATTGCAATAATGGTGGGGTGGGGTGGGTTGTTTTAATAACCCACATCAGTAATTCACATCATAATTCACATCAGTAGCATCACTTACCAGAACCCATGTTTTCTCCAGAAAATGGCAATTTCTGTTTAGTTTAAAATACCTTCAAAAAGAACAGTGGATATTTTGTCAAGTGCAATTCAATACTGACTTGAACCCTACCTTTTTGCCTCCTGAAACCCAACATTATGATACTAAGAATTAGTTTGAGCCCAGATGTGGCCAAAGATTGACCCACCCATCAAACCCATTCTTTAGCCAGAAGAGTCTCAGTTATGCCAAAACCAACACTGAGATACCATCCACACAACTTAACCACAAGTGACCCAAATGTACTTGCAGCACAAAAATCTAAGTAATTCTAAAAGCAATCTTTTATTTTAATTTCACTGAAATAACAGTGGATTTCCAGGATTGTCAAATTCTCCTAAACTGTGATTGCATTCTCAGATGTTGTGTTTGTTCTTATTCTGCCATCAGTCGAACAGTAGGGACTAGCTGAGGAATCTGTGTTTTCAAGGCTTACTGGCAGCCATCCCTTGGGTAAAGACATGAAAAGACAAGAGTGTTGAAGCAAAGCACAGTCTGTGAAAGGAAAGAGATGTCTATAAATGTGTGTGTGATTTGCGCCGATACGCATTCATGCATCTGACAGAAAGCAACTAAGAAGAAACGACCTTCACTGCTACTGAAGATTTTGGACGTTTGTCACGAAAACAAAGTGAAAATCAGTATTTATTCATGGAACTCTTTGTTCAGTACAAATTGCTTCAAATGAGCGTTACATACTTACTATTCTGACGATTATGCAATGTAATTATTTGAATCTATATCAGACAAAAAAAATTGAAATTGATGTGTGTGGAGCTTTAGTGTAATTGCTCAGACTATTATTGTTTTGTGACTTAAAATGCTTTTTTTAGAGGGCCCAAACGTGCTCAGGAAGTCACAGACATTCAAACACACTTCAGAACTATTGAAAATATATGTATCCGGATTGGGGTTTTAAAACGAAGTGTTGAGAAATAGATCTATAATGCCACCTGACGTGTTTCAACTAACAGTTTGTTGTACGTGAATTAAATTCGGTGCACTTGTGTAGGGTACCAAGACGCAAACATAATTGATACGAATCATGTTTCCAAACTCAACAGGACATCGGTTATTTTGCATAAACCTCAAAAAATATTTGCTTGTGTCATACTTTAACTAAAGATTGTATCTATTCAGCCATTGGAAGCCGAAATTTAACCATAAAACAGAAATTTGTCATTACTTAGCAATGCAATGTCTAATTGGTCCCAAATTTACCAGCTATGTTATTAGTCCATGTCTGAACACACCTACAAAATACACTCCAATTTATAATGCCACCAGGTGGCCACAGGAAATACAACACTTAACATTGATAAGGTGCTTCAAAATCTGTGAGAAGAATATTGTCCAAAACATTACCAGACTATTATTAATACAGTTGATTATATATATTTAAACTCATTGATAGTGCCCCTGGAGGTCATGACCCTTTGAGGTGTGGTTTTCATTATTTAATTTGCTTATATTTATCAGTAATTACATCCTTTAAATAAGCTTGTCATAGTTCACAAACTGGCCACTGAGGGTCGATGGCGACAGAGGTGCAAGAGACCTTTGTTTGCTTTTTTTATCAACTAATTGGGAACATTAGGGTAAAAAAAAGAACTTTTAAGAGATAATTTCAGTTATACATTAGTAAATAAACATCTTATCTTAGCACCTTCTCTTTAAAAAAAAAGATGATGAAACCAAAATTAAATTTGGATTAAAAAGTGTTTTTATATTTACAAATAGGTGTAGGTGTCATTTATAAATATTAATAGACGTCAGCTTTTTTGCAAGATTTTGTATGATGCGTTAATAGTTCTTTTTTCTATCTTTGACTGTTATTTAACCACTCTTACTATATTTGTAAGCGACAGTAAATTAAATAAAAACAAATGAACAAAAATAACAGTGACAAAAAGGTGACACTTTCCGTCCTCTAACTATTCACCCTGAATATCCATGTTTGTTTTTGCTTTCCCAGATACAGAAGCAGAGAGGAATGCTCTCAAAGAACATGTTTATCCCAAACTACGAGACTTCTGCAGGGAGAACTATGGCATTGAATTCCAGGTAAAAGATCAACAACAAACAGATTTCTTTCTCTTTTGTCCCTGTAACCAACAGTCTGTTTGCAGGAGTTGAAGAGATTTAGTTTCTTAGGGATTATTATGTGATCTCAGTGCTGAGAGGTTCATAGAGGATGAAAGAATGCTTCTCTTGAACCACATACATATCTCTCATTGCCCTCAGGTAAACCGTCTCAATGCTTCTCTCACTTCCTCTGGAGTGGGATTTACAATACAAATGCTTCATGCGAATAGAGCAGTGAGGAGAATTTTATCGTTCAATTTGATAAACAAATATATTGTGTGTAATAAGATCCCTTGCCATTGGCCGATTAACAGTAATGAGACTTGCTGAGTTTGGCTCTTTGATTTTGCCATAGGGGTTTCCCATCTTTAATAAATAACATTTATTCTGAAAGTAAATTATGCAGCTTTAATTTGATAGGTAAACCCAATTAAATGGTTGCCAGTTCAAAAACATCAGGGTCCATTGGTGCGTGGATTTTGCATGCTCTCCCCATGCTTGTGGGGGGTTTCCTCTTGGTACTCTGGTTACCCCCACAGAATAAAACATGCTTAAAGGGATGTTTAATTGAGGGATTAATTTTTTTTTTATCTATTATAGAAAATGATTGCATGTTTCCTCATGGTACTCTGGTTACCCGTACAAAAAATCAGTACAAGAGAAGAAAGAGCATGCAAAAGCGAAAAATAGTGGGGTGAGAGAGAGTGTGTTGCTGTGAAATAAAAGTGAGAAAAAGACAAACACTCCTCTCAGCCTGAAAATATGATGTGGCAAATTGCAATTTTTCCATTTCAGCATTATTTTGTTCTCTTTCCTGTTTGCTGTAGTGTCTCTGATAAGGATTGATGCTGGATTGAGTTTGGGTGTGTTTGTGGCTGCCAAAGGCTCCATTCCAACCAACAAATGTACAAAAAGCACACTCTAGCCATTTGCCAATGGGGGATCAGGTGCTGAAAAACAACTAATTGTGTTTTGTGAAACAGTTCTATTTTATTAAACACTAAATTGCTTAATACAAGCAAAGACAGTAATTAATAGGAAATAAAACAGGATGATTGCAAATAGAAAAGCCAAATAGATTAATCCATAATAAGATTTCTGAAAAAGGTTTATATTCGTACCACAATTACCTTGCTGTCATAACACATCAATTGTTTAGTGCATACTCCTGATTAACCTCAAATCAACTGAATCATCATTTCACATCAGTTTAGGCTCTGGCTTTACACATCACCCACCACCAAGTTTTTTTAAATCAACAAAAACAGCTTTTTTCAACTAAAAACTGAAAGAGATGAGCTTCAAGCATCTGCAGATGACTGATAATGCTGTTTGGATTAAATAATGTGCCAGTACGTTTATAATTGGTTTAAGTCTAAATGTAATAAGTTGTTTTCAATTATTTCAAAATATAATCTAATCAATCATTGAGTTTGAATATGCAAATTTAAACTAATTGGAACTAATTATTGGTATTTACTGTAGGATCACAGCCCTTTGCAGTTTAGACTTAACAATTATGTGACACACCTTATAACTCTTGGTTTGTTTAAAAGTGTGTATAATGAGACTGGGTTAGAACCAAAATGTGTCTCAGGGAACAACTTTGGACATGCCTACTTTACAGTACAAAAGTGGTTTTAGTGGATTCATATCTGATTATTAATCTGGTAGATAACTAAAAATGAATGCATAGTCATGCCAAATATACAGTGATTTTAGGTTTTGAGAAAGTATGCATTTATGTACAGTTTTGCTTTGATTCAGCAGATGACAATACAAAATGTGATTTAATTTGTAGTCAGTAACATAAAAGTCTTTGATTTCTTTTTTTACATGATTCTATTGGGATAGACTTGATGAATGTTATTTTGTGCCATATTTTCATAATCATGATGTGGTATAGAGCTTTGATCTTTACCTGATGATTATGGTATTTAAAGGAATGACGTTTAGGTGTATAAAGAAGAGAGAGGGCTTCAAAGAATATTTTGTTCAATTGCCGTGATCAAATGGTTGTCTTTTAGAGCTTTCTAAGGAAACAATGGACTTTGTGATATTGAGAAATGTGTGTGAACTTGAGAAAGTGTACTGGGAGAAAACAGATAAGCAGTTTGTCCTGGGGTTAATTGCTTTGCTTGAAGTCCTAAAGGTGCCAGAGTGGGATTACGACCTCTGTAACCATTATTTGGGGCCTCATTCACAGCGGGGTATGAATCCATAGCCAAACCCTATGGTCACCCTGGGAATTTAAGGCCTGTTGTGTTTGTGCTTCATGCTGGCAAGGACACATTGGATCTGTCAGCACTCATAGTAGGTTCAGTGGATGAGAAGGTGAGAAAAAGGAATGGAAACAGCTGAAGGGTAAACAGAAAGAAGCAGTGAGGGATGAAAAGATGAAAGGACTACCATACTAGCCTTTATTGCTCTCTGGGTTTGGAGATTTTGTCTCCATCCTTGATGCATGGATTTTTATAGATCTAAGGTATTACTGTTTCTCTCTCTATGTGTAGGTCGACACCCTCTTCCCGCGCCATAAGTTCAAGAATGGCTTTTAAAAATTCTGTACGATAGCATCATGGTGTTTCTGCCATGATAAGAATCTCCAACTCCACCACATTCCAGAGCTAATCTATGGATTGAGATCTTATAACTGTAGAAGTTTAATTAATATTTTTTAATTAAATTGTACTCATTGTGATGTTTAAGAAGCTAGTCCTTGCAGAAATGAGTTTTGTGACTTGGTGCGTTATCTTGCTGCAAGTGATGTAGCAGTCAAAAGATATGTACTCTGCAATCAAATATGGGAATTGGTGTTTAAACTGAAAGCTTGAAACACTAAAGCCAATCACCGGTAAAAAAAAAATAAATCTTTAAAAAAAACAGATTTGGTTTGGTGGAAACAGATCCAAATGCCTCTTTTGATGTAAAGGGTTGCTGGCCCCTGGGTTAGACCAAGCAATGTTCTCTGATCTTTTTTTTTTTTAAAGTGTGTTTTTGTCAAATATAGCTTCTTTTTACTCTTCTTGGCTGAGAGGAGTTGTACCAGGTGTGGTGTTCCGCTGTTGTAGCTGTCTGTTCAGGGTGGTTGTATGAGTTATTGTTGCCTTTTCAATGTTGCCATATCCAACCAGTCTGCCATTCTTCTTTGACATCAACCCATAGAGCTGCGACTCACTGACTAGTTTATCTTTTCATTGTCATCACTTTCATTCTCTGTGAACCTTTGAGATAGGTATGGTTAAAAATCCAGTTGAAAATGGTTCAACATGTCTGACGCTGAAAATGATTTACAGTTTAAAATAAGTTAAATCCTCTTTCTTTACTATTGTGATATTTTGATATTAAATTTATCATTATATAAAGGTGCTTATTTTGTGATTAAAATCAATTGAACATGTGTTGCCACTTTATTAGGTATACCTTCCTAGTACCAGGTTGTACCTCCATTTGCCTTCAGAACTACCGTAATCCTCTGAGCATAGATTCAGCAAGGTACTGGAAACATTCCTCAGAGATGTTGGACCATATTGTCATGATAGAGATTTAGTTCTGCCTATCTCGATTGTAACGAAGGGTTATTTGAGTAACTGTTGCCTTTCTTTCTTCTCAAACCTGTCCAACCTCTTGCATCAACAATGCATTTTTGCCCACAGATCTGCCACTCTCTGTATATTTCTTGTTTTTCAGAACTTCATGTTCATGTTCTTTTCATGTTTAAAGTCACTTAAATCCCCTTCTTGTATTATTCTGATGCCTAAATGCTTTGAGTTGCTGCAATGTGATTGGCTGATTAGAAATTTACATTAACGAGCAGTTGGACAGGTGTACATAATAAATTTGCCAGTGAGAGTATTTAGATTTTTTAAGTTTTTAAATGGTTCGGTACCATAAAAAAGTTAGCAAATGCAATGATGGAATTTTTTTTCTAAATGTATTAAATCCAGTTTACCCCCCCTTTTCTCTCCCTCGCTCTCGCTCTCTCTTTTTCTTGTCATATTTAAATTGAGAAGGCAGGCAGCATGCTAGGCAGCTGGTTGCCATAGAAGTAGTCTAATTGCAGAGGCACTCAAGAACAGTGCATTGTGGGTAGTTTGTGAGATGAGATGGAGGCATGGAGATTGGTGACTACTCCGAGTGCTTGAGGAACATGGGTCTCTCTGCAGGGTGTGTGAGCTAACAGTCTCTTAAATCAGCGGACTTATGACAGGCCTTTCATTCCTTGCTTTCAGCCTTTCTGTATCCCAGGCTTTTTATCTCTTGATGTGCCCCCTTTTCCCCCATGCACTTTGCTCTCCTAGATGCTTGTGCTCGTTCTTATGGTAACTTCTTCTTTTCAATTATTGATTCATGCAAGATATAGTGTTCCACCATGGCACACATTGGAAGATCATATTTCTCTGCTAATTGGCCCTTAATGGGTGCCATCAGTGGACTCATTTATCTTCTTTTAAAGTGATACATTCATGTGCAGAGGCCAGAAGAATGATAAATCAAAACTGGTCTCTGGAGAATCTGTGGGCCTTTTCATCAGGCTGAACTGGCAGCTGCATTGTAAATGATGTTTGTATCCTTGGCTCAATCGTTTGGGATCTCATCATGAAGTCTGCTCATAACTCTGTGATATCTAGCAATTTGACTCCTGAGCTATTTTCCATTTAGATAATCGCTTTCTATTTTGCCGAAACTGTAATAGCTGCAGGCAGCCGTCACAAACCAGTCTGTACCATAGATTCAATTCACATAAATACAGATATGGTTCATCTGTTTGAAGTGTTGAAAAGGTGGATAAGTTCCAAAAGTATGGTATAATATTTCACAAGTTTATTTGGAGAACTGGGGTTCTGATATTTCAGTCAGTAGACTTTTTTGATATTTGGCATCTGACATTCATCTGCCCAGAATGTGGTAGAAATAGTACGCAGTAAAATCCTAAGAGTTAAATTAACTCTGCTCAGAGTGCATTTGGTCCCACTCTATATTAAGTTAAAACGACTCCGAAGAAGAGTTATTTAAATGAGTATATTTCATACATTTTTCCAAATCTGTGAATGAAAATTCCATCTTTTAGTAATATGCCTAATATTGTTTTTGTTTATATAGGCTTGCTCATCATAAATGCTCCGCATCACCAATGATCAGAAATACCTAAATCCCTCTCTGGATTTTTTATTTTGATATTTCCTGTGCAAATATGGAAAAAAATAAGAAAATTGATAATTAATTTCCCCAGAGTAGGTTAAACTCTATATAGAGTGGGACCTAATACACTCTGAGTAGAGTTATAATTCTTTGGATTTTACAGTGAATCCCAAGAAGTGTTTTTTATGTCAATAACTGGTTGGGATTTGGCCCTTAAAAACCCAGATAAAACCCAGACATGATCCAGTCATTTACCAAAATTATAGGCCTAAATTATATATAAAGGTCATTTTTTTTTGCCTTTCTAAAGCTAGTTGCTGGTTATGTTGGCATGTCAAATTCAACATATTGTTATTCATCTTTTGCTTTGGATAAAAAATTCTGATCAGATCTCCTCCTAGACCACTCACCCACCAAACTTTGCCAAGATATCCAAAATTGTCTGACTCAGGTTGCTGTACCTTTTCAGACTGGTACCACTAAAAGAATTTTGAGAAATCACTGAAAATCTTCCCTTGACCTAACAGGGGGTCAAACTTTGTAAAAGTGTAACTCAAACTGAGAACCTCAAAGAAACTTCAAACCAACCACACTAGAGGAGGTTAGCAGCCTGTGCAAAAACATACCAAGAACTGTGCAAATGTATTTCAATGCTCTAGAAGGGATTACATATTTACCACTGACTTATGTTGGCTTTTGAAAATTAATGGGGAATAGCAATGAAAATGTCTTTTAAGTTGAAACATCATGAAGAAATGGGGTCTGTTTCTGCTAATCATAGTAACAAATAAAAAATGCATTTAAAATGTAAAGCAAATTTAGAGCTCCAGCACTGCTGTGTTGATATAGAAACACCTTCTGTGATTCTGGTGTTTTCCCACATTCCACAAGTTAATTATCTGGACCTTCCTTAGTATTTCCTGGTAGGTACAAAAATAGAAGGCAAGTGTCTGGACACGGATGTGATCAATATTTTTAACACCCAAATGGGGTGTTGGGGTTGAAGAAGAAGGTCAGACAATGTCAAGGGAGGCAAAGTTTATACGGCTTATATGGGTGTACGCTAATGTCTGTTTGAATGCCAGTGGCTTGCCCTGATAACGCCTCCCAAAGATCATTATATAAACATTACTTAATTCCATTAAAAGCTGCTTTTTTGGGTTGAGGTTGTTTTTTCATTCCCACAATGTTTTCACGGATAGAGAGGTGAGCTGTAGATGCTCCAGGAGCATTCAGCAGGAGTGTAACAGAGAGCATGAGGAATCTATATCCAATATGGTAGGAACCGATTATGGCAAGTCGGGGTATGAACCATAGTTCTGACAACAGTGGTAGAGCTGGAAGGAGTTTTTGGAGATTGTTTGGAGATTTTGGAGTTTGTTGAGGTGAGATTTCTCTGCTAAGCACACAGGATTCCTGACAGTATACTAGGAGTGTAATAAAGCCTTATTTAGAAGAAACTGACTTCATGCATGTTGCACTGTATAATAACACTAGATTTCTGGAGTACGTAGAGGCAGGAACTTCATACCTGGATCAAAATCTTGTTTTTGCCGTTCATTTCAAATCTGTTTACTGAAACAAATATAAACTAATGGTACTCTTGATTTCACACATTTGTACATTGTCTATTATTTTGTTCTCTAATCATTTTCCAATTCTTTGTTTTTCCATGGAATCACTTGAAAGATCTCAGAATGTTTTATGTATACCATAAAGAAGCAGATGTGTCCCTTTGAAGACAGATTATAGATTATTAAAACCCCTAAAGTTAAAAAAAACTATGTCACCAACAGTGTTTACGCTGTTTCATCTATAAATATCCCTGCAGTTCTGGCAAGAGATTAGTTCCCTCTTGCAATGCTGATGTCTACTCAAAAGTTTCCCAGAGGCATTCCTAAAGCCACATGTTCCTTACACTGTCCAGTTTGTACAAAATCCTTAGGGGCTTAATAAAATGTATTACTAAAATTTAAATGTTCAAAGCCCCAGACAAGATTGGTTTCATACTGAAGTTAACAAGGGCTGGGACTGGTAATTCACTGTATGGAAGGCCATTTGTTAAAAAAGTGCTCACCCTGTAAATAGACTTTAGACAACTTTACATTTACATTTAAATTTATGTATTTAGCAGACGCTTTTATCCAAAGCGACTTAAATTGGGAGTAAACATTAAGGAGTTTAGTACAAAGTGGATTGATCAGAAGACACATTTTCTTGGATTGATCAGAAAAAACACTTTCAAGCTAGTACAGAAAATGAATTCAAATCAGTGCTTCAGAGGGTTTAGGGTTTTTTTTAATTAAGTTAAGTTAGTAAGTGCTCTCGAAAGATTAGAGTTTTTAGTTGCTTTTTGAAGGTGTAAAGAGATTCAGCTTTCCGTAATGGGACGGCAATGGAATTCCACCAGCCAGGAACTGTGAAGGAGAAGGTCCTGGTGAGAGATTTTTTGCCGCTCTGAGATGGGACCACCAGACGCTGTTCATTTTCTGAACGGAGGCGTCTGGAGGGGACGTAGAGCTGGAGGAGTTTGTGGAGGTATGAAGGAGCGGAGCCTGTGACTGTCCTGTATGTCAGCGTCAATGATTTGAACTTGATTCGAGCCTCAATGGGAAGCCAGTGGAGAGAGATGAGGAGAGGGGTGACGTGTGCTCTTCTTGGTTCCTTGAAGATCAGTCGAGCTGCCGAGTTCTGGATCATCTGAAAGGGTCTGACCGCACATGCAGGAAGTCCAGTGGGGAGCATTGCAGTAGTCGAGTCTTGATATGACCATTAAATGTTGACCATTAAACAACTATGTTCCTTTAACTTTAAATTAAAGGAACATAGTTGTTCCTTGCTTAGCAATCTAATAAAACTGAGCTGTCTTATAGTTTATAACAACATTATTAGGTTGTCATTTGTATATAAAAGCATCATTAAAGTAGACAACTGCTGTTCCAATGTAAGAAGTCAGTTGCAGATGCTGCCTTCATAAAGTTGGTGAATTCACTGAGCCATTAATTGCTAATTTATTACATCACTAGAAATCTGATGCAGGTGTATTCTTAGTTTCCCAAAATATCTTTGTGTTGCTAAACATTGTAGCTATTCCAACATCCGTCAGTTCCTTGATTAATTTTCGCAGCTTAGTTTTGTGAAAAGCATCAGATGCATGCTAATTATCTCCTTCTGTGTCCTTCTCGTATTCATTCAGTGAGACCTTTGGAGGATGGGGTTTTCATCTGTGTTGTCATGTCCAGATGTTCAGGGTTCTTTTGTCTCATCTATGTCAGTCCTTTCCAGGGGCTGTGCTGTCACTGGCCCATTTCTTATGAAGGGAAATATATAGCTATAAAGGTTTATGCGCGCATCCTCCACCAATCTGAAGGGAAATATATAGCTATAAGAGTTTTATGCGCGCATTCTCCACCAATATGAAGTGAAATTTGTAGCTATAAAGGTTTATACGCGCATTCTCCACCAATATGATGTAAGGGAATATATGGCGCAATAGCTATAAGGGAATTGATTATACCTGAGGGTATAATCGGTGATTCAAATGAGTCGACTCAGTGTCTCGGACAGTGCATCGGAATCATTTGAACACACGTGACTGTTGTCCAAAATACGTAACGTAGTTACTGTATATTAAGGAAAACTCATCAGTTTAACTCAAATGGAATTATCTAAAGGTTTTAGATAATTTAGAAGGTTTGAATGTTTAATAATCTCCACCAACTGTACTATAAATACAGTAAAATCAATCCTAAGAGCACGGTAGCAAAGATCTACAGAATAATGCAACAACTTGCAAACATTACGAGATACTTCTCTTTTATTATAAAAGTAAATATTTATTGGAAAATATCTAAGACAGACAAATACTATTCTAACAAGTAGCTAGCATACACACACACGCATTCGCATTCATACAGATGTAAGAGAGAGAGTGTATTCTGGGTTTCAGACATTTAGCAAGGAGCTGACTTAAGAACCATCAATCAGGCATTAATTTCAACTTTGCATTGAGTTATTAGACAAAGCTAATTAGACTAGAACAATGCACCAGTAAAGTAACCGATTCTGGAAGAATGTTACTTGCGCTGAAAGTGATTCGATGTCCCGTGTCTTGCTTCAGATGTCCTTTGTGAAGAGATCGTTCGATGAAGAAAGTCGGTCGCTTACAACATTGAACTTTAACGGAAAGGAATGAAAACGAGTAAAAGTGTCGCTCTGGTTGAAAGTCTTTCGAACTTTGAGAAACTACGCAAAACTTCTTCTGCGCCTACGAAAAGCTTGTGTGGAGGCGACTCGCGTGTCCTCCATTGTCTTTGTTGCTGGAAGCGTTGTTAGGAAGGCTTTGTTCTTCTTCTGTTTCTTTCTGCTTCTGTTCTTTCTCTTGTTTCAACTCTTTCAAACTCTCGGAAACTGAGGTTTGAATTCTGGTACACATGTTTAAAAGGGCGGTTCAGACCAATAGTGTGTCTTTCTGGAAGTTCCTCCTTGAGGCGGTCCTATCCAATCAGATGGCAGTTCCTGTACTTTTCTCCTTGAGGGAGGTTCTGTCCAATCAACAACAGTCTAAGGCACACTGAAAATCCCGCTAAAAAGAACAAAGGAAAGCTTGAACAGATACATTATTCTATATCGCATTAAGTAACTAATCAAAAGCAAAACTTCATCAGAATAAAGTGGGAAAACCATCATTCACACACACATCCATACATGACTATGAATATTCCTGTTACTTGATGTGAAGAGGTTATATTTAAATGGTTCCTACAGGATTCAGCTCGTACAACTCATATATAATTCATCTCATATAAAGAAATTATAACAAAGTCCAATGTATATCTGTATACATGAAGCCATGTGGTTGTGAGTCATTTTGTATTGTTTGATTCACTGTTTATTAGTTGTTCCTTTAAATGATCCTGAGTTTGTGTGCCTGATCTTGTGGGCTGTTGGAGAGCTTAATGGGTTCGTTTGAGATTCATGAGGGCATATCTTTAAAAGAGATGCCATAAACAGTTGTCCTCTGACCTCCTGTGCCTAGCACGGCTAGGGTTTCGGGGTTAAATCTAGTTTAATGGTCCATGGGGACCATAAAGCATTGTAATCTGGACTAGCGATCAGTCACGAGATCCTTGGGGGCAGTCACATTTGGGGCCTCTGGATCTCAAGTCTGTTCTGGAGTTGTCTGCATTATCTGGCCTTAATCCACTACAGACCCCCCTTTGATCGGCGAGGTTCCAGTAAGGACGTCGACGATCACTGGAAAACAGGTAGAGATGAAGAGCAGGCAACATCCAGGTGCAGACAACAAGTTAACATTCCCATGACAGTTCACAATACTGGTGCGTATAAAGACTGTTAGAAGTAGGTTACTTGCAGTAACTAAAGGTACTTTGTTTTCTGATTACGTACGAAGTATTTCAATAACAAAGCTTGTTATTCAGCGTCAGGTAATTTAAAGTTAAACTTCCATTTAATTCGAAAATGGGAAATAAAACACAAAGGATTAAGTATTATTTAAATGCATTATAGGATAAAGGCTCTTGGTTAAGCATTATGATAAATTTGGCTTTGGGATATTAGGTGTGGCTTGTCATTCCTAATATCAGCAATCCTTATTGTTGTTGCAGGCCTAAGAAAGAATAAAGAGTAGTAATAATAATAATAATAAAAAATAGAGTAAAAGGAGATTAAACTGAAGGTTAAATAAATCTTAAGGCATCTTACTAAGTTAACAACTAATGTTGATTAACTATAACATTGGGTGTCTTCTAAAAAGGGTGTTCTACCTTGGTGATAGAAGTGAATGTTCTCAAATAGAAGTGTGTCTACACTATCCTAGGAGAAGGGCTTGAAGTCAGGTTCAGTGCATCTAAATGTCTGTACATGTATTTGTGTGAAGTTGCGGCCAGGAGTGTAAGAGAGTGGAGTATGCATGTTCAGATCTATATCAGTCAGATTAGGCTCCCCCCTTTTCTGGTGGGTTTCTTCCATCGTTGACTTTGGTGATAGTTTGGCTATCTTCTGAGGGGTTTGGACAGAACTGTCTTCTTGGCAGGTTCTGGAGCATATCTGACATGGCGGTGTGAAGCTTTGGGGCAAGCTTGTTCTTTGTGATCTTCTGTGCTTTGTCTGGGTTGTGTTTGACAAGCACTGCAGGTGTTCTTTTGCTTGATGGGATCTTGGTATGTGTTGTGGGACCAAGATGGTGTTCTCGGGATACAGGGAGTCTTCATCAGTGTTCAGCTGTGAGAGACTTTCATCCTCTTCGTCATTGTTGTGGTCATCCTCTTCATCATTGTCAGCAGGTGATACCAGATGGGGGTCAGTGTTCTTTGGAGTTTCTTGGCGAGCTTGACTCTGGGTTTCCTTGTGTTCTTGAAGCCACAGCGTTTGTTGAGTGGGGTACCAGGAAGTCTTTCTGGTCAGTAGTCTGCTTTGTTCTGTTTCTCATTTGTTGCTTTGAGAAACTCTTTCATCAGAAGCTGGACTATCTCTTGTGAGTCTGCTTTGGGAGCAGGTGCTTGATGGTGCACTGCTTCGCTTCTGGTTGTCTCTGGCTGGTGACGGTCGGAGTGTCTTCGCTGGTCTCTAGTACTCTCTCGTGGGGTCCAGTTTGAGTTCCAAGAGTTCCTTCCCTTGTGTCCTCCAGCGTAGGATCGTTGGTTCCAGGGCTTGTCATGATGAGGTTCAGAGGGACGAGGTTGTGACTGGGTCTTGTCCCATGGGCTGGATGGATGACTGACAGGGATCTGTTGCTCTCTTGGTTCTTCATGGAGCATTTTGGGATCTTCATGCCACCGATTGTCTTCCAGGGTGACGCTTGAGTCTGGATTAGAGTCTGGTGTTGCTGACGGTTTCTTTGAAGCCATCTTCTGTTTAGTGAAGGCTTTGTTCGTCAGGTCACGCAGCTGTTGGATGGTCATCTTACGAGGACATGCCATGATGTCAAGGTGATGGCTCACCATTGGATGCAGGTTTCTCAGGAACAGGGTCTTGAAGTTCACATCCTCTTCCAGATAAGGTTCATCCGGGTCGTCGAAGTAAGCTTGTCTGAGGCGGTTGAGGTAGGACTGGGGAGTCTCTTTGCGGCCTTGTTTGATTTCTAAGGCAGCCGAGAGTCCTTGTTCAGACTCTGGGTTGGAGAACTCTCTGATCAGGGCATCACGGAGCAGCTGGTAGTTGAGTTTGACTTGACTTTGCTGTCGATCAAGGAACTTTCGCACCTCTGGACTGGACGTGGTTCTCAGGAGGTACCGTCAATCTCTGTCGGTCACTTGGGGTCTCATCTCCAGGTGAAACTCGATGTCTTTCAGAAAGGCCTTGATGTCTTGGCTTTCAGGGCAGCTTGGGTCAAACTTGGTGATGTTCTTTGCCAGCTTGTCGAGGTCTTTGAGGTCCATTCCTTGTTCAGGACCAGATGGAATAGGTTTGCTCTGCAGGTTCACAGTATGTGGTTCTGTGCTGAAGGCTGGAGAGCATGTGGGAGTTGACCATTCTCTTCCGTCGTTGCAAGGCAGGTTGTGGTTGTAGGACCTTGCTTGACTCATCAGGAGTGATGCTGAGGGACTCCTTGCATTTCTTGGCTCTCGTTCAGGCTGAAGGGGATGCCGGAGTTCAGCTTTGATGAAGTTGAGCTCGTCGTTGGCATCATCCAGTTGTTGGTTCAGGATGTTGATTTCAGTTTCATGGCTGTTCAGGTTTTCTTTGAGGGCTTTGATGTCGGCATCCTTGTGTTCAAGGATCTTCTGGGCAACTTCCAGTTGCTGTTCCGTAGACTTGAGTCTACTCTCAAGGTCATGTTGGAGGGAGTTTGCTTCTTTCTCTCGCTGTTCAGCTGCTGTCAGGGCTTCTTGAAGCTTTTCCACTTGCCGCTTCACATCATGAGTCCTCTCATCAGCTGAGTTGAATGGTTCTGGGGCTTTCACGAAGCATGGGCCATTCCTCATTGCTTTCAGGATCATGTTGGTTTGAAGCTTCTCATTCTCTTGGGCTTTCCATTCCAGTTTCTCAATGCGACTTTGGGCACATCTCAGCTCCTCTTGAAGGTTGGCAGTGTGCTGGTTAGTGAGCATCAGCTGGGTTGTGAAGCCATTGCTCAGGGAGGCAGTCATCTTCATCATCTCCTCATGTTGGGTGTTCTGATTGGAATCTTGTGACAAGAGTTTTTTCAGAACAAGTGTTAACAGCAGTTCAGAGTTCTTGGGTGTGAGGCTGTCTTCCATGCCTCTCATCCATCCACTGACGTCTTCCATGTTGTTCAGGGGGAAGGAGAATCGACTGACACAAATCTGTGAGGGAGTACACTATGTGTGTTGCAAAACTAAGTGTTATTTCAGTGTGCTCACAAATGCTAGTGACTTAAGCTGGTCTCAGTAGACTAGTGAAGTTTAGGTGTTCCTTCAACTAGGGAAAAGAGAAAATAGAAGAAAAGGTGTAACACAAATAAGTGTTAAACAAAATAAATGTAAACGATGATATTCAATGTCTCTCTACTGCATATCATGTATTCTCTATGTATCATGTATGTTTTAGGAAAGTTGTTGGTGCTTCTCTGTTAAGAGGAACAATGCAATAATATTGCTGATATTTTCTCAAAGTGGCAGGAATGACAGTCCACTTTTCAGTTGACTACTGGTCAGGGAGGTCTGTTAAGGTGACAGTTTTCAAACAGTCACGCGGTTGAAGTCTGAAAAAGACGTTAAGATTGTATTTAATAATATTGTGAGAAAATATGACAATGACAGTTCAATAACTTTTATGCTCTCTTTGGTAAGGAACTATAAAAGAAATTAATAAGAGGTCGCGTTCTCAAAAGGGATTTTTGTTTGTTCAGAAATGATTGATGGTTGTCTCAGGTACTCCAGTTAAATGCTGAAAGTAGAATTGTGAAAGAGAGAGAGAGAAATAGAATGAAAGGGAGGAAATAAGGTAAAGGAGACTAAATTAAGTGGATCTCTTCCACTAATAGCCTATGAGTAGAGTCCTTAGTTGATGCACAACTAAGAATTAAAATATTTGAGGAATAAATTTCTTGAATTTATTTGACACTCATATAGAGATATCTGCTTAAAAAGGCTCAGGTGTATTGCTCCTAAAATATAATGAAGGGAGAAATGGAAAAAGAATAGATAAAGTGAGAAATTATAGAGGATCACTTTGATTAAATAAATTGACTGGAACTCTCGAGTTCAGAATTTATTATTTATCTAAGTGATCAAAGGTGGGAATACCTATTTGTTGACCTTAGAAAATGACCTTGTGTCAAAGTTATTTGTTTGTAAAGTTAATTAATGTAGAATTCAAATTATAATTTTAGACTATTTAGTTTATTTATCTTCCTGAATTAATGTAAATACAATGATTACAGTAAGAAATAGAGAAAGGGGAGACCAAATAAAAGAATTAGTTCAGATGTTGAAGTGTCAGGGCACATTAAAGTTGATCAAGCAAACAGTGCATTCATTCTCAGATGCTAATGTTTTTATCCTTGAAGGCTAATGGTTGCTGTTAAAATCAATGAGCAATGCTAATGTTTTTAGCATTTACTAAGTTAGCTTCTTTCAGTGAGTTAGCTAACAACTTGTATGTTTACAAAACACCGGAAGGAGTGTGTTTCCAACTTCCTAAATTTCAGGGAGGGTCTTCCTCCTCACGTCACGACTAAGTTACGCCTACTGGCACAAGACACGCCCCTGCCCTTGGGCGATCGCTGATCTCTTATCAGAGATAGTGTTCGAATGGTTCTCCTCGTGAAAGGATCACAGAGCTCAGAGTAACAGTTCGTTTCAACACTGCATAATCAGACTGAGTTTCTTTGTCCCTTAACCAAATACCACGTGTTGACGGAATATTGGTTGGCTTTTACAGAAACCAGTTCGTTAGAAGTTAAACTCTCAGAATAACTTTCAATGGCTATAAGATTAAACAGATCTCGGCGGATCTTTTGATTCAATGAAGCAGTTTTCAAAAATATAACAGGATTTCTTCGCTGTTAGTATAAGTCAAAAGCTTTATCAGGATTAAAACACTTTTCGTGTAAACGCGCATCAAATTCACTCCGTGAACAGACACACAAAAGAAAACATTAGTAGCTACTATAATGTTTCTTAAGGATTAATAGATGAATTGTAATGGAAATCGCACCACATTCACTATTAATGAGATAACGGTTTTATAACAGAATGAGGAAAACGCTCATTTCTACTTTTCGTTTCAAACTTTGATGAAGTTTACTTTTAGGACTTTAGAACAGTTTATAACATTAATTTCACTGGAATTCGCAGTGATCTTAATTTTGCAAGTACGCTTTCTTTAGTTTCCAAGCTCACAGAAGTTTCCTAAAGTTACAGAGGCTTGCTTGCGAGTGCACGCACGCACACCAAACATTCGAGCAGACACACAGGAGCGAGCGGAGTCAGCAAGAATTGATTCTGCTGATCAGTCAACATAAAAGATTAATAACTCGTAATTTGTTTGCAAATCGGATTGATTCTGTGCCCGCGTTCGACCACCAATATGAAGGGAAATATATAGCTATAAAGGTTTATGCGCGCATCCTCCACCAATCTGAAGGGAAATATATAGCTATAAAAGTTTATGCCCGCATTCTCCACCAATATGAAGGGAAATATATAGCTATAAAGGTTTATGCGCGCGTCCTCCACCAATCTGAAGCGAAATATATAGCTATAAGAGTTTTATGCGCGCATTCTCCACCAATATGAAGTGAAATTTGTAGCTATAAAGGTTTATACGCGCATTCTCCACCAATATGATGTAAGGGAATATATGGCGCAATAGCTATAAGGGAATTGATTATACCTGAGGGTATAATCGGTGATTCAAATGAGTCGACTCAGTGTCTCGGACAGTGCATCGGAATCATTTGAACACACGTGACTGTTGTCCAAAATACGTAACGTAGTTACTGTATATTAAGGAAAACTCATCAGTTTAACTCAAATGGAATTATCTAAAGGTTTTAGATAATTTAGAAGGTTTGAATGTTTAATAATCTCCACCAACTGTACTATAAATACAGTAAAATCAATCCTAAGAGCACGGTAGCAAAGATCTACAGAGTAATGCAACAACTTGCAAACATTACGAGATACTTCTCTTTTATTATAAAAGTAAATATTTATTGGAAAATATCTAAGACAGACAAATACTATTCTAACAAGTAGCTAGCATACACACACACGCATTCGCATTCATACAGATGTAAGAGAGAGAGTGTATTCTGGGTTTCAGACATTTAGCAAGGAGCTGACTTAAGAACCATCAATCAGGCATTAATTTCAACTTTGCATTGAGTTATTAGACAAAGCTAATTAGACTAGAACAATGCACCAGTAAAGTAACCGATTCTGGAAGAATGTTACTTGCGCTGAAAGTGATTCGATGTCCCGTGTCTTGCTTCAGATGTCCTTTGTGAAGAGATCGTTCGATGAAGAAAGTCGGTCGCTTACAACATTGAACTTTAACGGAAAGGAATGAAAACGAGTAAAAGTGTCGCTCTGGTTGAAAGTCTTTCGAACTTTGAGAAACTACGCAAAACTTCTTCTGCGCCTAAGAAAAGCTTGTGTGGAGGCGACTCGTGTGTCCTCCATTGTCTTTGTTGCTGGAAGCGTTGTTAGGAAGGCTTTGTTCTTCTTCTGTTTCTTTCTGCTTCTGTTCTTTCTCTTGTTTCAACTCTTTCAAACTCTCGGAAACTGAGGTTTGAATTCTGGTACACATGTTTAAGAGGGCGGTTCAGACCAATAGCGTGTCTTTCTGGAAGTTCCTCCTTGAGGCGGTCCTATCCAATCAGATGGCAGTTCCTGTACTTTTCTCCTTGAGGGAGGTTCTGTCCAATCAACAACAGTCTAAGGCACACTGAAAATCCCGCTAAAAAGAACAAAGGAAAGCTTGAACAGATACATTATTCTATAGTTCTTCTGTCGCATTAAGTAACTAATCAAAAGCAAAACTTCATCAGAATAAAGTGGGAAAACCATCATTCACACACACATCCATACATGACTATGAATATTCCTGTTACTTGATGTGAAGAGGTTATATTTAAATGGTTCCTACAGGATTCAGCTCGTACAACTCATATACAATTCATCTCATATAAAGAAATTATAACAAAGTCCAATGTATATCTGTATACATGAAGCCATGTGGTTGTGAGTCATTTTGTATTGTTTGATTCACTGTTTATTAGTTGTTCCTTTAAATGATCCTGAGTTTGTGTGCCTGATCTTGTGGGCTGTTGGAGAGCTTAATGGGTTCGTTTGAGATTCATGAGGGCATATCTTTAAAAGAGATGCCATAAACAGTTGTCCTCTGACCTCCTGTGCCTAGCACGGCTAGGGTTTCGGGGTTAAATCTAGTTTAATGGTCCATGGGGACCATAAAGCATTGTAATCTGGACTAGCGATCAGTCACGAGATCCTTGGGGGCAGTCACATTTGGGGCCTCTGGATCTCAAGTCTGTTCTGGAGTTGTCTGCATTATCTGGCCTTAATCCACTACACTTAATAGTTAATATCCATCAAACTCACTCTATCTAAGTATTTGATCACAAGCATTGTGGGTATGTGTTTGTCCGTGAGGTGTGAAACCAACAAATGGATTGCTCTGTCCTTTTTTGAGTGAAACACTCCCATCATCCCCTTCTGCCAGTACAATGAAGATCAGAAGGAAGCTTTGGCCAAATGGTTTCCTTTCTGTGTTGTGTGGTCTATGTGCGGGTGAACAGAAAATGAGTGAAAATATTGCTGGGATCACCATTATGAGAGCGCAACATCCCAATTTTAGCATTGCACATCCCATACAGAATGAAAACATGGCACTTGCAGCAACAATAACATGTAATTTCACTTGTTTAGAGAAGATGTGGAGTTTATTAGAATAATGAGAAGCAAATGGGATACTTTTGTACGACGTCAATCTTTCAAGCTCCTCCTGATCCATGTTAACTATATTATGTTAATCAATGGGACATTTTTTAATTCAGACTAAATTATTTTATTTTTGCTAGCTTGCTTTGTATTTTGCTTGATTTGGTGAGGTTTATAGTTTGCTTATCAATAGAATGGCTTGTCAGTTCTGATGTTTCATGCTCATCATATTTCTTCCACTTAGAATCTTGTCAAGTGCAAAAGTTAGAAACAAAATGACTTTGAAGGGAGAATCTATGTAGGGTCAGGACAATGATCTAAAACACATTGTAATAGTGGTCAGAGTGGCTTCAGAAAATGCTCCTGAGTCTAGATTGCAACCCAAAACATATATTTTAGATTGACTGTAAGAAGATTATACACAAAAGACTAACAAAATATTAGAGCTCTACCAGGAAGAATGAGCTAAAACTCACCATCAACGACATTCAGGTCTGATCCAAAGCTAAGTGTCTGGATGATTAAGTGTTAGGTTAACTTATTTTTTTCAATAAAGCCATTGTTTTTTGTGTTTTGTTTTGTTTTTTTAGTTATTATTTTTATTACTAATAATTGATGTAGCAGCTACCCATAAACCCTTAGAACTCTGGGGCCTTTTTTCCAGTTCCCAAATCACTCTAATAAATTACCTTTAAAAAATGTTGTGGCAATATCTGATTACATTTTAATACAATATTTTTTTCATTAAATTACACAATAATTTCACAACAAATCCAAATAATACAATTCAGAGTATTATTAGAACTTTGAAAAATACAAGCCATTTCACAAGTATTCTATTTCCAAGGGTATTGTATTTCCTTCTTTTCAACATTAGATGGCACTGAAAGCACAAACATGGGGCGTGTAAAATTAAACTGAAAGACGATCACGCATTTTCACACATTTTAATTTTAATTACCTTGCTCAATTACCTGTCCTAACTGTCAGTCGAGGCCTAGTGGATAAGGTGATTGACTGGAGATCAAAAGGTCATTGGTTTGATCCCCAGCACCACTGGGAGTCAACCATTACTATGGTGCTCCACAGCTTTGGCTGCCCACTGCTCTGGCTGTCTCGTCATGGGTGTGTTTGTTAATGTCACTTTCACTTCACTTCACTCTTGAACCTTTTTGAACCCTCACATCATATTTGAAATCTAAATTAAACAATTGGTCATTCCTACTTCATTCAAAACGTTCTGATTGGAGCACAAGAGTATGTGCAGAGACTTTTAAGGGTTAAGCTGCTTCGGTTAGTAAGTTTGAGCTAGTTAAGCACACGCAAAGAGCCCATACCACAAAATGTATAAAAGTAAAGCAAAGTTTTTTGTGTGTGTTCCAAAATGAATCTTTGTTCAAATTCACTTTGATCAAAACAAATAAAAGTTTGCCGCCATTACCAACCTCTCTCAAAGTGCAAGTATTAATGGAGTCCACAACTGCCCCTAGTGGCCTGAATGAAAATTAACTAGCACCAACAATTAGTTTGTCAATACTTTGATGAAGTTAAGAAGGACATTTTATGACAAATAATTGTCAGAGCCTAGGCAAACTCTTTGAGATTGATACAGTCTGTATTTGTCTTCTAAATGTCAAAAAATAAAGAGGTAGAAATAGTTCTCCCAAAAACAGACATGACCTGCCTCAAAGACAACAGCTCCAACTGCAAGGACAAAATAAATCACAACACTCAGGTATTCAGGTAAACTCAAACATGAACAGGCTATAATATTCCCGACAGAGACGAACAGGAGCAGACCGACTTAAATAGTAAGATAGAGATAACAAAGCAGGTGAAACTAATGAAGGAAGAAGGAGACCCCTGACATTATTTAAAAAAACACATTAAATAAAAACTCACATACATTTCTAGGTAGAAAAATATCAAAATTTACCCTTTCTGCACATATTTATAGAGGCAAATGATTTTTCTCCGAAGTGTTTCTTCTTAGAAGTTTGATTAGCGCAGACGGCTGCAGCGTATAGCTTACAATACGTAGGCAGTCTCTTGTGCTTTATGTTCCCTTGGATTGAAGCCATGATTGTATTAGTTAAATGAAGTCTAGGAGGGGGCAGGGCTCAAGGGGGCTTGGTTTATGCCAGATGACCAAAAGTAATGTGTTCAGGGTTTTAAAGAGCAACCACATCATCACATGAATGACATCAGAGCCTTACTGGAGTTGATTGAGATTGCGAGAAAGAGAAAGACATGACTGGCATAGACACATTAAATCAGCATCAAATTGGACGAATCACACACTCACACGCTGAACAGATGTGATCAGACCATGCATACACACATGCACACAAACACATTATGCACTTACACTTGGATTGGTGCAGCAGAGAGAGAGAAAGTGAGGGAGAGGGAGATTCCCCCGCAGCGTGTTTGGGGTTTGAATTATCTGCACCAGTGATGGTGATTCTGACAAATGTGTCCAAGGATATTCCTTTGTCCTGCCATGCTGGTGCGCAGGAAATGTCCTGTATCTCTTCATAAAGTACATTACCCAATGCACGCAAACACACACACACACACTCGCACACGCACGCACTCACACACACACACACACACACACACGCATACACACCATTTCACGCTTACAATTTTCTTATCAATGTTTTTATAGGGTGCAGATGTAAAAGTGTATGGAGGTCATGTCCAGTTATTTTTATGATCTAGGTTTTATTTTTGTTGAATAGCTTTCCCAAAGTAGCATAGATTTTTCTAACAGGAAATAAAATTATGCCGTCCATTATGGTACAAGAATGATTAAGTGTTTTAGAACTGAAATTCTCAGAGCTAGCCATCCTTATCTTGGCAGTGCATCGCTACTGGATAATTAGAATTTGGCTGAATGGACAAGGGATGAAGGTATAACAAAGTTACTCGAGTCACTGAAAGTGGAATGAAAAATGGAAATAAAAAAAGTGAAAAAAATCACAGTTTGAAGGCCAGAATTTAACCCATACATATATATAATTTAACCCTTATATATATATATATATATATATATATATATATATATATATATATATATATATATATATATATATATATATATGTACTAGACTTTAAAAATGTTTGTATTTCTACTGTAACGTCCAGTACTTTTAATATGGATGTCAAGAAGGATCTGCTTACTACATGTAAAGATTGAAGTTTTCAAATGTTTCATACCAATACAAATATAACCAGAGGTAGTGATACTACTATAAGGCATGTGAGCTAATCAGAAACCTTGAAAAGAGTTATTTAATGAATTTTGGGGATTTCTCTGTCCTGTTGTGCCAACCTTTAGCCGTATAGAATAAACCTCACTAGTGACGTTCTATTCACTTTTGATGCAGCTTGCGTGGTTCACATATCACAATGGGAGGTTTCAAAAGAGCATTTTGTCTAAGTTTTATCTCAAATGTACTCTCTTGCCACAGAGAAGAAAAGAAAAAGCCAGGAAAAGATTGACACCTTTTCAAGAGAGTGATTGATTGGTTGGTTGATTGATTGATTGATTGATTGGTTGGTTGGTTGATTGATTGATTGATTGGTTGGTTGGTTGGTTGGTTGGTTGGTTGGTTGGTTGGTTGGTAGGTTGATTGGTTGGTTGATTGGTTGGTTGATTGATTGATACTTCATTGATACAATGCTGAAAACATTGACATTAATCAGCAATTGTCCAGCAATTAAAAATACAGAAGTCTTGGGAGACTCTTTCCTACCACTTCTAAGCATGACGTGATTGGATGGGAAGAACGGCCGTCCATTGCAATCTGATTCATTTTCCAGGTGGTGGGCGGAGCCAAGACACACAAATGTCCAGCGAGAGATTAGGTTCGAGATTCACATAGGTTCGAGATTCACAAATGTAGGGTTCACAAATAAATCAAAACAAATTTGTATCTGTGACTCTTGAAAACATATTTGTGGTTTGTGTTTTATTTTATAGATTTTATTTATGCAAAATTATTTATGTTTGTGAATTGTGTTTATTTTTGTGCATCTCTACACATAACGAGACAGTGTGAAAGCCAGGTGCAGAGAATCAGGCAAACGAGCAGGGACAGGGAAGTACACATTAAGAAAACTAGCCAAAAAATAAGGAACAGGACAAAATAAAATGAACAGGAAGGCTGCAACATGCAAAGTGTGACTTTAATATTTATTTAAACACACAATGTTTTGAGACACTCATATTTTTATTTATTCCAATGTTAAGGATAAATTGAAGATGAATTAGGACTTTAATTCATAGCAATATGCAGGGAATGTTGGCTCAGCATGTGTGAGCATTCAGCTGACAGCTGGAACACATTTCCAGATTTGCTTTTATCTTTTCCTTTCTCCTATTTGGGCTGTATTTCATTCCTTTTTACCCTCCCTGTGGTTTTGTTTATAATGTTAATGTGTGCTGAAATAGCTTAAAAATTCATTCTCTCGCAGGCATTCTTTACTCCTGTGTGCTCCTTTACTCCCTGGTGCTTTATTACTTGTTATTAAATATGAATCAGGCTTTGGTTAAAGAATACTGGCATAATTCTTTTCAAGTTGTATTATTTCTTTCTGAATCACTGAGTCTTTTTTGTGACGCAAAAAATGAACCAAAATTCAGTGCAGTTTGAGTTCTACTGGAAGGCCGTAGGACCAGATACACCACTTAGTGCTACTTTGACACATCATCAGTGATGAACCTGAGATCATGGGATGCTTGGGGTCTTTGATTATCAAACACCTGAAATCCAGTCAGGGGTGATCAGCCTTAACTAGTGTTGAAAAGAGCCAGCTACTCCAACGATGCCCCCTTCAGACCCACGGCCATCTTGAAGCTTTCTCTGAAATTTCTGTGGTGTTCTTGATGGATATTTTGCACAGTTGACCTTTAACTCCAAGGCCAGTAAACCCCAGTACCATACCTCAACAGTTTTTGATTTCCAGCCTTTGGAGTGTCAACATATTTCGAGTTCGAGTTCGTTTAATTTATATAGCGCTTTTCACAACAGACATTGTCTCAAAGCAGCTTTACAGTAAACCAACAAGTTTAAACTCAACAAAGTGAAAAGAAATTAATTACTAAGTGGTGTACATGTCCTTGATGAGCAAGCCTGGGGCGACTGTGGCAAGGAAAACTCACTTTGGAAGAAACCTTGAGAGGAACCCATCCTCATTTGGGTAACAACAGCAGTGCGATTTATATAAACTATGGTATAAACATATGATCTGGTAGTATGAACAGATAATGTAGTATAAACAGATGATATAATTGTTACGGTCGGTGGTATTAATGCTTTGTTTTTTTTTTCCGTTATACCTCCCTTACTGAGATGTGCGCTGTGTCTGTGAATGGGTGCGTATTTAGGACGTGCACGCTCATGTAGGCACTCTCTTGCGCGCTCTCTCTCTCGCTCTCGTTTGTTTTTCTGTGCGCGTTCACGCGTACTTCTGCTCTCTCGTGCGTGCTCTCGCACGCACTCTCTCTCTCTTCCGCGCATTCTTGTGCGCATCTTCCCGCTCTCTCTCTCTCTCTCTCTCTCTCTTCTGCTCTCAGGTCTGCCACACCTGTCCCTCGTCAGTTCCTGATTGGGACATAGTTAAAAGACGCCAACGCGAAGAGGAAAGAGGCCACCAGAACTTGACTTGCGGGCTAGCCTGAGGAGCAGTTTCTGTCTCAGATGTTAAATGCTTATTGTCAAATTGTGTTAGAGTATTTTGGTTTGTTTGTTAGAATTATGTCGTTTTGTGTTGAGTGGAGTTAAAATAAATCAAGTTAATCTTGAAATCGGGTCACTCATCCTTTTATGTTACATCACCTCTGATTTATCGAGCCAACTCCTTGAAGAGGTTGTAACATAAATTGGGGGCTCATCCGGGATATCACTCTTGTTGCATTGTATAGATAAAGTGAATTACACTCCGGTAGATAGAGTGACCCAGCTGACCGTGTTTTGCGCCGGCCTTTCCATCGGGTCACTGTTTGTTGTTTTAGTTTGTTATTTTAGTTTGTTATTTATGGAGGTACTCCGGGGGGGAGATTCTGTCTCCTAACTGGTAAACCCTCTGAAGACTAGGAAGGCGGTATTTAGAGTTGTGGACTAGGAAGATAGGTCCGGAGTGTTAATTTCTTTATTTTGTAATTTTTAAACATCTGTTTGTAAAATGGCAACTTTGTTTGATTTAAACGACTTTATTAGGCAACCAAATGTGGGAAAGTTAGACAGATGTCGAAAAGATGATATGTTTAATATTGCTCAACACTATGACATCTCAGTGTCCAGGACGTCACTGAAAAGAGACCTTAGGGCATGTCTACTGGCTGGTCTTAAAGAAAAGGGAGTGTTGCCTGATCTTGGAGAAGCAGAGCAGGTGGAACAATCACTCTCTGGCACACCATTTCCAGCTCCGATGACTCCATTAAACTCTGAGGGGGTGAGGTCATCTATGTCTATGCCAAAATTTAAACCATTCGTATTTGATGGTGTTGTTTCTCTCACTGGTAAGGTTGAAGATCAACGTACTGTAAAAATCTTACGGGATACAGGAGGTTCACAGTCTTTTTTATTAGCAGATGTGTTACCTTTATCTGCAGATTCAGCATGTAACACTAGTATTGTCGTTCAAGGAATTGAGATGGGTTTTGTGCCTGTTCCTTTGCATCGAGTTTGGCTCAATTCGTCTCTAGTGTCAGGATGTTTTGATGTAGCGGTCCGTTCTTCTTTTCCTATCAAGGGCGTGGAGTTTATTATGGGAAATGACATCGCCGGCGGGAAAGTGATGCCTATGTTGCATGTTGTGGATGCCCCGCAGGTGAATTATCCTGATCAACTGGCACAACAGTTCCCTGAGGTGTTCGCAGTTAGTGCTGTTTCAACTAGAGCTCAGGTAAGAGCGGCTAGTCAAGATGATGAGATCAGATTGAGTGATACTGTGTTATTTGATGTCTTTGAGGAGAAAAAGCTCCCTAGTGAACAACGTGACATTTCTGAGTCGACTAATCCTGAAGTTTTCTTTGTACCAGAGATGGCTGCGTTTTTGCCAACATCACGCGAGGCACTTGTTCAGGCTCAAAGCAGAGACGATACACTTGAGAAAATGTCGTAAGAGCGCGAGTGCTGAGAAGCAGTTGTCATCAAAGCACCAATATTATTGGGACAATAGTGTGCTGATGCGTAGATGGAATGCCCGCTCGTTGACTGAAGGAGACTCGGATTGGGGCACAGTACATCAAATTGTTGTGCCATCCAATTTTCGACAACATATTTTGTCTGTGGCACACGATCATCCATGGTCTGGTCATCTCGGTGTGACTAAAACGTATGACCGTATTTTACAACATTTCTTTTGGCCCGGTTTAAAAACTATGGTTTCAAAATATTGTCAGACGTGTCATACCTGTCAGATGGCTGGAAAACCTAATCAGGTGGTTCCGCCAGCTCCACTTTATCCTATTCCAGCAGTAGGTGAACCGTTTGATCGGGTTATTGTTGACTGTGTGGGTCCGCTCCCCCGTACGAAATCGGGGCATCAATTCCTTTTAACCGTAATGTGCGCGGCCACACGGTTTCCTGAAGCGGTACCCCTGCGCAGAATTACTGCGAATACGATTACTAAAGCGCTGGTAAAATTTTTCACTACTTTTGGACTTCCAAAGGTAGTTCAGACTGATCAAGGGTCAAATTTCCTTTCCAATGTGTTTAGGAAGACATTAAAAACGTTGGGCATAACCCACACTGTCTCTAGTGCGTACCACCCGGAGTCGCAGGGGGCTCTAGAACGTTGGCATCAGACTTTAAAATCAGTTTTGCGGAAATATTGTCTGGAGACTGAGAAAGAGTGGGATGAGGGAGTTCCACTCGTACTTTTTGCATTGCGTGATGCGAAGCAGGAGTCACTGGGTTTTAGTCCGTCTGAGCTCGTTTTTGGCCATAACGTGCGTGGACCTTTGAAGGTCTTAAAGGATCAGTTTCTGTCAGGGTATCCTGACTCAAAAACGAATGTTCTCGATTTGGTAACGCAAGGTCGGGAGCGCTTACGTGAAGCTTGTGCGTCTGCAAGGGAGGCACTTTGTCGTTCGCAGGAAAAAATGAAACAACATTACGACAAGAGATCAGTTGTGAGATCGTTTAGACCAGGTGACAAAGTTTTGATTCTACTGCCTGTGCCGGGTGCTGTTTTTGCTGCGCGATTTGCAGGCCCTTATGTGATCAAATCCAAAGTAAGTGAAACTGATTACATTATTCATACACCAGATCGTCGAAGAAAAACGCGTTTATGTCATATAAACATGTTAAAAGCGTATTCTGAACGATCTTCTAATTCATCTGTTGTTCCCCAGATGCAGGAAGAAAAAGTTGAGACTGTGCTATCTGTCTCTCAGCTGAGAAATAGCGATGATGGTTTGGCGGTTCACCATGAGATGTTCAGTGGAGGGTGTTTAAATAACTCTGAGGTTCTAAATTCTCTGCACGAGCACTTGTCTTATTTAGACACGCAGGAACAAAGTGACATCATTGGGTTAATTGAGAGTTATCCTAATATATTTCAAGATGTGCCTTCATGCACAACCGTCCTCCAGCATGATATTGATGTGGGGTCTGCTCTACCTATTAAACAGCATGCGTATCGCTGTTCAGCTGATAAGCGCACCGTTATGAAGTCGGAAGTCGAGTACCTACGGCAGAATAACTTTGCTAAACCTAGCCAAAGCCCATGGAGCTCTCCTTGTGTGTTGGTTCCGAAACAGGATGGATCGCTTAGATTTTGTACTGATTTTCGGAGGGTAAATGCCGTGACTGTTCCTGACTCTTTTCCATTGCCGCGAGTTGACGACTGCATTGACAATCTTGGGTCTGCGCAATTTATCACTAAGTTAGATCTTCTAAAAGGATACTGGCAAGTCCCGTTGCCTCCGCGTGCATCTGATATTGCTGCATTTGTCACCCCCGATGATTTTGCACAATATACACGTATGGCGTTCGGGTTGCGAAACGCGCCTGCAACGTTCCAACGCCTTATGCAATTAGTTTTGCGAGATGTAGAACAGTGTAACGTTTATTTAGACGATGTGGTCATTTATTCTTCTTCTTGGTCTGAGCACATGACTACTTTACGCACTGTTTTTAATCGTTTGGCCAATGCTTCTCTTACGCTTAATCTGAGGAAATGCGAATTTGCAAAGGCTACTGTCACTTATTTGGATAAACAGGTTGGTCGGGGAAAAGTACGACCTGTTGATGCTAAGGTGACCGCTATACTTGAGTATCCTGTGCCTACAACTCGCCGAGAGCTAAGGCGGTTTTTAGGAATGACCGGGTACTACAGGTGTTTCTGTAGGAATTTCTCTACGATCGTGGCACCTTTAACCTCTTTATGCAGTCCAAAAATTCCTTTTTGTTGGACCGATGCGTGCCAACATGCGTTTTTGTGTGCCAAGTCTCTTTTGTGCAGCGCTCCAGTGTTGTCGTCACCTGATTGCCGGAAACCATTCGTACTGGAGGTGGACGCGAGTGCGTCAGGAGCGGGAGCTGTCCTTTTACAGAATGGTGCTGATGGGCTACTCCATCCGGTCTCGTATTTCTCTACTAAGTTCAACCAACATCAGTTGAACTATTCTACCATAGAGAAAGAAACGTTAGCAATGTTGTTAGCACTACAACACTTTGATGTATATGTGGGATCGACTTCTGTACCCGTGATAGTTTTCACAGACCATAATCCATTGGTTTTTCTATCACGGATGTATAACCATAACCAGCGGTTAATGCGGTGGGCGTTAATGGCACAAAAGTATCACCTTGAGATCAAGCACAAAAAGGGCAGTGAGAATGTAGTTGCTGACGTGCTCTCGCAAAGATAGCATACTATATTGTCGGAATTAGGAGGAATATATTGGAAAAAGAAAAACTAATGTTTTTCCTTTTTTTTTAGGTGGGGGAGTGTTACGGTCGGTGGTATTAATGCTTTGTTTTTTTTTCCGTTATACCTCCCTTACTGAGATGTGCGCTGTGTCTGTGAATGGGTGCGTATTTAGGACGTGCACGCTCCTGTAGGCACTCTCTTGCGCGCTCTCTCTCTCTCGCTCTCGTTTGTTTTTCTGTGCGCGTTCACGCGTACTTCTGCTCTCTCGTGCGCGCTCTCGCACGCACTCTCTCTCTTCCGCGCATTCTTGTGCGCATCTTCCCGCTCGCTCTCTCTCTCTTTTGCTCTCAGGTCTGCCACACCTGTCCCTCGTCAGTTCCTGATTGGGACATAGTTAAAAGACGCCAACGCGAAGAGGAAAGAGGCCACCAGAACTTGACTTGCGGGCCAGCCTGAGGAGCAGTTTCTGTCTCAGATGTTAAATGCTTATTGTCAAATTGTGTTAGAGTATTTTGGTTTGTTTGTTAGAATTATGTCGTTTTGTGTTGAGTGGAGTTAAAATAAATCAAGTTAATCTTGAAATCGGGTCACTCATCCTTTTATGTTACATCACCTCTGATTTATCGAGCCAACTCCTTGAAGAGGTTGTAACATAATAATATAAACATAAACAGATAATATAGTATAAACAGAAGATGACTGTGTTCGGTTTAGGTCCATGGGTGCCGGAACATCTCCAGGTGAATCTGTTTGTTAGTTTGAGTGCCGGTGGCGAGCCTCCCGGCGTCGGATCTTCTCCTGATGAGTCTGGTTGTTGGGGTGAGGAGCTGGTGGGCAGGGCCTCCGGGAGCCTCGGGATGAGTATTGGAAGAAGAGTGGAGTTGGTGGGCTGCGGTCCAGGGGGCGCCAGAACATCTCCAGGTGGATCTGGTTGTTAGGGTGAGGTGATGGTGAGCAAAGCCTCCGCGAATCTCCGGATGAGTATGGAAAAGAAGAAAAGAAGAGAGGAGCGGAATTAGCGTAGCTGCTGTTCATAATATTAATATAGTTTAATGTAATATTAATATAGCTTAATGTAATATTAATATAGTTTAATGTAAGATCGTAGTCTTTCACGGAGTTAAGTATAGGCTTTACTGAAAAGATACGTCTTTAATCTACACTTAAACTGGGCGAGTGAGTCTGAGCCACGGACGCTGTCAGGGAGGCTATTCCAGAGTTTAGGGGCTAAATGTGAGAACGCTCTACCGCCTTTAGTGCTCTTTGCTATTCTAGGAACTACTAGAAGTCCAGAGTTTTGAGATCTTAAAGTGCGTGTGGGGTTGTACCGTGTTAGGAGGTTTGATAGATAACTGGGCGCTAATCCATTAAGGGCTTTATACGTCAATAGCATTATTTTGTAATCAATGCGAAATTTGACGGGTAGCCAATGTAGAGATGATAAAACTGGGGTAATATGGTCATATTTCTTTGTTCTAGTTAGAACTCTAGCTGCTGCATTCTGCACTAACTGTAACTTATTTATTAATGATACTGAACAACCGCCTAGTAATGCATTACAATAATCTAGTCTTGAGGTCATAAATGCATGGACGAGCTTCTCTGCATCAGATAACGATAACATGTTTCTAAGTTTTGAAATATTTCTGAGTTGAAAGAAGGCTGTTCTTATGGTATGACTGATGTGATTTTTGAAAGATAAGTCGCTGTCTACGATAACTCCCAGGTTTCTTACTGTGGAACTAGCGGTTACAGTACATCCCTCTAAACTAAAATTTAAATGCTGGGTGTTCTGTGTGCTGTTCTTGTTGCCGATGAGCAAGATCTCCGTTTTATCTGGATTTAATTGAAGAAAGTTATGAGTCATCCAAACTTTTAAGTCTTTAACACAATCTGTTAACCTTGCCAAGTGTGATGCTTCTCCCGGTTTTGAGGAGATGTACATCTGGGTATCATCGGCATAGCAGTGGAAGCTAATTCCATGCTTTCTAATAATATTACCTATGGGAAGCATGTATAATGTGAAAAGTAGGGGTCCTAAGACAGAGCCTTGTGGAACCCCATATTTTACTTGCATTAGAGTAGATTGTTCTCCATTTAAGTCTACAAACTGGTAACGATCAGACAGATATGATTTAAACCATTTTAATGCTGATCCCTGGATGCCTATGAGATTTTGTAAGCGATCTAGTAGGAGGTCATGATCAATAGTGTCGAATGCAGCACTAAGATCTAATAAAACTAAGAGAGACGCAGCCTTGGTCTGAAGCTAAGAGAAGATCATTTGTGATCTTTACTAGTGCAGTTTCTGTGCTATGATGGGGCCTGAAACCTGACTGAAACTCTTCAAAGATATTGTTGTCTTTCAGGAAACTACATAACTGGGCAGACACAATCTTTTCTAAAATCTTAGACATAAAAGGAAGGTTTGAGATTGGTCTGTAGTTTGATAGTTTGTTTTGATCTAAATTTGGTTTCTTGATGAGAGGCTTGATAACTGCTAACTTGAAAGGTTTAGGGACATGACCGAGGGATAGCGAGGAGTTAATGATATTAAGAATAGGCTCTCCAGCTGCATGTAACACGTCTTTTAGCAGTTTGGTTGGAATAGGATCTAACACTCATGTTGTGGATTTGGTTTTATTTATAAGGCCGTACAGCTCTTCCTGTCCTATACTTGTAAAACACTGTAATTGTAACTGAGTAATTTCAGGTGAGACTGGAACACAGGATGCTGTCAGAGGTTGGACGTCAGAAATCGTGTTTCTTATATTTTCAATTTTTTCAGTGAAGAAGTTCATAAAGTCTTCACTACTAAACTTAGATGGAATACTCTTTACAGATAACTGATTTGTTGTTAGTGTAGCCACTGTGTTAAAAAGGAACCTGGGATTGTTCTGATTGTTTTCTATCAGTTTGCTCAGGTGCTGAACCCTTGCAGCCTTTAGTGCCTGTCTGTAACTGAGCATTTATTTTTTTTTTTATCATTCATCACAGCATAAACAATTGGGAAGTTTATTGATGCTAAAAGATAAAAAAACATCTGCATGTGTACATTTGGTAAAACATTCCGCTGGTATTTTCTTCCACAAAGAAAATAACTTTGTTACTAAATATGTTGCAGATAATGTTGAGGGCTGTTTCTAATGTTGAAGATACTATTTCTTATTAGCTGATGCTGTTCCGATGACGCAATCATTGACCTTGCTCGCAAAGCGAAGGGAATTGAGCGACTCCCCAAGGCTCTCTTCCTCAGGAGACACGTTCACAAACATCAATGTTTGGCCTTCAATAGCCTTCTCAATCCGGTCTTATCCAATAATCCCCACCAGGACCACTTGCTTAGCTGTCCACCACCATGTCTCGGAGAAGTAAAGTGGCAGAGAACTTGAGCTGTCTTCTCTGGTCGACTTGAAGCTTCCAGTCCTGTGCAGTGGTGAGAACCCTTTTGGACACTTGGCTGCTGTTGTGCTTTTTCCCCAGCTCTGATGAATTTGATGGACTGCTTGGGGGTGTGGCTGGTACTTATTGATGGTAATTGCCATGCTGACAGTGTCTTCCCGGGACCGGAGGACCTGGTCGTGATGCCAGCGACATCACCCAATGTTACCCTGTCCATAGTGAACCCTGCTTTTCACCGTAGCTGGACCCCTTCACATGGACATAAATAAAAATGGATGGATGGATTGTTTGGTGTCCAAATTAAAGATCATGTGAGGAATTCAGCCAGGAGCTATCCCAAAAATCCCATGAGCTATTTATTGCATGCAGGACATGTCAAACACATGAAGATTGATGTACATTTTGATATTTAAATCATTTTTGTAATAAAGCACTTTAATTGAGGGGCTTTCATATCAAATTAATTAAAATGAAGTGATAAGAGGCAGAGATAACTTGTGCTGATGATATCACAAAGCTGCAAAGGATGGCATTTGAAAGAAAATACTCAAATGGTTCTAATAGCTGAAATGCAAGATGTTTGCTTCATGATCTGAGCCAAAATCCTCCGCAAATATCCTCTATTTCCAATAAGCTCTTGCACCAGCTTGTTCATTCGATTGTAATTGTTTTTTAATTATATTCGTGCTAATTTTAAAATACAAGGATGAATACATGTAAGAGGAAAATGAAAAAAGTTACATACATAAGAAAACAACACAAACATCATGTTTTTCATGAAAAAAAACTTAGGACTGGAATATAATTCCCTTCCAAATCCACTTTAAATATACAGAAGAGAGGTTTGGTCTTGATGTAGCCTTCCATTTTCTGGTTTGTGTTCCATGTGGTTGATCTTCTTGCTATCCCTTGTAAATTAGCCCTTGTGTTTGAATGACTTGAGTCAATTTTTGTCGAATATATGAGTCCGTCTCTTCTGGTTTGATTCATGTTGACCTTGCCCAGTCTAGTTTGTTTGGTGACCTTATTTTTGATAACCCCAATAAATACTAGCAAAGCTAGCATTTGGATCCACCACATTTGACCTGGCTAACATTAACCCTGGATAACTTGTGACCAGAATAACTTTTCAAAATGTATTAACTGCCAATGTATTAAAGCCAATTCAACTTAATGTGTTTTGTGTGACACAGCATCCTGTATTAAATCCCAAGTGCTTGAAACAACATATTTTGTAAAGAATAAAATACAGAAATAAATCACAGAAAAGTGCTGGCTGCACAGTTACTGATTATCGCATCGTAATTTACCAGACCAAATCAGCTTGAAGGTGTAAATTAAAACTGAATGACCTGTAAATCACAAACTGCTTTCTCAGAAAATGGGGTGTTTTTAAATTTAAGTAACTTTTTGTTTACATTGGGCTCAGTTGATCATGTGTTTGTGTGTGTGTTTTTCAGGTGGTGGATCTGTACTGGGGAATCGATCCAGAGGAGTGGGACAGTCCTGAGCTGCAGAGACTACGGATGAAATTGCTGGAGGAATGTCTGAAGACTTCAGCCGGTCCATGCTTTGTTGTGGGTATACATGCCATTTCAGTAAAGACTAGACTCTTGACTGAGCTATAAAACACATAAACCCATTGAAAAGACTTATTTGATGCATTTTAATTATTTTAATTCAGTATCTTTTTTGCTATTTTAGACTCCAGAAATAGAACCAGTCTGGCATTTGTACAATATCAGATTTGTTGTGGATTTATTGTGTAATGTAATTAAACATAATGTGGATTTAGTAAAAAAATCCTCAAAAACAACTTTTGAAGGTCATTTATTAGAGCAAATGATGCCTAAAAAGGCCACAGATTTCAAGGGTTAAAATGTCTCTAAATGCTGTTTAGAAACACAAAAAGTGCCAGAGTTAAAACATCCCCAGTGAAAAAAGTATAAATCCTCCAGCCATTTGTATGCTGTAAATATGGACTATAATGTGTTGATATAAAAACTGTTGTAAAAACTGACAATTGCACAGGAATTGCAATTCCTGTATCTAGGCGTTGGGGGGATGGGGTCCACTGTAGAACAGTTCATAAAAGCCTTCACCTTGTACGTATAGTAGGAACATTTGTATACATTTATGCTGCTTTCCACCAGAATTTTTCATCTGCATAACTTCGCTTTGTACGACTTTTCTTGTAGTTCATCTTTGTGTTTCCCCCAACTTCCATTGTTCTAAATGTGAGACTCAAGAAACATCTCTTTGCTATGTTATTCTAGTTTCTAGCCCTCCTTTTGGGGACAGTAACGAAAGCAACAGAAATGATTTTTAGATCTTTAGCTCTATTACAGGCCACGGTTCACACTTCTGGCATACAAATGAAGCTCTGCTCACAAACAGTAAGAAAACTGACTTCTGAATCTCTCTCGCAAAGCCTGAGAGGAGAGAGCTGTTTCACGGCTGTTGCTGCTGCCGGAGATGAGAGATCATGCAGAAGTGAAGAACAAGCAACAGAAATGCACACAGAAACACAAATTGCTGAACATAGAAAAAAAAAACTATGGAGACATTTGAAGGAGTGGTATTTTAAGGTGGATTTGCCAGTTTGAGCAGCAACAATTCTTTCTCTGAGCTCAATAACTGATTAGTCAGTGATCAACAGGATGTTGTGTCACACTTTTATTTCCAATAAGAGAATCATCCCCATGGCGCATCTTAACCTGCTTGTGGTACCCCATCCAAATAGGTACAAAACTTAGTGCCCCTAAAGGTTACAGAATGTAGTTGAATAGTCCCAAAAAGGCATACCAATAACCACTCCCGTAACCAGTAACCAATCACCGGTGTCCTTACCTCACTTTACATCACTCACCTCTCCACATCACTAGCGTCTGGTCTACAGCACAAACTGAAGCACACTCCTTCTTGGAGAACTTGTTCTTTGAAGCCTTATCTTCTCACCTGTGATCTCTGGAGTTCTGAGTTTTGGAGTCCATAGTTCTGATCTCCTACACTCTTTCGAGGTTACCACTTACCTGAGTACTCAACTAATCACTGGAGGATCCATCTTGTCCTGGGAAGCACCACGTCGCGCGTCCAGCTACAATGGGGTTCAGTGTTTGAGAATCTGCATTGCTTCTACACCAGGGGTGTCAAACTCAGTTCCTGGATGGCCAGTGCCCTGCAGAGTTAACTTCCAACCCTGCTCAGAGAGACCCAGACCTGAAGCTTACGAATAGCCTAAACGAGCTGCATCAGGTGTGTTTAGATGAGGTTGGAGCTAAACTGTGCAGGGCTGTGGCCCTCCAGGAACTCAGTTTGACACCCCTGTCATACACCTTTAAAGTTCTGCACATTTACACTGGTTCATGTACATGCAGAGTTGTAATTGGGTGTCGAAAGTTCAGCCCATCCTGACCCAAACAATTTGGCCCAATCCCAAACAAGTTGATTCCTCAGCATTGATTTTGGCAACTCTTGTGGCAAGTAACACCCATCACAAGGACATGGGTAGAGTCCAGGCTGAGATCTTTAGCTCTAGTACAGGCCACGGTTCACACTTCTGGCATACAAATGAAGCTCTGCTCACAAACAGTAAGAAAACTGACTTCTGAATCTCTCTCGCAAAGCCTGAGAGGAGAGAGCTGTTTCACGGCTGTTGCTGCTGCCGGAGATGAGAGATCATGCAGAAGTGAAGAACATGCACACACGCACATGCACACACACACACACCCACACACACACTTCAGGGCACCAGGTGGGTAACTACTGTAACAGATCAGTGGATTTTTAAGGATTATTCATTCACGCATGTCTGCTCTCACTTGTGGAAATCTGTGTTCCCAAGCAGGGGTTCAAATGAAATCTCAGGTGTGGAGGAAGATTGATTTTTAAATTATTAAAATGTAAATGAGCAATCTGGCCAAGAGTACTGGGATCTAATTGGAGTCAAAGAGCAATGTTGAGTTGAGGGATAATGCGTGTCAGTGTGTGCAGGATAGAGATGAGTGCGAGGTGAAGTGGTGTAAGAGCGGGTGAACAGCGACACTTCTTGTCTGTTGTTTCATCCTCCATGTGTCGCGCAGTTCCTCTAATGCTCCCACACACCCACTTTTACAGATTTGGGTCACTATGAGCCCTTTTCTTGTTGATTTTATCATAATTTAGCAATTGCAATAATTTAGCAATGTGTTTGGCTGGCCTACTGTACTCTGAAGTTCCAGCAACATTAGCAACATGTGATTTTTTAATCAACCAATTGAAAAACTTTAATAATAAAAGACTGCTGTTCAAAGTGCACATGCAGAAGGTTAATTGTCTAAATAAATATATAAAAAAATTTAAATAACCATTCATATTATCAAGTGTAAAGCAGATATCAAAATAAAAATTAAATTACATTCAGTCTGCTAAAGAGAAATTATAATTAAACACCCTGTGTGGGTCGGAAAAAGTCCCAATTTCAAACTCAAAAAGTATTTTAAATGAGCTGGTATAGTGTGTTGATGCTTTTTGTGGCATTAAAAACTCAATATTTGGTGACTATGAGCATCTGCAGATTGCGTCTAAGTAAGTACTTTTATAAGCATGGATTGAAATCTCAAAGTGATGAGATTTTTCCAAATCAACCCAATTAAATTCTATTTATATATATAGAGACAGATATCATAATAAAAGTAAATAAAAAAACAACATGTGCAATTATAAACAATACTCATATTAGATTATAATCAATGATCATTTTTACATTTTGAGCCAAATTCAATAGATTTTGTACTACTAATGGATGACTAACCTTAAAGCAAGGGAAAGTATACATTGCACACTTCCTCTCCAATAAGAAATTAGGTTCATTTTTATACCACTTTCAATGTTTGTTATTCAAAAAGGTATAATGGCACAGTAGATGTACTTCAATGCTCACATTGTTTTTATTTTCTGTTCCTAAAGGCGGCCACTTTACTGTACTTAACAATCTCATCTTTTTAAAAAAGTGAAAATATGGTGGGCAGCATGAACGTCAATTGGTTGGATGGGTTTGTATAGGGAAGAGGTGATGAGCAAGCCCTGATTTTACTCCTCCCGAAACTTGTTGAGTAAGCATCACATGTACAGTTAATGCATTAATATTTTGGGGATTTTAGCCCAACTCTCAAATCAGCAGGTTTTCAGCTCCAGGTTCCTCATTTTTCTACATTTTCCATTGATTTCCAAACTTTCTTATTTAATTCATAACCATCGTTTGCCCTTGAACCACCCTTTATTTATCTTCAATCCCATCTTTCATCCCGATCCTTCAAGTGGTTTCTATATTGATGGTGCTATCTCACACTTCACACCTCCATGTTTCTTTCCTTCATTGGATTTTCTTGTCCTTCTTTGATTTGTTTTTGCTCTTTCACTTAATCCTCGACTCTATCGTCCTTCTTCCTCCCAGTTGTTGTCTTGTTCTCCCTCTCTCTCTCTCTCTCTCTCTCTAAGTACTGTAAATGATCTGGAGCGCTTAACCTCCATCCGTATAATGGGACAGACCGCATTCACCCTATTAGCCTTTCTCATTCGTGAATAAGCCGCTGCCAGGTACAATGTAGCCATGTTCAAGTCCTGACAAGGAGAGGTTTTGCCTGCAGTTTGCCTCTTCAACTACCTGTACTTAAATTTGTATATTTGTTGGTGATTCACAAATTGTAATGAATGTGAGCAGTAGTCTGAATGGGACTACTGGTGTGTGTGTGTGTGTGTGTGTGTGCGTGTGTGTGTGTGTGTGTGTGTGTGTGTGTGTGTTTGTGTGTGTGCGTGTGTGTGTGTGTGAGTGTGGGTTTAATATATTGGCACACAGACTCAAATTCACCCTAACTGTATTGTATTGTGATGGGGTCAAGTATATAAATACATAAATTCAAAGAAAAAAGACTTAGGCCTTACAGACAGTCTGTAATGATGACACAATTTCTGCACTGCTCTTCCATGAGTTATTAGCTGCCAATCTTCTTATTCTTTGAAACTACATCCAGCACCTGGAACCAAAAGCAATTTCCCATTGGGAATAATTAAGTATAGATTTTCCCTCAATGATTCTGATGCTGAAAATATATGATGAGAAAAATGCATCAGAGAACTGTCTTTAAACAATTTTTAATAAAACATCATTTCAAGGTCCAAGAATCTTGATTTAAATCATTTCAGTAGAAAGATCCACAACGGACATTTTTTGAGCAAATACTCAATCTGCATTGATTGACATTTAATGTTTCTAAAATGTGTTTTAACCTGGAATAAAATGAGATCCAGTATTTGACCCTTATTAAAAATTAAGCTATTAACAAAGTACTAGCATTATATCTACAAAATATACCTTGTAGATATAACAGACTTACAGTTGTGCTCATAAATTTATATACCCTGGCAATTTTTTGATTTTTTTGGATATTTATCAGAAAATATGAATGATAACACAAAAGCTTTGATTTTATAAAGCAAAATAGAACATATTAAAAGATAAGGTGTGTAAACTTTTGATCAGGCCCATTTGGAAAGTTTCTGTAAACATAGCTGTTTGACAATAAATGGCTCCACCCAACCACGACCGGAGAGTGGTAAAAATGTTTTTGCGTTATCATTTATATTTTATGAAAAATGGCCAAGAAATCAGAAAAGGTGCCATTAATAAAGCTGTCAGCTGACAGCTGTCAGTTTTTCTCGCCAATACATTCTTGATGAAAAAGTCATTTATTTCAATAATTAGGTTTTATTAAGCTATCATGCTGTTCATAAGTTACGTGTTGATTCATGTTTGTCTACAATGTTTTACAACACTTTTCAGATGTAAGTAAAACTAGGCCACATTCTCAGTGGTTTATATGTAAATATAGTAACTCTGCCAAAGCCACATATGGGTTAGTCAATGTTCTGCTGTGAGTAGTCAGTGAGACTTTTCCGAGAATCTGTGCTGGCTTTTCCCAAAGAGCGCTTCATTATCTCATAAAAGAGAGAAAATGGAGGTCATTCTGTAGTAGAAATCAGGTTCTCCCATAAAGCCTCTAAAGCAGCCGTGACTTCAAACACTGCTTCCTTTGGACCTGCAGTGTATATGTAGGCACAGTCATACATACTTTCAGCTCATAAATATTTAAAGTGTTCATTTATGATGGTTTTAGGGTTCCATTGAAAATTCAACATGTAATTAGATCTAATTTAGAGTAAAAAATTATTTGCTGAGAGAGAGAGAGAGAGAGAGAGAGAGAGAGAGAGAGCGTAATGAGTAGGTTTGCATTTGACAGTTCTGGGTTGCGTTTACTGGTGTGTCTCCAGAGAAGAACTCTCTAGGCAGATTGGAATTGTTTAATCTGGTTTTGACAGCAAACGATGGGTTAAATGTAAAAGAAAAAATGAGAAGCATTTAGAATAAAATTGAAACCGTTTTAAAGACAATCAGATTCTAGAATTAGAATTCTAAAATTAGATTAGTTTTGCTGCAGACAGTTTAGAACACTTTACAATCTACACCATAAAAAAAAAAGATTTTTGCAATCATATAAAAAAGAGCCGGCATGGTAGCACTGTGTCCTTTCAGTGAGAAGGGCCGCGGCTTACCGGTGACCTTCCTGAGAAGAGTTTGCATGTTCTTGCCGTATCCCAAAAAATACGCGTCAGGTAAACTGAATACAGTACATTGTCATGAAAATGTGTGATGCTCTGTGATGGACTGGTGGTCCAGGGTGGTGATGAGTGTACCTCTGCCTTTCGACCAAAGAGAGCTGGAAACCCCCAGTGATCCTGAAAGAGAAAAAATAAAAATCAAATATAGTAATTAGGCTACAACAGCCTTACTCAAGAACTCAACGGTCATTACTCCAGAGCTCCTCAGTGAAGGAATAAGAACCTTCTAGAAGGACAACGATCTCTGCAGCACTTTACCAATCAGTACTATGTGGCTGTGTACAAGGCGTTTAGCCAATGGGGGTTTGTCAAAAGGTATACGAACAAATCATCACCTGGGACTTATCTAATTTACAGCGAAGGATGGTGGTAGCAGTTTCATGCTGTGGGGATGTTAATAAGCAGCAGCATAAATTGAAAGACTGGTCAGAATTGAGGGAACGCAGCAGTGTATGTCCATCCAGAAAGAAAACCTCTCCCAGAGCACTCGCAAAGTCCTCTTTCAGCAGGACAATGACCCTAGGCACACAGCCGATATTTCAAATGAGTGGATTCTGGATAACTCTGTGAATGAACTCTATTCAACACCTCTGGAAAGATCTGTGGCACTGTTGCCACACAGGGATTGGGTTCCAGGTTAACCAAATATGATTATTCAAGTATTGGACAGGCTACCTGCCCTGAACAGCTCTGTGCTAGACAAGGAATATGTGTAATTGAATAAAAGTTTATTTGCTCAAAAACTGATGGTTGGTTGTACACGAACCCATTGGATTAAATAGGCAAATATCAAATTTTACCATATATTTTGTTACCTATATTTAACAATCAATTCATTACAGCATTTATACACGTACTTATGCCAAAATCTTGGAATATAACAGTTTTAGGAGTGTAATACATTTTGTTCAGCCCAGATTACAGCTTCGTCCTGGCAAACCCTGTTGTTTATTAACCTGTAAATGCAACGCAGTATTAGTTGCATTATTAGACATTTTGTCCTATTAATGATCCAAAACTCCATAAGATACTTTTCAGCCTTGAGTAACGAGGAAGATTATTGATTAAATCCTGACAGTGAAGCTTGCTGTTTTTTTTTGTTTTTTGTTTTTTTTTGGTTGTTTTTTTTATGAGAGGTCAAAGTCTTCAAAATTAAAAGATTTTTTTAAACTGTTCCTAATTCTAAAAAGAAACTCAATGCCCTTGGAAGACAAGTTAATCCTGAACAACACTCCCTACACACTCTCTGCTTCCCACAATGTTCTCAGGTTATGGTTTCCTTAAACACTAGCGAGAAGTCTGACATCAAAGGCCTTGCAAGACGAGAAACTGGCTATGACGCAGCCTGGGGCAGAAACAGAGATAGCGCGAGAGAGGGAGAAAGAAAGAGATGGGCACCTGGAGCCAAGAGGAGAGAAACAGGCATAAAGAGAGATGAAGGACAGTAACAGAGCAGCAGAACAACAGGAGCTGATGAGGGGGAAAAAACCTTATTACTAATACTACTTCAAAGTCTTTGGTAATTCTTGTACCTGTTGGTCTAAAGTAGGCTCCAGAAATTGCATACAGCATTTTTAATGGCAGTGTTGGTAAGAGGATACACGCAGAACATGAGATATATTTATTGTCTGCACTATGCCCATAGATAAGCTTTCCACTGAGTAAACCATGCACAGATGTAAAATAAGTTCATAGATGATAATATAAGGTCATTTTAGTCTATATAACACAATCTTTGTCAGTGGTTTAGATAAAGCAGTGTATTTGTTTGAGTTTATAAGATGATGTATCTTGGTTACATTGACAGCTTATTAAAAAGTGTCTAACTACTTTCTCTTAATCTTTCTGTATTTAAAATATCTCCTTTCTATTGTTACATATCATCATCTGACCAATACTTAATTTACAGTGAAGCATGGTGATGGCAGCTGCATGCTGTGTGGGCGTTTAGTCTCCCAGTTCTTGCTGCTGCTGATAGTCAGGGTAGATGCAGTAGTCACCCTCGATTAAAACCTCTTCCTGAGCCCTCACAATTTAAAGACATTTATGTATATTAACTCCATTGCACACCTCTGGAAAGATCTGTGGCAGCATTCTTTCGTCTTTTTCAGAATGTGGCTTCCAGCTTTCAATGCCAACAGATTGTGGTATTTAAAGGCTGTTTTTTTTGATCAAATAAATAACACTTTGTTGATCTTAATATAGCAGCTTGTGTTGGACTGGATTTGCCCTTGGTGTACTCCTTTGTTTGCATAAAAGTATTGCATGGGAGTAATGTCTGCCGCTCACTGGATATTTTGTCGTTTTCGAACCATTCTCAGTAAACCCTAGAGCCAGTAGATCACCATTTTATGAAATACTCAGACCAGACCATCTGGTGCGTTCAAAGTAACGTTTCACCTTTCTTTCTTTTTTTTTTTACCTTGTCCTGTCCTGCTCCAAAGCCATCACATGGGAGAGTATCACCTTTCTTCACCTTTCTTAAATCACCTTTCTTCCCCATTTTGATGCTCGGTTTGAACTACAGCAGATCGTCTAGACCATTGGCTGATTAGAATTTTGCATTAATAAGCAGTTAGAGAGGTGTACCTAATAAAGTGGCCAGTGAGTGTATAGCCAGTGCCACTCCTCACCTGTGAACATAGCATCTGTACTTGGTATAGACTGTCTAAATGACTTTATTCGGTCTTGGATCTCTATATTTATTTCTGTTCATTCTGTTTCTGGTTGGAAACCAAAGCCAGGAGCACCTTTCCATGGCCTTCTTAAAGCCCCAAACCTCTGGCAGAGGTGGTTTAAACAAAAGGGCTACTATTAAAATTGCAGAATTAAGACTGTGCACGCAGTGTGCTCAAAGAGGATAGCTTTGCCAACTTCACAAAAAAGTCGCACAAGGTTTTGCTGTAAAGTTTGTTTTTGAATTCAAAGGCTAGCCAACAAACAAGCCTGCTAATGCTACTACCGCCATGCAAAACAAGGGAATTTATTTTACTTTTAATAAGCTCATTATTTAGCTGTTTTTTTATATATATTTCTCTTAAACAAGATTTACGAAACTTGTTTTTGTATGTCCTTTCAAATTTAAGCATCCTGTTCTCTTTGTGTAATAGGTGAAATGCATTATACATTTTTTGTTTGGTTCAATTAATCTGAATTTTAGACTAAAACATTGTTCCACAATATAGATATTTGGGGTAAGGGATATCTCTAAATACAGTATATTCTGTGCTAGTAGACCCTAAAAGTCAAATTGAACTAAAACTCAGCTATAATGAAAACCTGAAAACTATTATAACCTTGTAAATGGCTTTATAAGATGTAAAGGAAAGAGGAACATTAAGTTATATTTATGTATATTTATTTTATAACTTTAATGTAATATAACTATTCAAAAAATGTGCCCCTTGTGACTTGGAGTGATATAAACTTTACTCCATTTTTCTGAGATTTTCCTGTGCTGAGCTGTGGATTTTTAAAGATTGGTTGCTGGGATAAACAATTTGGTTGCTAGGGAGAAATCAATGATGACTTCACACCATGAGTATTATAAACCAAGTCCTATGTTCCTAGCATTTCCTGAAGCTGACATAAAGATCGTTTGAATTGGTTGCTAGGGTGAACATTTAGTTGCTATGTATAAGTCAGTGAGAAAAATTTTATGTTTCCCAGGCCACTATGAGTGCAATAAACCAACCCTCACGTCTCTATTATTTTTCTAAGCGAGATAGAGATATTCAAAATTGGTTGCTATGAAAAAAACTTGGTTGCTATGGAGGAATCAGTGACAATATAATGTTCACTTGTCAAAATGAGTTGCATATACCAACCTCCATGTCTCTGTCATTTACCATAACTGAGATTTAGTTCAGATATTTTGGTTGCTATGGTTAACAGGGGCTGTCATTGATGTCTTGAAGTCAATAGTACATTTTTAGCCTTTTCAAAAATGAGCATTTCTTGTTTTAATGAGATTCTGCTTGTGAAGATACAGTGAATAAGTATTTGAACACCCTGCTACTTTGTTTCATACAAATAAATAGTTAAAAAATCATAGATCGTGATTTCTGTATTTTTCTTTTTAAATCTTGTCTCTCACAGTGAACATGCACCTACGCTGAAATTTTCAGACCCCTCCATGATTTCTTAGTGGGAGAACTTGCAAAATAGCAGGGTGTTCAAATAGTTATTTCCCTCACTGTACATACAAAGCCTCACATTCAGATTAATGCCAGATCCCTAAATGTGTCAAGTAAAATCTTTGAAAAGTGCTGCACTGTAGCACCCAAAACTTGACAGAGAACATTTTGATTAATTATTTTCTGCACCTAAACAACCACAATATTCATTAAATATATAAAACCTAGCAACATACAGTTGTCCCAAATAAAACTTTTTGTCCAGTTGCAAACAGACAGAAAATAACAAGAAACTGTCTTTTGTTTACCACACAAAGTGTGTTAGTTTTCCTCCAAATAAAGCCAAATGATGTGCTTAGAGATTCCATGTAACTTAAAAAAGCTTTAATTGAGTAAAAACTGGAGCTGGCGCTGTTTGTGCTCGTGTGAACTTCTAATGAGACAGCCACAGTGAAGCAGACTTTTAAAAGGCAAAAAGAGCTGTTGAATTCATGTTTGTCTGCTTTTCAGAAATAGGGCAGAAGGCGCAGGATGGTGGCCACAGTGACACCCCAATTAAGTCCCGTTTAAGCACTGGAAGAGACGCATCAGCTCATTCGATGAAGTGATTGCAGCATAAAACTTTGCAGGGATTCTGTAGGCAAGCAAAGAAGGTGAAGGATAAAGAGCGTAAAGAATAGAGGAAGAATGAGGCAGACATATAGATCAAAATAGTAAAAGGGGTCGGAGAAGCAACCCATTAAAATTTCACTGCACTAACCCGTAAAATACTGAATTAGTGTCTCATAAATCATCTCACAGCACCACTGTCAGGTGTCTCTTGTGGTAAACCTGCAATTTTAGATGAGATATGAGCCGAGGCAAAGAATTTCCCAGCTCCTCCTCTTTAATCAGAGGCCACGGTGTCCCTCAACCTCGTTCTCACCTTCTTCAAGTCTCTGAAGTAAAGGCTTATGAACAAGGGCCAGATCATTAGTCTGTAGGCTTACCCAGCACAATTTGAAAGCTTTGTCATTGGAGATTATAGGCTCGCTGACACAATAACTCTTGTAAAGGAGCGAATTGGCTCGCTAATCTCAGCGGCATGGAAAACAATCTCAGTGGAGAAGCTAAATCTCGCTCTGGAAATAAACCCACCCGCGATTTGCTCTGAAGTCAGGGGCTAAATTTGTTAAGGTTCTCTTATTAGTTAGCTTTAATTATTCACTTTGCATTCAAGTTTTAATATGTGCAGTTATGAACCTGGGTTGATGATTCTATTCCATATTTATGAGCTCATTTTACAATGTGCAATCAATATTATTGACCACGTATGCAAATAAGAAAAGAGCTTGTGTGTGGGATGTAATCAGATAAGGTTAAGTGTTTGTTGGGTTTATTGTTCAAATCTGAGCGACCGTGTTTGCTTTCCTGTACTCCAATCAGTAGCCTGCCACCAATAATTCCAGGAGTGTGGGTTTCAATCTTAGAAAAAGGACTGATTAAATTTGTATCTGCAATGTTAATTACTTCAGATTAAATTATAAAAAGCTGGATTTTTATATTAAGTGATATTAAGTTTCCATCCTCACCAAAGTGCCCAAAACAAATAAAAAAAGTGGTATTTTTTTACGTGTATTTTGTAATTTAAACCACATACCCTTCTAATTAAAATGACATATTTGAACAATATAATTATCTCATGAAAACAACAAAATGATCTAGTAAAGGACATTTTTGTGGGATAGTTATGAGTTATAATCACTACAAACACAACATATTAAAGCTACTTCCATTTGATTCTGTCTTCTATAAAACAATTTAAAGAGTATCAGTTATTATGAGCCCATAGACGTGACTCAATGTTGATAAACAGATGTTATAGTTTAGCCAGAGTTAATTTGATTACACTATATCTAGTCAGAAATGGCCATACACTCACCGGCCAATTTATTAGGTACACCTTACTAGTTCTCCTCTGACATCTAGCATCAACAAAGCATTTGTGCCCAGAGATCAACCGTTCACTGGATATTTAGTTTTTTTTTATCATTCCCTATAAACCCTAGAGATGGTTGTGGAAATCCTAGCAGATCTGCAGTTTCTAAATTACTCATTCCAGCCCATTTGGCACGAACAACCATCCCACGTTCAAAGTCACTTAAATCAGATTTCTTCCCCATTCAGATTCACAGTTTGAACCGCAGTAGATTAGAAATGTGCATAACGATCAGTTGGACCCTAAAAAAATCAGTACTGTTATGAATAAGTGATGGTATTTTGTATTACATAATTGTGCTTTTATTTAATAAATACGTATAATTATGGTATTTTAATTGGATAATTTTTACTAGGAGGCAGCGCTGTAAAGAATGTATTGTTATTACTAATTTAAAAAAAATTACGACATAATTGAGTGTAAAAAAATAATATGTGTTCAGCAACTACGGGTCACACTAAACTGAAAAAAAAAATAATGAATAATAATAAATTTTCAGATTACTGATTTTAGATTAAATAAAAATGTGATACACAATCTTATCACTAAGAACCAATGCACACATTTATTTTTTTTGTAGTCTGCAAACTTTGCATTATACGTATGCATTTAGCAATTATCCACTTATAGATTGGCAGAAATACACAACAAACAACTTCTGGCTAAAGGTCCAATATTCACAAAATCTCAAAGAATTTCAAATAATCATAATGTCCTGTGTTTATTTTGGCAATTTGTGGATTTTAAAGGCTTGTTATGTTCCCAATCATGTTTACTGACACTCTTTTGTCTCAGGGTCTCATCGGAGAAAAGTATGGTAGCATACGGGTCCCTGGTGAGGTTGAGTCTGCTGAGTTTGAGATGATTTTGGATGCAGCGGTCGAGGCAGGTCTGGATACCCGGATTCTGGAGGAATGGTACTGTCGGGATGAGAACTCTGTTCCACCTGCCTACTACCTAAAACCCAAAGCAGACATGCTGAAGAACTATCAGAACTCTGTAAGTAGAGAGAAAGTATGCATATATTTCAGAAGTTTGGTTCCAAAATGCGATAAACGCCATTTAAAGAAAGAAAGTGCCAAATCTGAAGTCAATTTCCCCAAAAAAAACTACAATGCTTATCATGTAATGCAATCCTGGTTTGTCAATTTTTTCCAATCTGTGTTAAATGCCAGTTGAGTTATTTTGTTTTTTTCTACGCCATAAGTCCACTAAGCCAAGCACAGTGCAAAGAGGTGCAGAGGAGGTGGGAAAATTGTGGCTGTCATCTGCAGCAAAAGTTTAGAATCTTTTTATAGTCATTCCACGAAGACTGAACATAATAATTGTGATCAGCCATTTTCCAGCTGATCACAGTCAATAAAGTCGTCCCAAAGGAGACGTCCCAAAGTCACCAGTTGGCAAAAGGAAAGACTGTGGGACGCAGACACTTGATAACGGCATGTTTAGGAGCAGTGAGTCCAACTGATTTATTTTGGAACCAGCCACTTGATTCAATATCGATGTTGTTTTTTTGGATGCTTTTATAAAAAAATAAATAAATAAATAAAAAACATTTATATTGATACCTTAGATTTATAGCATTTTGTATAAAAAGCGCCTTGGAGTTATATCACATTTTGGGTGAAAAAAAATTTATTTTACAAAAAAGCTTTGAATATTGCATAATGGTTTGAAATGTATATGTTTGTATGACTTGTTTGAAGTTTGGAAAAGAACATTTTTTTTTTTTTGTGCTAAAGAAAACACTTTTTTGGTCAAATGCATCAAAATGGAGATATGGTGTTTTTTTTTAAAAAAAAAGCTTAATTTGTAATTTTTTTTCTGCATGATTGTTTTTTTTTTATTTTTTATCTATTATTAGACTTTTTTTAAGTGTACTTTTTGTTAAATGATGATTTATACAACTTTTCCTTTAAAGAGAAAACCTGTTTATTTGTCTAGTGCTTTATACGACATCAACATATCAAAAGAAAAAATCAAGCCCTTGATGTAAATTTACATCAAACATGTTTTTAAAAAGCTGAAATCAAAATACGGAAATCTAACAAACATTATTAATCCTAGATGGAGCCAGCTCACTTTTGTAATGTATACAGTAAATATTGGAGAGTTAATTTTAAAGTATTAATTCCTTGTCTTTTTTTAGCACATTCAGAGTTAAGTGTTGATTTGCGCTAGGGTTATTTCACAGAGTTGATTCAACGGTGTTAAATAAAGCCAATTAGAGACGCAATTACACTCCACTCTCTTGATTCTTACGTTGTCCAGTTTTCACGTTTCGATTAAAATGCATTTTATAATAAATGCAGTGAGGAAAATTGTTTTTGGTTCATTTAACATTATTTTGAGAGTAAACCGAAAACAACTCCTTGTGTTTTATTGGATGTGTATTTAACATCCTATATAATGCAATTGGAACACATTTAGTGTCAAAATAACTCCTTACAATGTTGTTTCAGATTTTTAATAACACAGAAAAGTGTTCAATGCATTTGTCTTGGTGTTTTTTTGACACTTTTTTGGAATTATTTAAATAATTTTGCTTTAAAATCAACTATGTTGATTGTTTTAATTTAACTCTAGAAAGGGTGGAGTCATAAAAACCCACATAAAGTGTTAACATAAACTCCATGGGAGTTAAATCAACACTCTACTTGTTGCTATGTACATGATGTTGCAGTCATAAGTGTTTTAGAAGTAGTAAATACTTTTTATTTCTTTTTCAAGTTTCATCTTAAAACTCAACATTTATTTCAGAGAGCTAATGTTTACGTTTGAATTTACTAAAGCAAAAAAAAGAAATAGGGGTCTGCTGGTGATCTCCAGCACACTTTGGGCAAGAGCCAGGGGTATACACTGGACAGGTCTTGAGTCCATCGCAGGGCAACTCACACATTCACACCCAAGGAATTTTGAGTAAGTAACCAAGCCACATGTACCCAGAGGAAACCCATGGAAACATGGCGAAATCATGCTCCCAGGAAGGTCACCTGCAAGCCTCAAACTGTAAACTTTATTACTGGAAGGTCACAGTGCTACCAACTGCACCACCATGCCATAATTGGGGTTAGTTTTTCATTTATAAATACAAAATTAGCCTCAGCAGCCTATTAACACTCAAACTCTGGTTGCATCTCATTTCAGAAGTACATCACATGAGGTACATAAATGAGGGTACATCCAGCATTAAAGTCAGCAGCCAACAAACCTGACCTCTCTCCCCCACACATATGCATTTTCAAAGAGACAAAAACACCCCCCGAGTGACCTGTAAATGTCAGCATGTCAGCAGCAGTGTGTCTGTTTTATACGGAGTGCAGTGGAAATGGCAGGCCCCAGAGAGAACATTGTTTGCCATTCGTAGTTTTTATTAGCTTCATAAATCCACATTGTCTTTCATTAAACCTTACTGGAGCTCTCTCTACCTTCGTAACACACACTTAAATGGTGTCTCTCTTTCTATCACTAGGAAACAGATTCTGGCTGTATGGTGTGTTTATAAATCAGGTTTAAACATGTGGGCTCCAAATTGAGGTAGCGTGTCTGAGACTCAGGGTCTCTGTTGGACTAAAATGAGAAAAGCAGCAGGGATTGATTTCTACCTGTACTCAACAAAAAAACCTACTGGTCTGTTTCTTCTTTACCGATCGCCTCTCACTGCACAACTCAAAATGTTAGGGCAACCTACGGCAATAGTTTTTGAGTTTTAAAATCTGTGGCAACTAGCTTTATTTTGGTCAGAAAACATAGTTAGTAGCAACAATCTACCAAATCCAGTAAGTGTAAGCTTTTACAAAAGCAAATAAAAAAATAAAAATGATAGAAGTGAGGTATGGTTTGGGTCATTGTCATGCTAGAAGATAAAATATCAACCCAAACCCAATTGATGTTTTCTTTTAAAATCTTCCTATAGACTTCCTGTTTCATGTTTCCTTCAACCCTGACATGATTCCCAGGACCAAACAGACTGGAACATCCCAACAGCATTAGACTCCCACCACCATGTTTATCGTTGGGAATGGTGTTTTGAGGGTCGAATGGCGCTCCCTTCGTTTTCTAAACATAAGCACATTGCAAGCCCAACTAAGTTGGCATGACTCAAAAAATGTGAGATTTTTTAAGTTTCACATTTAATATTTTTTAAATACTGAGTTCTTAGTTTTAAACAGTAACTTTTCATAACATAACAAAACTCACTTACCCTACATGTAGATTTTGATTTCACTTAACTTAAAATTCTAACTATAAATCCTTAGTTACAGAGCTTAGAAATGTTAATATGACCTTTTGCAGTTTTTACTCATTTAACCCATTTTTTTATTGATGGGTTAAAACCCTTAAAAAAAGTTATTTTGTGTTAATTAAAAGTTAAACATTTTTCAGCGCACTTGTGAAGTACACATTTTAAAAACGTTTTAAAAAAAGTTAAAATAATCAAAAATAATGATAATATAAAAGATTTTAAGTTAATATTTTTTGTGTATTTAGCAGTCACTTTTATCCAAATGGATTTACATTTGAAAGAATGAACATATAGTTCTTGCTTTTCCTGGGATTTAAACCCTCTAAATGCTCTTAAATGCTCTACCAACTGAGCCACGGGAAAGCTGTGGCTCAAATCAATATTTGATCAATATGAATCGATCGAATCAATCAATCAATTAAATACAGTATTTGGTGTTTACAGTTTTGTCTCATCTGACCAAAGGATAACTTTTCTCCTGGATTTCTGACTTAGAGGTGTCTCTTCTGCAGAAGTGGGTATTTCCTTATCAACAACATCACAGGGCAGTCCTGTGAGCCCTCTAGTGACTACTGTCTTCTTTGAGATTTGCATACCATACATCAATTGGTATGTTGTTGTTAAACAAAGTAATCATTTCTTGACGAGGCTAATAATATTGACCTTTTAATTTTTTTTATAATTATTATTTTATTCCAGCAACTTCAAGAACATCATCACACCTTCCCCCTGTTAACCTCTGGAAATACTCAAAAAATTATGTTCAACTTGTAATAGAAAAAAAAAATATTTTGAATCCAAATTACAGAGAACAGGAAGTTACATCACATGCTCTATAAGTCAGGGTGTTGTAGATCCTGCTCCCTCTCTTCTTTTCTAAACTTTGAAACAATTGCTTTCCTCTTTCAGACTCTCTTTGGCCTCCCCTTTCCATCTCCTTTGTTTTCTTTGAGCTGTTTAGCATTCAAAGTGTTATAAAGCTGTATTTTCTATTATTTTTATTATACCTTTTTGCTTCCAGTGTATTCATAATAATGGATGATCACAATATTTTGGATAAATAGTGATGCATAATAATACAATTTTTAATATATATTATAATAGATAACTATTGCTCGTACTGCTGAACTAGACGTGAAGGGCAGGAATTTTTTTAAACCAAGTAAATCTAAATGATTTGCAGGTGATTTAGAACACGTTTTGCTTTTGCAAAATCTCCAGGAGGTGAAGCATTTGTCAAAGTGTACAGGATTGGAAACAGACTTATCTGAGAAATGTGAGATGACATATCAATTCTATTCAAGTGTGGAATCCTTGTTTTTTTTTAGAGTTAGCGAAGCAAGGACTTCAACCTTTCTGACTGAAAATTAAATATAAATTAATTCCGACCGAGTTAGAAAGAGGAGGCAGGTCTTGGCACAGTTATGAAACTACGTTTGACCCAGAAAACGTGGCTATAAATAATGTTAGCTTAGCCGACACGATGGCAGATATCTGTTACACAGTCTAGTTTTTGTTACGTTTTGGTTTCTGATACTGAAATACATATCTATTTCAACATTTGAATGTGTTCTCTTAATATCCATTTATAAAAGGTGTAATCTAATTATAGTAGTCTGTGGTGTGGAATTATATATGCCTCTTTTCTATTGCATTAAATAAGTTATTCATATGTAATTCCTCTAATTTATTTCCTAATAGAGCTAACCTACAACATTAGTTGTCAGGGGATTACATGAAGGGTAACAACGATGGAATTTCCCAGCTTGAATTATTGCCCCTGTCAAGTCAAGTCAAATGTTTTTATATAGCATTTTTATGCAGATGCTTCAAAGCCTGTAGATTTGCTCTAATATGAACATTTTGGGTAAAACTATGATATTTACATCCTTGGGCCACATTGAGACAGTATTTATGTTCCATTTTGGGGGTCTTATAATGATTGTTCTTTTGTTAATCAGTTAGACAAATGTATAAGTTTTAGAATTTTTTATCTTACCTAGAGCATGTTTTAAACTGGTGGGAAAACCCACACTAGAAATTCCAATTGACTAGGGGAGCTACATGTACTACACCCAGTTTTTCATGTTCATCTCCATGAACTGACTTAATTTTGAAGATTATGGATAAGCTGATCACCAGTCACAACTTGGAAACCAAACTAAACGAACAGAAAAACAGAGAGCGGCAGTACAGTTAATAAAATTGGAGTGAGTGACTCAGTCAAAGTTTCTATGACCCAAGTCCACATGGTCCTCCCCAATATCATTTTCAAAAAGTGGCCGTGTACTGCTGCACAGAGCAGGTTATGGGGTGGGTGTATCTTCGTTGCATGGCTTGGCTTTCGATAATAAGTATGGAACGATAAGGGATTCATAATAGCCGATAAAACACATAAATACCTGCACTGAAGTCGGGTAGAAGTCATCTCGAATTGGAACCGCAACGCCTGACACGCACAAACTGCTGTGATTTGTAATTCTCCAGTTCTCGTAGCATTCTCGAGGAAAATGCTTGCTGCAAATCAATTGTTTCGAAATGTCGGTTGTTGTTGTCCAACCAACTGCTCGAAGCCAGAGTTAAGCTCTCACTTTTTCCCAGGGAAAGCCTTTCAAATGGGAAAGCAGCATGGAAACAAACACAAACCATTCTGACTTCCAAACAACTTTGCTTGTCAAGATTTAGGCGTCTTTAATAATAAAAATGCACTGTGTCTTCTCATAGGATTATAGAGAGACATATACAGATGAGTCATAGATGCCGTATAGGACAAAAATACATCAAACTTGAGAAATTCCTTTTCAAAGAGAAAGTCAGAAATCACAAATAACAGAAACCCACAATTAAATGTAACAGACAATAAAATTGTCATAAATAATGTTCAGTGCATGTAAATCTCTAAAAATGTCAATTTTTACATGCTGTGAAGCTCAGGCATTTCAGTAGAGTGAGATGTGAGGTAGACAGTGGATCCTTGAATAATTTGGTGACCCGGTATATGCTTTTACCCCACAGATGGAGTCAAGCAGTGTAGCAAAATCAAAGAATGACAAGGCATGGCGAGCAGTTTCTGAGGAAATCAAGAGGATTTTCAGGACCTCGGTACTACAGCTACAAGAGAAGGGCACCATGAAGACCGTTCAAGCCAAGAAATTCCTCTGCTCTGGTAAATGTCCCAAAGATATGAGCAAAGGCTAATCGATGTCAAGTGTTTCTCTGCATGCTTGTAACTTCCAAAGTGAATTTCATGTTTTCCAATGATCAAATCATTCAACTTCTGAAGCAAGACTATTGACCAAACACTTTCAAATTAAGAAAATTTTGTCCCACATTTGATAATGTGTCCACATGCTTGGTTTATTTTCAGTTATCAAATTAAAAGTGGTATGCAAATCCAATTTTCTGTTTCCACCATCGTCACTTTTTCAGATTTCATGGAGAAGCATCACTTTTATTTTGTCTACATTTCACAGGTACACTCTAATCCGAAACATGGAACGAAAATGATTTAGGCCAGCAGAACAGAGCATAAAAACCATGTTTTGGTGCATATTCAAATCTGTGTGTTTGATCAAACGGTATTTTTTTAATAATTCAAATGGGATTGATTTTGAATATATTTATGAGGAGTTTTCAGCCAATCAGATTTGACCATTTTTGCCTATAGTCTAAGGGTATTATTTCATAGGGATGCATTGATATTAAATTCAGTTTTACATTTTTTTATATTATTTTTTTTTGTTTGCACAAAAATGTATAATGTTGAGCTTAATGGCTACTTAACATCCCAGATACTAAAAAGAATGTAAAAAGTTCTTCTAACAACTGTATATCACTAATCTGTGACAATGAAAATAAGCTAGCATTAGTATCTTCTAAAGGTTCAACTTGGTAAACGTTCTGTCTTTTTGAACTGTAAACATTTTTAAAGAAAGTTAAGTCAATTATTAACATAATTATCAACAAATGTTGGTCTCCTGGCTTTTTGTATTACCTTAAGTCTTTACTGGTTGGACCTGTAAGTTATTTCGATTATCTATTGTTTACATGTTGAAACTCCTGTACAGAAAATTCTGTATTTTAATAATAATTTCCTTTATCATTGTTGAAATCCTATCGTTAATTGCTAAAAACGGCTCTAAAACATTTCAGTACAACAATAAAGAGTGGAAATGGGCAGAGCACAGTGATAGGTGAATGGGATTTATAAAAGGCCGTATAAAGGAGGACTTTTACTGTGTCTTAGATCTGTAATTTATCATAATGTTGCCTTTTTGCTACAAAACATACTACAAAACTAAATTGCATGATTGTGCATAATTTTACGATGGCATGCTAATTTAAAAAACATTCATGGTATTTGTATGAAATGGGTTGTTGTCGCGCAAAACTTTGCATATGAAAATATGGTTCAGTTTAGTCTTTAGTCTTCAAGTTTGCAGAGTTTGCAAAGTCCAATAAAAGCATATTTAATTGATGTTTTTTAGCTTTACTTTTTGATATCTTTGGGGTAAAAAAGACAGTATTTCAGAAATTAACAGGATAATCATAATTTGTATGCACAGTCCAAATGTAATTAACATATCAGTCTTGCAGTTTTTTAAATAAAATTAATAAGCTTTAAAGCTATGGAATATTTTCCTGATCATTACTTTTTTTTAATACAGTTTTAACACTATAGGCAATCGAGTACATCTCCTCCTAATACACTTATAGCACTTTACTTTACTTTTGAAAAATAAATGCAACATTAAAACTGAAGAATTATGTAGCAACGCTTTGTAGTATTAGAGAGAGATTACAGTCAGTGTTTTTTATCAATGTCCATTTCATTGGTACTAAATGAATAACTGCTCATATTAGCCTGCATTCGAGGTGATCCACTCAGACTAACTTAATTCATCAAGGTTAATCTGATCTTTGATACAGTTAAGCCTTGTGACCGACGTGCACATCACAAACTGTGGGTCAGCAATAGAGGAAGAAAAAAGATTTGCTTGCCCTTTTCTGGGGTTTGGGACATGGGCTTAGAGGTTATTGGCTGAGACAGTTAAGCAATAGATACAAAACAATTCTGTTACGTTTCTTTCCTAACTGGGGCACTGCTGACTTTGGAACCATCTCAGTGACAGACAATCCTTTCTATTCAAACTGAAACCTCTTTTTGACTGAAGCTTCCATGAGTTTCTGATCTGGTCATATCCTCTGTCTAAAGTTGAGGGATTGTCAATCAATTCTTAGCCTTTATTTAAAAAATGGGATTTTATGGTGTGAACAAAAGCTGGGAGAGAGTAAAAAAATAAAACGCCTCTTGATTTGCTCGATGCTCATGGAATGGCAGAAGATTGAATTTGTTTGATTTAAGTGTGTTGAGTTGGGCCATATTCTAGATATTTACACTACAGTTTAACACCTATGAAAAGACTATAAAGATTCTTCGTTAACAGACTGTTGGGGATAAGTGCATAGTTTCTCTGTAATCTATATTTATTATCAATATTATTGTTATTATTATACCGGTTTCATGACATCTTTGGTTTATGAAGGAAATGTGCATGCCATTTCATCACTTTCCATCACTTCTCTCTAGTTCACCTCAACTGACTTGCAGTTCTGCAGAAAAGATTGACATGCAATCACTGCAAGGCGTCCTATGAATGTCTTTGATAAAATGCTAGGTTGGATTAAGAAATTGTAAATCCTCTTCTTGGTGGCTATAAGACCTATCCAATAATTTGTAGCCTGGCAAATGCAATTGAACACTTCGTGGCTCAAGAATTTTGGTGGCAACAAAAATAATCAATGAATAATTCATGAATTATTCTAATTCTGCGTTTCTGTTTCCTCTTCTCTTCCAGCTTTAGAGGATGAACTAGACTTCGCATTGGGCAAGCAAACCCCAGCCTTTCTCAAAAAATGTGTCTGTTACATTCGGAAAATATCCAACTTTGACCGTTTTGCTAAACTCCCTGAAATGGCACGTTATATGGACATTGTAGTGAGTGCAGACCGTGTCATGAGAAACCAGGAAGCCTATGAGCGCCTTCTCAAAGTCCGGGATGAATTCATTCCCATGGTGGTGGCTACATCTAATCTTAGAGTCTACTCTTCAGTCACTCACTGCGATATGAAACTTGGCTACTCACAGGAAGTAGAGAGCCACTATGTTGAGGGTCTATGTAAGCAGTTTTACGAAGACATGGTGGACATCATCCAGGCCACGGTCCAGCAGAACTTTGACACAGAGACAGATCCACTTTACGATGAAACCATACAACATCTGTCCCTCTGCAAGACATTTTCATCTTTTTATGTCTACAAGAGTGAAGCCTTGGACATTGTACAAGAGTACCTATACCCCTCAAAAGGTGGTCGAATCACCCCCCTAGTGCTTTATGGAGGACCCTGCACCGGAAAGACCTTGCTACTTGCTGAAGTTGCCAAACAGGTAAAAAACATGTAAAGGATGATTGTCCATAAGGGGAAAGGAAGTGTGAGCGCGCTGACCTGCTTTTCTAAGGCCATCTGGATACATGCACATGTTAGATTCATGCTGCGGGATGCCTACATTTGGCCTACAGCTCATCTTCGCTTCAGTTCAGACTTAATATCTGATGTCATGGCAAGAAATTCCATTGGGGCTATTCCTGAATAAATTTATCTAGCATAGATGATTTTATGCTTTCCTCTGTCTGTTTGGAGGCACTTTATTGCTCAATAAGACAATGCATTCACAAGATAAATAGGTCTGAATAGTTCATTTTAGGGAAAGAATCACAAAAAACCTCCCATATCTTTCAGCAAAAGTCCATATGTGTTGATGGTCAGAATCAACCGTTTTGATAAAGCTGGGGGTTAGGAACAAAAGATGAAGGGCAGTGTTGACATTTCCCATCACCCATGGCAACTCGTCACAGAGCTCAGTCTCTAATGTTAGCTCACAGATGATGAGCCTCGGGACCTTGACTAACTCCCTCATCCTTGCTCCTATTAACTCTCTCTCTCTCCCTCCTTCCAAATCTCACTCTCCCGCTATCACTTTCCTCTACGTATGAACACTAATGAAACACTTTCCATTTATATAAAAGTTAACACAGCCACGCAAACTAATTATCATGGCTATTATATGAGAATCATTATCTATCAAAAATTAGCACCGACACATGTTTAAAGAAGTCTTAAGGTATAAACATTAGCATGCCCTGAAGCTAACCAAACGAGTTCAACACAGTCAAAAATCTCTAAAAGATGAACACATTCATAATTTTTTTAATCATCAGATTCAGATATCACAGCTGGGGGCAGTCTTTACCCACATCTAAGGCAGGTTTGGTCATAAGGAGGGAGGGAATTAGCCAGGCTTGCTTTTTTAATCCAGAATTGACACTTGCTATTGAGTGCATTTGATTATATATTGCACAGCGATTTCTCTAGGTCTTACTGAAATGGATCTGCTAAACAATGGATGCACTAAAATCATTCGGTGTCTTTTTACTAGTCACACTTATCACATCTCTGTAGCTACGTTCTAATAGCTGTTGCTCTTTTTAAGCTATATTTGTTTCATACCAACAGGGCTCACTTCCTTTTTGTCGTCAGTATTCTGGAATACTATGAGCATAAATAAAGATCTAATACATGGTCCTTCACCGTTTGCATGTTCTCGCTGTGCTTGCATGGGTTTACTCTAAATTTGCTGTTTGTGTGAATGTGTGCGTTACCCTGCGATGGACAGGGTGTACCCCTGCCTCTTGCCCAAAATGTACTGGAGATAGGCACCAGCAGACCCCCATGACCCCAAAGGGAACAGGCCAGTAAGAAGATGAAGGAATGAATGAATTAACAATTTATGCTGTAAAATATTTATGCTGTTTCTTATCATCTGTTTCTTTTCATGTTTAGGCCTATTCGTGGTTACAAAAAGAGATGGGACCAGAATCAGACCCAGTGGTTATTGTCAGATTCATCGGCTCCAGTGACTTCTCTTCTGACCTCCGCACACTGCTGCAGAGTATCTGTGAGCAGATTGCCATCAACTATAGGTGCCTGATCCATTTCTTACCAAACAAGATCCAGGAGATGAGAGAATTGCTCGTAAACTTGCTTGGGGAATCATCATTCAACCGACCCCTTGTAATAATCCTTGATGCCTTGGAACAGTTGTCAGATGTTGATGAGGCCCGGAAACTGTGGTGGCTTCCTGTCCACCTCCCACGCACAGTTCGAATTGTTGTGTCTACCTTGCCAAACAAACATGGCATTTTGCAGAAACTACGTTGCCTAATTCATGATGAGGATGCCTATGTAGAACTGTTGCAAAGAGACCGTAAAGCTTGCAGCCAGACGCTCAAACAGCAGCTACTGAGTGTCAAAAGGAAAGTGACATCTGGCCAACAAATTTACGTGAATGAAGCAATGGCGAAATGTACACTGCCCATGTTTGTAAACCTCATTTACCGAGAGGTTGTTCATTGGCGGTCGCATAAGGATGTGGATGACAAGTCGCTGTGTTCCACAGTGCACGAAAGCATTGAGCAGCTTTTCTACTCCATAGAAAACAAGCTCGGCTCACATTTTGTGTTTCGGGCACTGGGCTACATCACAATGGCCCGTGCAGGTTTGACTGAACTAGAGCTTGAGGATATCTTATCTTTGGATAACAGTGTCCTTGGGGACATCATGGTGAGCTCTAATCTAAAAAGTCCACTGCGCATTTCTTATGATTTCATAGCCCGGCTCAAAGAAGAACTTGAAGGTTACTTAGTGGAGCGCCAGATCCGTAATGTAACACTAATGGTGTGGGCAAATCGACATCTGCATCTCATTGCCCAGAAGCTGTATCTCAGCAATGAAGAAGACGTGCATCAGATGCACAGCCTTTTGGCTGAGTACTTCCTTGGGGCTTGGGCAGGTGGTAGAAAGAAGATATTCCACTGCGACAATAATCACTTTGCCTCCTTGAAAATCAGAAACCCTCACCAGCAAAGTCTCCATGGGCATGACAAAACTTCTGCTGACAAGCACTCTTATGACAGACAGACGCCAGAGCAACCCTGGGTCTTTCAGTGTAACTTGCTAGAGCCAGACATCTTCTTTGTCAATCATCGTAAGATGACAGAGCTCACCTACCACCTCACAAGAAGTGGTCGTACAGATGACCTCATGTATGGAGTCATCATGAACTTCAGCTGGCTCTACACTATGATAAAGATAGGACAATTCGACAAGGCCCTGTCAGATATTGACCTAGCCTACAGCTGTACGCAAGAAAAGGAGCTAAAGTTTCTGGCAACTACACTTCGCTGCATAAAGCTCAAAGTGACAAAGAATCCGGCATCGCTGTCTGCTGAACTACAGCAAAGACTCCTGCCAGTTGTGACATCCCTCCCAAAGCTCAGACACCTCCTCCTTGAATGTGACAAAGATGGCCCTAAATACTGCTCCATTGTGCCACTTCACTCCTCCATGGATGTCACTTACAGCCCAGAAAGATTACCGCTCAGTTCGAGCTACATGCAGATAGTTGAGATTCTGCCTACGTTAGCTCCAAACATAGTCATTGTGGCTCTTGAAGATGGTTCAGTCAGCACTTGGGATGTTGAGAGCAGACAGCTACTGAGGCAGATAGATACAGCAAGGTCAGTTGTTCTTGGTATTCGGCTAACCACAGATGAGAAGTATCTTGTGGTGGCCACTACGAAAAATACGCTACTGATTTATGACAACCATAAGTCCTGTTTGCTGTCTGAGGTAGACATAAAGGGTTCCAAGCATGGCAGCATTGCTGGTGGGGTGGCGTTCATTAATGGATTCACCTTGTCCAGTCACCACGCTTTAGCTTGGCTTGAAGCAAGCAAAGATGTGAGTGTGATTGACTTACTCTATGGCTGGCCTTTATATCAATTCCATTGCTGGTATGAGGTAACTTGTGTGCAGTGTTCCCCAGATGGAATGTATGCCTTCTGTGGACAGTATCTCAACACCACTACCATTTTCCACCTCAGTAGTGGAGACAAGCTTGCCACAATGACCTCTGAATTCTCGGGTGGTTTTGTGAAGTCTATCCTGATTCTTGACACAATCAACCAAATGGTCATGATCGACAATGAGGGAAGTCTGTCTGTATGGAACACCAAAGATGTCACAAATCCCAAGCTGATGGAAGACTATGACTGCAGAGGGGATGACAGTGAGGTGGTTGGCATTGAGCTTTCTGAGGATCAGAGATCCATCCTCATCTGCAAAGCTAGAAGCATTGAGGTGCTAGATACAAAGATTTGGAAGATGGCAGAAAAGTTCAAAGCCAAGCGCACAGAGAAATTTGTGGCCGCTGTTCTTTCCAAGAATAGCCAAAGTATAATAGCCTCCATGGAGAACACATCATCCATATTTGTTTGGAGGAGGGACAGTGGGCAGTGCATGGCCAGTTTGATAGAAATATCTGGAGCCATTGTAAAGCTGATTAAATCAACACATCATAACTTGCTTCTCTCTGTGGCCAGCAGTGGTGTACTGTCTGTGTGGGATATCGACATCATCACAGCCATGTCAAACATCGACAAAACTGGAAAGCCTATACAAAGTCTCCAGCTCTCAGGCAGAGAAGATTTTGTGTACACCATGGATGGGTCAGAGGTCATCCATAAATGGAACTACAGTACAGGATTCATTGAAATGGTATTCAAACACGAAGGCGTTGTGGAGAACTGTGTCCTGACAACATCAGGAGACCTAATGGTGACATCCGATGATAAAAGTAGTCAATACATCTGGCACACAACCACTGGTGAGAACATATTCCGCATCAATGGCCAAAAGATCTCGCAGCTTCTCATCACTCACAATGACCAGTTTGTTGTGTCCCTCTGTGAACAGAATGCCTCTCGTGTTTGGAGGCTCGCCACCGGACACAAGGTGTGCAACATACTTGTTACTCTCCAGCATGCCCTCATTACTACCGCAAACACATTCCTTGTAGGAACCAATAAGAATAAGCTTTTGGCTGTTAGTTTGTGGTCTGGCAGTGTTTCCAAAAAGTTCATTTGTGATGATGGGATTACCATTGTTAACTTCAAGTTGATACCCGACAGTCCTGATTTTGTAGTCTTTATCACCTCCACGGAAACCGTTTTCATCTGGAGCGTTGCTGATGAGTCTGTGGGCAGGCGAGTACAGCTTCCCAGCAACTTCCTAAAGAACCTGGAAGATTTCCAAATATCTCCCAATGGGAAATTGGGCATTGTGTCGAAAGGTGATGACAACATCAATGTCCTAGACCTGCACAGCGGTAAACTGCGTCTGGTCCATGCTGCTGGGATTATATGGAGACAAAAACTCTCAAGAGATGGACGCTACTTAGTGTACATCTGTTTCCGGAATTGCGATGAAGACGATGATGTCGGCGTGGTTTCGAGTCTGATTGTTATGAGACTGGCAGATGGTAAGAGCATCGGAACATGTTCCCTCTACAAAACACCAACCTATCTGTGCCTATCACAGCGAGCTCTTAACATTATTGTTGGGTTTGAGGATGGCAGCATTGGCACATACACGGTTGTGGATCGCGTGGATGCTGCTCTGAAAATCAAAATCGCCACTTCAAACAGCCGTCAAATTGTCAATAATGCCTCGCAGAAAGTACGACCCAAGTGTAGCACCTATGCCTTCAAGACCATAGCTGACTGTGTGTGGAGAGAATCCACTGAGGTGTTCTCTCGGGATAGTCCAATAAATGTGTCGGACGGAGGTGAGCCTGAGTCCACAACACCCACAAAGAAAGCGGAACTGGTGCAATGAAATGCCTTCTGTGAGTTTCTATTAAAGGCCAGGTTTGGATGGAGGAAAGAATTGTTTACATCAACTTTGATTCAGCTGCACAGATGAGCCCTCTGGGTAACACAAAACTGTTCAGGCCAATTGCTATAAAGCACCACTTAAGCTGCAATGCCACTTTGATTTACCATATACATCAGCAACTGAACCCTCAATTCAATATCATACTAAGAAATAAACTCAATTAAAACAAATAGCATTCATTGCCAAAGCCAATCCATCCGGCTTCGTTTTAGTTCTTCCTTCTCGTGTTTATACCATTAAGGCCATGAAGCTCAGAATTTGTATGAGTTCATCAAATCAAGCCATAATGCCACTTTATAGAGACTCATAGAGAAATGTATTATATTTGTAGACAGATAAATAATGCTGCCATTTTTTTTTTCAAAATGTTTATTTGTTTGTTTATTAATGTCCTCTGGTACTGTACACTTGTTGAAACGTGCGTACATATGTGTTCATATGTACTTTGGCTGCTGCAGTTTGTACAACTTCTTAGAAATGTTATGTTGTGCTAAATGCAATCAAAGTGAGTGCCTGGATTTCAACTTTTGCTGTGTTATGGAAGGTGATAAAGAAAAAAATGCAGGGAATTTTTAAACAAATGAACCAATATCCGTCATTTTTGGCATACAGTGAACTTAAATTAATGCACTTTTGCAGAGTAGTGCATTGAAACGGGGAGATATATTTTATAATTCAGGTCCATACTGAGTTTAGCTTAAAAGATGATTAAAAATAAATTCAGATGAAGTCAAGAGAAGTCAATGAGATGGTTTTTAACCGACGCTCAAGTTTTACAGTGCCAACTCTTTGTTATTTACAGTGGTGAAAAGCATATTTATGTTTTATTTTCCCAGAGAACGTGTTGAATTTGGCGAACTTTTCCTGAGAAGGTCATTCTCTGACTCGGATAAATCAACATTATTTCAAGAATGTGAAATTCATTGAATCAAAACATGGTAGATTTGCACCTGACTGCCCCTTAGTTTGATTCAAGGACGGAACCACCACTGCAAGATTAGTATGTGTAGCATCTTACCTAGAGTTTCTACGCCTTAACAGTTGGGTCATCGGGAACAAATAGATTTATGTTATTGTGAGCTTATGTTTCTGTGAGATAAATGTTGAATGTGTGTTTCAAAAAGAAATAATACTTTGTATTATCATGTCATAGGTGACCTAGAGGTATTTATAAAAAGATTATACAGTGTGTTGTCATAAATGAATCGTGTTTGCCCTGGCAGTATTTGTTGGTTGCACTTTATTTTGTGTTGTTCTTCGAGGTTGACGTGAGAATGGTGTGCCACGAATGCTAACTATACTATTTGCCTTTATTATGGGTAGTCTCTGAAGAAAGTATAGTGTCATGAAGATCAGCCGTGCCCTAGTCAAACTCTTCAATCCATAACTCAAGGGCTATTCCGTCAAATTGTATGGCAACCTTAAGATATACTGACACAGACACATTTACAACCCATACACTGTAGCAGTCTTCAGGTGTGATTGACCTCTTTAACGTAAATGTTTATATCAAAACAATATGTGCCAAAGTTTTATTTATATCTTTAAATATACTTTGTTTTATATTGATTTGTTTTAAGAATGTTAAATGGTGTTGGTTGTGACCTACATTTCTGATTCTGTTGTGTTTTAGTGCATAAAAAAATAAAATGTACTATGTTTGCTAAGACACTGATTAAATCCATCTATTATATTGGAATGCCTGTTTTAGAATATATTTGAATGTGTCTATATGAGAGCAGTCAAAAGTATAATATATGTTATGTGACTTGAATGACTTTTAAATATATTTGTTCGCAAAATATGGTATTGAATGTTTTAATTGTATTATTTGTACGGTCAAGATTGAAGATTCCTGTTTAGAGATACATATATATATTTTCATAAATGTTGTACTTACATTTTGTTACAAAGTTGTTTAAGTATTCTGGAAAAATAAATAGCAGAAAATGTGTCTGAAAGCAATATGACTTAGTGTGTATGCATTGTTTGTATGGAAAATAAAATGGTTTTCTTCCTGCCTCTTAAATTTCTTTTCCCCATGGATACACTTCAAAAACACTCAAATAAAGATAAACTTTAAGCAAAAAAAAAAAAAAAAAAAAGAGAAGTAAAATCTGCCAATGGGGTAAGCTAATTTGACTAATTTGGCAAGATTTCTTAAAAGTAGCAAAAATGTCTAGCTGACAAGCTTTAAACAAAAAAAACAAAAACGTTCAAAACATGTTTTCAAGCAATTTACAAAGGCATAGAAACTATAATATCAGCATTCGTTTAAGAATGATTGTGCTTAGTTTTAGTACCCAAAATACTGCATGCAAGAAAACATGAAATTCAGGCTTACATTTATTTTTATACTTTTTTGGTTTGATTTTTGCAATTATTAGATTAGACAGTATAGGCGGACAGGAAGTGAGTCGGAGTGAGGTACATACAGCAAATGTATCCACTTGCTCAGGATTCGAACTCGCGTCTCTATGTATATTAAGCACACCACCCACTGCACCACAGGCCTCGAATGAGAGCTTTTTAGTTTTTAAAAAATGTTAAATTATAGGAAAAACTTCACCAACTTAAGAATGTGCTTAGTATTTAGTACCAAGAAACGTGGTATAGTCTTAAAGCCACATATTATAGGTTAAAATTAAACCAATTTTCTTATTATAGAAGCACCAAATAATCTTTTTTTAAATTAAAACAGTATTTTAAAAAGGACATTTGTGCTTAAAATTAGCCTTTAAATAATCTTAAAACTAGAAAAGTTTGCCAATCAAATGTAGGAAATAAACAAGTTTAATGAAAGACTGATTTGAAACAAGAACTTTTGTGCTTTTATTCACATCACAAGCATTTTATTCTCACCAAGTCAAATTTATTCACCCCATTGTCAGATTTGTTGCTCAAGCAAAAACTATTTAACCTTTTTTTTTCTTGCTCTGAGAGTTTTTAACCTTCATTTCGCAAAATAAAATGTCCATAAAATTTATTGTATATTATATTGGGTATATGTCCATATATTTATTAATATTTCTAAGATTTTAGTTTAAAGTTTAGTGGCAAAATCAAAAGCTTGTTTTACAAAACTTCTTAGTTCATGCAATAAATTATCAAAATGAGCATTTTTTTTCTTCTCAAATTTTCTCAAAATAAGCTAAATATATATATTGCGCCACCATGCTGTCCTAGATCAAGATTTTGTGATTAATCCTGGATTCTGACTCATAGCAGAATCCAATGTTCTTGATAGCAGTAAAGTAAAGTGTTGGTGCAATGGTGGGAATAAAAGGGCAATTATTAGATGCATTCAATTGTAAACAAAAAGTAAACAAAAATAGCAGTTGGTAACAACACAATTCCCCCTATCAGCAAAAAAACGTTTTTGTTGAAATGGTTTTTAATATGTACAGAGAGGAATTAAATAAAATAAACCAGGAAGTCAGTTAATTTGTTTTATTAGCAAACTTCTTTTATGTTTCCGTATATGGCTCTGTTCAAAGTTGTCTTTAAATTTTTGAGAGCTCCATGAAAACCCAAGACAAAGCAACAATGAAAACTGACTGACAGGGTTTCAAATGTATGCAAATTGGGATGGAGATGGGGCAGAGGTGATTTGAAAGCAGCATCCAGAAGAAGCAGCAGATAATGGCATAGACTTTGTCTTGTACTTCTTTAGCATTGAGAGGATAAACTGTTTTGATAATTTTGTTAATGATCCATTCTGATTAAGTTTGTTAAACCTTGTGCATTGTTCAATTTCACTACCTTTTCATATAACAGCCACTAAATTAACCTTTTTGAGCATTTTTGACTACTTTAAAATTTGTTCTAATAAATGACCTTTAAAACACATTTTTTTGTGGCAAAACTTTACATATATCTTTAATAATTTTAAATACAAAAATAATAATAATTCCACAGCAAACCTCAAAATGTACAAAAAGTACAATTCAGAGTATTCTATGCTGATTTTTTTTAATGCAGATTTTGTCTTTTTTACTGCACCAGTTTGAAAAAAATTAAAACAAACTGTGTTTATGTTTTTTTTAACAAATATCAAAAGTGTTGAATTAAATTAAAAATTCATAAATCTCCCCAAAATGCAAAGGCAAGGTCAAACAATGTGAAAATTGTATCAAGAAACCAGGCAAACCTATCCTAAACCTTTTACACTTTTGTGCAAGAACTTTGAAAAACACAAGCCATATCACACGTCATTTCCTTCCAATGGTTATCCCTTCTTTTCACCACTAAATGGCGCTGAGGGCACGGATTTGGGGTCTGTAAAACGAAACTGAAAGACGATCGTGCATTTTCTCAAATTTAATTTGAGTTACCTTGCAAATTATATATCAAAACTCTTGTAATGTTCATAGACACCCAAAAGCTAATAATCCTTTTTGAAACATACACATTATATTTGAAATCAAAGTTAAACACTAGGTGGGTCCTGTTTATTATAAAACTTGCATCAAAACAGAGACTTTTAAGGGTTAATGAATGAAACAAAAATATGAAAAAGGCACAACTGGTAATTAAACTCTGGCACATTCAAATTGGCAAAAGTCCCAAAGCCAAAACTAGAATTAAAGATCAGTGCAACAAGATTTTCACCGTAAAGTCTTGTACAGTACTGTGGCAATCCTCCAACCATGACAGCTCAGAGGAAAGAGAAAGCTCACGGCAGGCTGAAATAATTTCTAATTCAATTAACTTTGTCTGCATTTTTTTATTGGTAGACATATGTATGATGCTACATTTCGGGATGGTGCTGTAAAATGTTTCTGTAACTGCTTGCATACACCTGGATTATCTGGCACTACTGTACAGAAACAAATAAACAGTAGTGCTTGCAAAGAGTCGCTAAGGGAAGGAATGCTAGTGTGTGGTCTCCATGGAAACTGAACCCTTAGTGGTATAAGCCCCTGTTGTGATGACTATGGCACAAACAAATCAACATCAGGAAAAGCTAATTCATCGGTTTTTGCATAAAGTCATCTTGGCATAAACACACTTAGTCAACTCCCTCTAGGGTGTCGCTGTGATATAACTGAACAATTGTCATCAAGCTGTCAATATTTGTACTACTAAATTTAACTTGCTTAGTTGAATCAGCTTCTGGTTACTGTTTTCATTTCCTGCTATGACTATTTTACAAGTAGGTGTGCAAAGTTCAGCCCTGAAGGTTTTTCTCATTATTGCATTTGTATTCAAAGTTCAAAAAACACTTAATACTTAAAGTGCATAAGAAAGCAAGACATACAGAAAGTTATTAGTGTGTGTCAATAAATTGTTATTTCTCGACAAGGTAAGGTTTTCTCACATTGTTTACAAAAATATTGCAATGTAGATCTTTAACATAAAAATTAAGATATAAATAATGAAGGAAACCAATAGATGCCTTAAAGAGATGCTTTGGTCAAGAATGATGAAACATTCTTGTTAAACTGTTAGGATTCAGACTTTTGTGTCATTGTGTCTTCAAGCCGTGAACTTCCTCTTTCCTCTGAACTCTCGTGGTTGTTGGAGGATTGTGATACTTGCCACAATTCTGTTTGGTGAAAAGCTTGTCCAGCTGATCAATAATTCTAAGTTTGGATTTTTCCTTCCAGTTATGAAAGTTTTTTTTTTTTGCAAGTTTTGACTTTTTTCAAAGAAAGTATTTTTCTTTAATTCATTAACCCTTAGAAGTCTCTGCACGCATCGGTGACTGTGCCAATCACAGGAGCTGTTTTGAAATAAGTAGGAATGATGCGACCCACCTATTTATTTATTTTTATTTTAATTTCAAATATAATGTGTAGGTTTTAAAGGGGTTGTCAGTTTGTTGGTCTAAATGAACCTTACAAGAGTTATGACATATAATGTGCTAAAAAAATCTAATTAAAAAGTAAGAACAAGAACATTCGTCTTTCAGTTTAATTTTACAGACCCCAAATCGGTGCCCTCTGTGCCATCTAGTGGTGAAAAGAAGGGATAACCTTTGGACATATGAGACTTTTGATATAGCGTGTTTTTCAAAGTTCTGGCAAAAGAAAGTACAATGGCACGAAGGTGCTTGGAACACTGTATATGGTTTAGATTAATTAGTTTTATTTTGTCTCAACACTTTTGGTTATAAAACATAAAAACTTTACATCAAGCATTGCCACGAAATAGCTATTTAGTAGAGCAGACTTTAAAGTGGTAAAAAAGGCTCTCAAAGGGCTCAGACTTCTAAGGGTTAAGACTGAACTTGTACCTGAATTTTGTGTCATTTCCACACAACATTAACACACAAAAACGATGATGTAATGTACTTGCTTCTTCTGAGTCAATCATATTTTATAGTCCGTGGGTGTATTTTCTATGTGTACATGTGTGTGTAACTGTAGGGGTGCGTGTGTTTAAAGAACCCCAGCCCTTTTCTCCACAGCCCAGGTAAGACGGTTCTGATATTCTGGCTCACATTCTTGAGGACTCTGACATTTGTAGCCCATAATTTAACTATGCATAGTGGGCCTCTTTCCACTTCTGGTGGAATTTCCACAAAGTTATGGATGGCTTTTTTCTAACATTCCCATCATGCCTTTGATCGTCCCATTCCCTGGTTCACCTTTCCACTTTCTTTTTTTCAAGAAATAAAGGCTTGGCATATTCCACTCATTTAAGTGTTCCACCTTAAGGATGTGTACCTGTGATTGTACTCAAATAACACAGTTATATAGTAACTTATTTTGATGAATACACGGTAATATAATGTCATATTAACCATGGCATTCTAATCTAAAACATTACCATTATCCCAAAAATAAAACCAGTACAACATGGTTGGTGCTAACCCCAGGCATCACACACTTTCTACACACATCCTGACTACTGATTAATGTTGAACAAACACTGTGAACACCAGTAGCCAATAGGGGAGGGAGGGAATGCAGAGATAATACCAGTAATGTTTAAATAGTTTGTATTTTAGTTGACAAATGTTGCATATATGTTGTAAAAAGCATTGTCTGGCAAATTTTATACCAGTGGGGGTCTTCGAGTGAAAGTCAAAATAAGGCATTTTGACCCTTTATTGCACACCAGTGACTGCATTTAAATGGTGCCCACTGCAGCTGATGAAATTGCCAAATGTTCAGTTCTTTTGTGTGTTTGTAAGATGTTTAAAGGCTGTCCTGTTTATTTGGTTTGATCCGATGCTTTGGTGATATGTTTCATGTATTTATCCATTTTCCAAGCCGCTTATTCCTTTTTTGAGGTCACGGGGGATCTCCAGCACACATTGGGCGAGAGGAAGGTACACCCTGGACAGTTCCCCAGTCCACCGCAGGGCGTGATATGATTCTATATATATATATATATATATATATATATATATATATATATATATATATATAAAATGGTGATGAATATAGATTGGATTTGTATAAATATCCAACCACCGAGCACTAAAGGTTGAGGAGGGTGTGATTTCTCCTGTTTCACTGAGCCAGTGGAGGAATTGTCAGCGCTACGAAGAGACGCTGTCAACTTTTTTTGCTGGCTTTCCTGACAAATACGGAAAAAGGAACGATGAACAAAATGTCAGTCTGTGTGCAGACAAAGTTTTATAAGATGTAATTATACAAAAGAAAACATGAAACTCGAACGCCCATTTGCGTCGTCTTCCAGCTGGTTTCAGGACCTCTAGGTGCCAGTAATGCTAGCCTAAAATCCATCTCTTCCTCGCTAATAATCTCGCTGCTTAAGAACCTCGTGCACACCTTCTTACAATCGTATATTTTATTATTTTACTGTAAAGTGAACTTTTATAAAAGTATCTTGAAGTTTGATTTAGCAAAATAAAGTGAATTATATGAACGACCATCAGAACTGAGCTGAAATCAATGGTACTGTGAACACATGCTTTTGGTATTATACCAAAATGCCTTTAAAACGCCTTTTGTAAAATGCTACCAAATTAGTTTAAAAAATAGTTTAAGCCTCAAACGTGCTGTTTTATTGTGCACCTGTTAGTTGTCTCTTCATTTTCAGTGGCACCTGTGGGAACTGGTCGTGAATCTAATAAACACCTGTCTGAACTCGGACTCCACGAGTGGCGTTTGTTTTGCTGAACGTGGGGAAACATTTTCCTGCCAGCCAAATTTTTGCAGCCTCCCGTGTTTCCCAGACTGCTGTTTCCCTGATCCCGTCACATGGCTTGTCATTAACATGCCGAGCTCTGGCCCTTCCCAGGACTGCAGTGTCACGGGGGACCGTCCTGGACTCGGAAGCAGAAACACACGGGGAAAACAAACAGAGGGAAGCGGGTGGTAGCGCCTGCCTGCGACGTGCGCGCGATGACTTCTGATCATGGAAGAAGTTTTAGGACACGTCGGTTTCTTACAGAAGTCGGGTCTATGTTTAATCGCTAGGGGATACGGGAACTTCGGAAAATAAATGAACGCTGAGGTTATCCGTGAAAGTGTAGCCCCTCTGGCAAACAACAGGCACACCTTCGTCATCAGAGCAACAGGTACTGGTTTTCTTCAAAGATTTCCTGAAAGAGTTGTTCTTTCACATTTGCCTTGTGTTATGTGAATAATTATCTTGCTTACATAAACGAACATATATGTTGTTCTACTTATGCTTTTGTTTGTTGAATATAAACAAGGTAAAGTGTTGAATATAAACTAGATAAAGTAAGGGTATATGTGATTAGAGTATTGAGTGTTTGGTTATTGGTAATAACTAAAGATTATTTTCTTTTTACATTTTTGTTTTTATTTGTAAGTTTCACCGTTAATCTAACCCCCTGTTTTAATTAAATTATGTTTGAAATATAGATCATACAATCTATATTTCATACTGGGAAAACATTTGGAAATTCTGTCTAGTTACTAGTTGATATAAAAGCTTCAAAAGTCGCTAAAGTAATAGTATATAAATATAGTAAGTAGTTTCAAGTTGATGTCTACTATCATTTATTATTCAACTGTTGAAATGAAGTGTTCTCTGTTCTGCAAAGGTGTTTCCATTTTAATTTTGAAACAATTGCATCTCCCCAATGTTATTTGACGATGTGACACATTTGCTATTTAAACATCCCCAGAAGGGAAATTTTAATGTGTATTCATTAATATTACTTTTCCAAAAGTAAACTGCTGATTCCTTTAGGACTAGATTATACAAAATTGCTTAATGTAGCACCATTATAATGTAGAGTATAATTATAATGAAGACATTTGTTGTGATAGAAAATCAAGAAACCCCCAATTTTTTAACAGACCTTTAAAGTCATTCTTTAATGCTTTCCTTCCCTTTGCAACACTGTTTTTGAATTATGTTTATGACATTCATGTTGATCTGAAAAGTTTCAAGTTGGGCAGTTGTGGCCTGATTGTTAAGGATAAGGAGAAAGACTGGTGATCAGTAGGTTGCCCGATCAATCCAGTGATGATAAAATCTTACACCTGGAACCGTAGCCATGATTGCTCCAACTGCTGTGTGGTCACTGTGTGTTCATTAATATGTGTGTGTAAATGTTCATTTACTCAGGGCACCCACAAATCAGGCCATTGCATCACTGCATCACCTACTTGCACCATGCATTTTTTTATGCTTAATTGTTTTACAATTCAGCAATAGTTAGTTTTTCCCAGTCAAATCACGAAGATTTGGAACTGACAAATAATTTGATTGTATGGGGTATTTATGAGGAAAATGTAACGTACTATAGTTGTCTTTTGCAACTGTTTTGCAACTGTGTGCAAAATTACTTTGTTTTGGTGTCATGGCTCTATGTAAATGAAAACATCCAGATTAAAAAAAAGGTTACAAACTTGAAATTGTTCCTTGTATTGTGACAATGCATTTAAGAATAAAGAATAAATCCAAAGTTTTTAGAGAAATCTGCGAAGAATCCTTGTATAGTTCCAACCTTGTGCTGGGTACCGATAGGCAGTCCATCATAATCCAGATAGAACAGACTGATTGCCATTGATTAGTGCCAACAAAAGGCAGGGGTTTGTACAAATGTCATTTAAAAATAAGTGTAGTTTTTATGTAAATTGGGTAAAAGTGAATATTATTAAACAATGTAACCCATTTTTCACATGTATGCTAATCTGTTGCTGACTCTCAAAACCATCGAGAATTGCGGTATCTAGATTTCTTTACCTTTCATATGCATAAAATGGGCACTTTAAGATCCTTTGCTTCTCTTCATCCTGGCTCCTCCCATTATAGAGATGATAGACAGACTCAAAGGGGCAATTTATGCAAAATGAAATGTTTATGGTTTCTCCCATGCTTTATGTAAGTCAATAATTCTTGCTTTTAGAATTTTAAACAGTTTTTTGAGTGAGGCATGTTTTATTTTATGTAAACCAAACTTTAAACATTTGAGGGTTGTTTGTCAGAAATGCTGTAGTTCACACCTCCAAACTTACTTTATTTACAAGACTTCAGATGCTCAAACCTGACTCCATTTAGTTTTATGAGATAATTAAATCAAGGGTTAATCTACTTGTTTGGATTTTTGTGTCTGACATAAAGACACAAAACGTCAGAATTTTGCACGTCATTATTTTTAGAAACATTATATTTCTCTGTGTCATTGACCTAGATGACGCTTGGATCACATTTTATTCAAAACACGGAATTCCAAAAGGTTCACATACTTTTTCTTGCCAATGTTTTACAACATCCTGAATGAAATAATGACAATGAGTTTTAAATGGGTAAAGTGGCACTGTGGTGCAATAGCTAGTGAGCACTGTGGCCTTTCAGTTAGATGGTTGCTGGTTCGAGGCTTGCGGGTGACCTTTCTGGATGGAATTTCCCCAATAGTCCGAAAAACACACGACAGGTTAATTGAATACTTTAAATTCCCCCTCGGGAGTGAATGTGTGTGTTGTCATGTAATGGACTAGTGACTTGTTCAGGGAACACCTTTCGCCCGAAGTGCATTGGAGAAAATGGGGGGAAAGAAAAGTTATAAATGATTAAATAGTGTTCAAAAGGATGATGTTTTAACTGTTCTGTCTATCTATGGAACATGAGCATGGGATGGAAGCTGAAATTATATTTATGTTTTAAAATTTACATTCTCTATTTTACAAAAATCACAGTGCTAGTGTAGATGAGTCCAACATGTTTTCTAAAGGCTTAGAAAAGCATAATATAGCCCCTTTAACAATCATAGACTATGTGAAACCACAAACAGCAATCATAGAAAAAAAAAACTAAATATAGCCTGGTTGGATTAAAACTATATTAGTAGCTTGTGTACACATCCATTCTGTTCAAACATCTGGAAAAGTGTCATATGAGATCCCCATTGAATTCTGCTAAAATCATAATTTGGGAACTGAATTTTACTTTCAACAAATTGGTCATTTATAAAATTACTTATAATGATTATTTCTTAAATAAATCACATTATATTTGTGCAGTTCCAACTGAAGTTGATGTGGCAATATTTTGAATAAATACTTAATTCCAGCGGATACTCAATTATATTGAACCTAGTAGTTTCAATTATAGCAGATTACTACTCTCAGATCTTAAAAAAAAACATGAATACACTACAAATACTTTTAGGTTTTTCATATTACTCAAACTAAATGATGGGATGAAACCAAATTATTATAAAAGAGTGGAGGCCTTTTCATACCGATTTGAATTTTCAGTCTGAAGTTTCTCGCGATAACGCGCCTAGATCGCGAATCGACCATTCACACATCTGAATGAATGAGTGGTGCCTACAAAAAAAAGTTTTGGATTGCCATATTAGATCTGTTTTTCGCAAGGAGAACAACCAATCAAAGCTGCCTCCTTTGATGACGTGAGTTGGACGTAAAAGGGCCGCTCGTTGGAGCTCATCCCACATTTTTAAGCAGACAAGAGGCAAGGCGTGTTGTGCATCACAAGTCTGTGCATCCCTGAGTACTCTGTTGTTTGCTTTATGCTTAGTAAGTAAAATATGTAAACTTTAATCTTCTTTTCCAGTGGTTCCTCCCCTTAAACCAACATGCGCAAAGAAATAAAGCAAAGTAGAATATTTCAACAAAGGCATCCAAAGATTCAACACAGATCCTTGACACTCAGTGTAATAGTTTTTTATTTAATGTATTTTTAAGAATGAATCAGGCTAAATTACTAAAGTTTTTGTTACTATCAACACTAATTTCTATAGAAGTGTTGATAACTGAACCATATAGTTATTATTGTTATATTTGTCTGTTGTCTAAGAGGCTCGACAGGTTTTGTGTTAATGTTTACAGTAGCCGTGAGGGGTTGAAAAGGTTTCTACCATTTACCAAGGTGTTTACTCTACAGTCAGTGTTTGCTCTGCTGTGATCACTAAGGTGTGGTCTGAGACGGAGTTAAAATGACCATCGAAGAGCCACTGGCTCCATGCTCCATCGGGCACTGGCGTACTTACCTTGACATTTACGCTCCTGATGTGTACACAAAATGGCCTATTCTGTACATGTGAGCGTGACATTGAGTTACACAAAGCAGTACCTTTTTCCACGGCTCAATATTCCGAGTTCTAATCTCTCCATCGGTTTCCTTTCTGCCATTTCCCACTATGTAAGCAGGACTGTGAAGGGCAAAAGGTTTACCTCGGTTGAGGCTTTTAATTTCAGTTCACTGCAGCAACCGCTGAAGACTTCCATTGTGGCTTGTGCTGTAAGATATTGGATCCATTTCAAAGACCTATCATGTATGATACACAGGACATTTGCAGCTTTCCTACAGTGTAATAATCAAATTTCAAGGGATATAAGACACAACTCATCAGATACTTATCTTTTTATCGTTATTTTATAACAGGAGTTTGCATTTGAGTATTTGCAGAATGAATTTAAACCTTTTTCACGACAAAAACACACTTCATTCTGACTCACAGTTTTTAACTAAACACTTAACGAAATCTTCATACTCTGTAAGACTTGAATAAAAGCTGGCAATGGCTGTGTGTTGAGAGCGAGAGAGGGCTCACGTTGTGTGTAAGGAGGATATTTGTTTTGTATATTTAACCCATTATTGAGGGATGAAATTGGCATTCTCAGGAGAGCTGATTCTGTAGACTTCTGTTCTTCTGGTAATGAGGCTATGGCAACTGTGGCCATGGCAACACACCCATATTTTGCTCTCAACTTCTTTCTATACTTACTACAGAATGTGAAAGCATTTATTGAATAGGTTTGGTAAAATATTGATGGTATCAATAAAATATTTAAGAGCTGATGGTATCAATAAAAAGAAATCTGGGGAAAATACACCTTTTTTGCTTTTGCTTTTTTGTTAACAACCATAGTAAGCTTCAGGCTCTATGATTTTATGACATAATATGCCATTCTATGCATTCAAGGGCCATACAGTATACTGAGAGGAACGCTAAACCAGTTTCCCCACTCCTCTCCCAAGCCACACCTTCATGAATCCGATCTCTCTGTGTACAGTAGTAACCCTCTACCTTGGATGTGTACGACACATCACCTTGTACACAGTTACATTCTCACATGCACACACACACACACACTTTCTGGTAGTTAACCTAATATTTTAAACCCCTCCCCCTTCTCTCTCCCTATGTGTATTTGCATTTCTGCAGATCTGAAGCGTGGGTTCTCAGAAGGTTTGATCATTAAGGTGAAATATGTTGTTTATAAGTAACCAACAGCCCCAAAGGAATCTGTGTAAGCTTGCGTCCTTGAATTTGACCCAGAACTGTGTGCCCTGTTGAAATTTTAGACCGTTTATTTCCTGTGTTTGGGTGTTCGTGGCTATTCATTGTTTTGACTGATAATATGAACCAGCATTTTCAAATCCTACAACAGCAGAGATGCACTTCCTGTTGGCTCATAACATTGACAACAAAAATATGGGTTGTAATGTAAGTGATCTGGGTGTTGCTGTTTTTTTTTTTTTACTTACAAACATGTTTTGCTGCAGGGGTTTATCATGAGTGTCTCACAAGATACATGTGAAGATGAAAAACAACTGCTTGGAATGCCATTCCGTGGCAATTATCAGTATTTATCAAGGTCTCGATCAGTAAACTATTCAACCTACTTGCAGACCTGAGTAGGTGCAGTAGGTCGTACCATTTAATTTACTTGCCGTTATCATTCATTTGACAGAGGGATCAATTTCATGACCATTGATGCACATATTCTCATTCTCATTGTAAACCCTTACCCTGAACCCAATCTCCTCTTGTTTGGCATATTGTGTTTCTTTTGCTGTCAGTTCAGCATAGTAGATGCCAGAAGGTGAAGAAGGTACCTCTTCATAGGAATGGTTATCATCATGTGATCTAGAATGCTTTTGTAAGACTAACATTTCTGGGGTGGGTAACTACTAACAGCTGAATTTATTTATTTTTTTTTATTCAGGTGCTTCATGCATATAAACTCCCCGGCCACTTTATTAGGTACACCTGTCCAATGCGTTAATGCAAATTTCTAATCATCCAATCACATGGCAGCAGCTGAATGCATTTAGGGAAGAAAGGTGGATGAATTGACTTTGATCACATTGCAGGGTTGTTTGTGCCAGACAGGCTCTTCTCAATATTTCAGAAACAGCTGATCTACAGGGATATTCAAATATCCAATGGTGGTTCTGTGGGTGCAAATGCTTTGTTGATGTCAGAGGAGAATGGGGAGACTGCTTAGAGCTGAAAGAAAGGCAACAGTACCTCAAAAAAACCACTCGTTACAATCAGGGTATGCAAAAGAACGTCTCTGAATGCAGAACAGTTCAAACGGTTACAACAGCAGAAGACCACACTGGTAGCCACTCCTGTGCATGCTATAAACCACAAAAATTTGACAATAAATGATTGGAAAAATAATGAATGGTATGATGAGTCTCGATTTCCACTGCAACATTCTGGGTCAGAATTTGGCATCAAAAACATGAAAGTATGGATTCATCCTGCCTTGGTTCAATGGTTCAGGCTGGTGGTGGTGGTGTTATAGCGAGGTGGCACTCTTTGGGATCAATTGAGCATCGTCAATGCCACAGCCTGTCTGAGTATTGCTGCTGACCATGTCTATCTGATTATGGCCACAGTGTACCCATCTTCTGATGGATACTTCCAGCAGGATAACACACTTTTTTCTTTGGCGTTTTGGAACTCTCACTCCAAAACGTCGTTGACCAGTTTGACATGAAATCAACTAGATATTGATCCCTGACACTACAATTAGAATCCAGACCTGTGTGTGGAAAGTGTTTGCTTATTTAAGTCAAACGATTAATCAAATGCCATTGTATTTGTGTTGGAAGAAATGGATGAAATGCAGGGATCATTTATTTCTAAAACCTCAGGGTACAACACATACATCAATCATGGTCACTATAAAGCTATGTCAGACAATGTGAGACTGAACTATTATTTACTGCTAATAGATGCTCGATTACAATGATGTCAACTGGAGTATCTAAAGTTGATAACAGAAGCTTTGAAAATAACCCACATATTATTTGAATTCTGATGAGAACATACTTTGTTTCTGGAAAACTACCGGTATTTACAACAATAAATAAATAACAAAATCATTTGCCTATGTAGTTAATGCTTTAAAATGAGGGTAAACTCCATAAAATGTATTATTATTATTTTTTTGTATGTTCCTGGCAGCTTTGTTACTCTGCTCAATGACTGTATCCATGATTTTAACCTTCTTCCTCGCCATTTTTATGACAATTAATTAAAGCTATGTATTATGTGCAACTGTGTTAATATTTTAATATAACTAATCAAAGCATGTTCATAGGATGGAACGGAGTCACAGAAATTACCAATTTTGTCAATTGATATTGATCATCTTTTATGTCAATCAATACATTTTATGAAATGTTCAGATTTAAAAAAAATGATCTACTTTGAGTTTCCTCAAAATGACCTGAATGCCTTGAATATGTTGTATAGGGCTGGGTGATTTAATCGAAAATTAAAACGTAATCAACCCATAATCGTTCACATTTTACCAGGTTAATTTTTCAATTGGCAGCACGGTGGCACAGTGGGTAGCACTATGGCCTTTCAGTAAGAAGGTTGCCGGTTCGACTTTACTGCAAGGAGTTTGCAGAGGGAACCTTTGAGAGGGAAAACAATTATAAATAATCATAATCGAGTTAAAATGTCCAATTATTTGAGATTCTGATTTTAGGCCAAATCGACCAGCCCTACTCTGGTCGAAACGTGGATTTATTCCAGTCTCATTCTTTTATTAAATGACTGGTAGAGTGCTTTATGATGCTCTGTAATTTGTTTATAATTAGTCATTAATGGCTCTATTAAGAATTAATAAGTTGATCAAAGTGTAATTTTCATTATTTTACAGGCCCAAATGTGACAAAAAATATTAGAATCTCATTTTTAATGTGTTTGTTTAGAATTACATTTGAATTAAGTTAGAGATTACTGGCTGATCAGTTTGTGGCATCTCTGTTGTCTGTAAGAGGATTTCAGCATAGCAGACCTTTAATTATGATTTGACACTGGCGGTTATCAGGAGGTTTACTTCACTTTGTCCTAAATCAATTAAACGGGAATTAATCGGTTGTAGCTTGTGCTGTTTATCTTTGCTTTTGAGAGTGACAGCGAGTGAAATAGTCTTGTGTGCATGGGCACGATCGGTGCGCCTGTCATTGAGCTCAGATACTTAAATCTGTGATTTATGCTATAGCCGTGTGCGTATCTCTATGGGTGCATGCGTCTGTGTCTTGATTGGGTCAATGACCAAGGAATGGAATTTTGGTGCTGGAGATTAAGCATTTGTCTCTTTCAGCGAGCAGGCCAGAAAGAGAAGCTGCAGGGCACACATTCTACAGTGATGAGAAATTCTCATGTACAATTTATAGCAATGAAGACATATCTGCCTCAAGCTTCCTTGGTCTCAAGCTCCAGTTTCTCGTGTAACCGGCTCTCTCCAAACAAGACCTTTCAATCATCAGTACCTGGATATGTCATTTATTTTCATTTCATATCATATCGTTTTCTTCCTAAATACTTCTTGTTATTCGTTTTACAGATTTGTTTTATGTTGTAAATGCATTGATGCACAATTGGAATAGTGTATTTTCACATGGGATTCCGAAAATCGAAACAGTTTCTGTAATGTCACCTATACACTTCACATGAAGGGTCTTCTTACCTCCGTCTGGGAATTGACCGCCATCGTCGTATTTGAAATACGTTTCATCCACATGAATGAAACTGAGCAAAGGGTGCAAAGGCGGGTGGGATGTGGGCTTAGTGATGAGTCCTGATTGGTGTAAGGTTTTAGCTAGTGCTGTCAATTGATTAAAATTTTCACTGAAACTTTGTGTAATTGTAAAATGTAAATAATTAATGTTCTCTCAAGACAAAAAAACTGTTTAACTTCAAAATGTAATTGATTATTTAAATTTTTGGTTAACTTGTTACTCAGATTTTCTTATGTAAACAACACACCTACTATAAACAAGGTGGCGGTATATTTTAAAGCCTAAACAACCCTTTTAAGAAATTAAATATAATGTTTAGAATAAACAACACTTTTTTTCTTCAAAATTTGAGGTTTTATCAACAATATAGTAAAAGTTTTTCCAACTGGAATTCTGTCATCATCATCATCATCATCACTTTATGAGGAAAATAACAATCTTCTCCCAAGCATGACATTGTAGGTGCCTGTGAATGACGGCTTCTCAATGTTCAACCTTTGAATGTCAGAAAAAAACTAAACCCTATTTTGTTTTGTATGAAAGAAACACATTTGAATGATAACATAAATGTGCAAAAAAAAACAAAAATTTTTTTACTTATTTATAAAAACGTATAAGTTTTTGTCTTTTCCTTTTACATTGAACAATGATGGAGGTTTATCTTCTGGGATTGCTACTTAGAATTAATTAAACAAAGCCTCCTTAAAATTTAATCCTTTATGCCAAACCTTTATGAAGTGTGTTTGGGTTGGTAACAAATTCTTTTAGTTTTGACACCCCTGATATTAAGGAACTGATTTATCATTGCTGCATTATGGTGACTGCTGTGAAATGCAACAATCTGTTGCCAAGTGCTCATGAGTTTCTCCTGCTGCTAGACAGGTGTCTGCCATGATCTGGTTGATCATCACCTGGCAAATTTCAAGAAAATATGATTATGCCACTGCAAGGAACTATGTGCTTTAAGCTATAAATATAAACGTATTGGCTCTTTTTCTGTTTTTCAATTTGATTTGTTATTTACTCATTGCTGTTGAGTGGCTTTGGTAAATAAACTCATTTAGTCAGGTTATAGTTTATTACATGAATTAAATTGCGCTCTATCAAACACAGACTTGGCATTGGATCCCTCTGAGTGCTGTTGTTGCTAGTTTAGGTGCAGTTTGTTTTGAATTTTTCCACTTGCCAAAACATTTGCCTTTCCGTCATAGAGACGGCTCGGTCATCCGCGAACCTGCCGTTCAAATATTGCCTTGTAACTTGATCTTCCTGTTTAATTTAGCCTTATTAGTCTTTGTTGGAATCACACTGTGTGGAGGGCAAGCGATCTACTATTCAATCGTGTTCAGATGCACTGTAAATTAATTCTGTGGGATTGTTGGTTTACATTTATTAACAAACGTAACCTGATCACTGCACTGTTCAGATGTACCTTCTTCGATTGAAATAGGTTTTTTTTAAACATATTGACTTTCCATGCTGATATCTTACTTTGGAGGACGAGACTCACAGTCTGGCCGTGCCTCTGTACTATTAAACTGATCTCTTCGTAGACTGAACTATCAATTATTTACAAGGCAACTTGCTCATAAAGAGCAGAAGAAATACCAAAGCCTGAAATGGCATGAAAGGCTGTGAAAAGGTCAATCCATCTGTGATGCTCTTCACAAAGTGAGCATGTATTAATAATACTTTACTTGACCGGCTATGGTGAGGAGTAATCTAGAATGTCACAAACACACATGTGATTGTCCTCGTGCCCTTAAGCCACTTCCATGACTATTTAATATATCAAGTTAACTCCAGATCACCTTTCAGTGTGAAATAAAAGAAAATCCCCAATGGCCTGGCAGATACTTCAGACATTATTTCTGGGAAACCACAATTGTCTCAATCGAAACACTTTGCCGTGACATTTTGTTTATCTGACTTTGTTGACACTGTGTCTGGGTTGACATCATCTGAGGTGGAATGTGACAATGGATATATTTAATTGGAAAAACAAGGAATAAATAGTTCCTTTGATTCGAGCAAATTTAGTGGTTGGGTGGTTAGTATTTATTGTCAAACAATAGTGTTTACTCTTTTGAAATAATAATAATAACAGAAACTTTGCAAATGAACCTCATCAAAGTTTTACACACCCCACTTTTAATATCAATGACAACCTGAAGTCTCTTGAGGTAGTTGTCGATGAGGTTCTTTATCTTCTCTGATGGTAAAGCATTCGTCTTGGCAAAAAATCCTCCAACTCTTGAGTTGTCTTGCATGAACTGCACTTTTGAATTCTTTAATGGTTCAGTGATATTAAGGTCTGGAGATGGAGATGGCCACTCCAGAATCTTCCGTTTGTTCTGGTGTAACCAATGACAAGTGGACTTGGCCTTTTCCTCCAATATCTTAACATCAATTTTGACCGCCCTACTTTCTGGCATTTATGTAGTTATGGCTTTCTTCTGGCAACTCTACCATTCCGCCAATTTTTTCAAGTGTCTACTTGTGCACCTTGAAACAGCAGCCCTAGAAAAGGTATTTGGGTTTTTTTCATTGCATCCCATAACATTTTTCTTGCAGTTTTAGTAAAATGTTTGTTGTACCACCTGGTTTCTATAGTTCTTTATCCGAGTTCGAACACTGCTGATTGGCATTCCCAGTTCCTTGCTATATATTTTTTCCCTTTCCTGTTTTGTACACTTCAATATTTTGACTGCTCTTTTGTTTTTCCCCCATCACTCAGAATGTCAGCGTATCACTGGAGGAGAGGGACAATGTTCTCTCAGAAGCCCAAAAACTCCTGATAACTTTTATACATAAACATTGATTACAAGCAAACAGGTCGAACTGGTTACCCTTACCAGCCACACAACACTTTGTGTCATTTTTGTGCATGTTTTCAAGCCAAAATTTTGATCATGGTAATTTTGACTTCACCCAACCACTATGAGTGAAAAAAAAATATTTTGCGTCATCATTCATATTTTTGGAAAAATTCCCAAGAAATCAGAAAATTTGCCAAAACTTATGAGCACAACTGTAACTGCTGTGGTTTGGGATTGTGCACTTGTGCTTTTCAGATCAATTTTTTTTTTCATTCTTCTTGTTTTGTTTTTAATCTTATGTTAGCAAGTGACATAAGATTACAAGTAGGGTAGTTAGCAAGTAGGTTAACTAAACCCTGACTTGATGGACGCAGTTGAGTTTATTTCTGAGTAGATTTTGGTGGTCGTGTTACAGTGACACTACTCTGAACATGTTCCAGAAGCCGAGGTGAAGAATTAGCACAGTTAATGAATGGTCTTTTGTGGAAATCACATTCACGCTCCTTAAGAACTTATTCAGCACTCTGACTGTGGCATAACTCTAGATTCTTTGAATACCTCATGAACAATCACAACACGCACATTTTAATCCACATAATAATTTGCAAATGAAAAATACTGTTCAATTTCTGGTTGAAATGACTCGATAGTTATGGTTTCTCAGGATTTGTTATCTTGTGGAAATTATGGGTAAAATAAATATTGACCGTTGTGTTCAGTTATGTTTGACAAACTTCTTACAGATGAAGGTAGAACAAATATAATAATACTGACATTCTCAAAAAAGCAAAGAAAAACTCTGAATGTGTCAAAGATTAAGTAAACGTAGACAATTCAGCAAGACCATGTTTGCAAACACAAAGCCATTCTTGAATGGAAGTCCTTTATACGTCTACAATTTTTTACTTTTTTTTTTCCTCTTAAACCTGATATAATCCATAATTAATCCACACAATGCTTTGTATCTAATTCTCAGAATAATCGTTAAAGCTCTTCAAATTATAAATACAAAAAACAGTATTTTCAGTTTAATAGTTGTGTTTCTAAACCATTTAATGTTACAAAGAAATAGGAACTGTTCAATTGTAAAAGTAAGACTTTTAACATTAATTTACAACTTTGTGTGATTGTGATTTATAAAATTAAAAAATACATGATCACACGGTACTGTGTGAATTTCGCCACTGAATAGTTTAATTGGACTGTGTAAACTCTTTCTCTCTGCATTTACAAACAGTTGCTGCGCATGCAGAGAGATCTAAATGGGACTCAAGGGACTCACCTTACACAGATTTTGGGTGTATCGTTTTAAAATAAATATTCCAGTTAATCGCAGTTTCACACCATATTTTCACTGTCTGTGATGAGCTGCCACTCTAACCACAAGTCAGTGAGACAGATGGAGACTGAGCATTTCTGCTAAGGGATTACAATCTGTGCTGCATATGTGTGAACCATGAACAAAATGTGGCCAGTCGTGATTTGCAATGAGTAAAAATGGCTGTAAAAAATGTAATCCCTAGCATCCCTAGCATTGTAAATGTAAATGTAAATGCATCCATGGCCCAGCCAACTACTTGACTTAAATCAGTGGAAAATATCGGACAATATTTTGGAAACAATCACAAGTTAAAAATGGTTTAGAAAAAAAAAATGTAATTTTTTTTTTTTTTTTTTTTTTTTTTACTTGGAACAAAGTATAAGGTTTAGGAAAGGTTCACCTGTTTTCTTTATACAAATTTGTATGAATTTTTATGATTTATGAATTTTTATTTGTATACACTTTTGATTTTTGCTATAAAAAATAAAAAAGTTTATACATTTTTTCAGTTAAGAGGACAAAGTTTAAACTTAGAATTGTATTTTTTTGGAATTGTGTTTCCACAAAATGTGTTGCGTTCAGTATTACAGCATTTTTAAAAATCTGCCTAAAACTTCTGCACAGTGCTGTATATGTTTTGGTTTAAATATGAATTGCTTGGTTGCTCCATTTGGTGAAATGTTCACCATAGAACTGACTGTTGGAACTGTTTTAGATGGTGTGATCATTCTTCATTTAATACATTTAGTCTTAATTTACAGTTTACTTGTTTGTTGAAATAGTTTAGTTTAGCCATCTTCTCAAAGGTATATGCCACATATTAATTTACATTTGTATTTTTAGGATCCGTAGGATCTCTACACAACTGTCCAGATGGGGTGCAGTTGCTGTAGAATGATAAAAAGGTAAGACCAACATGTGACCAAGTCATAATTACAAGTATTTTCTTATATTCTGTCATACATTTCTTAGATTTAACTCAAAATAGCATGTAAATACTTTTTTGTCTTATTTGTCTATCCTTTAAAAGAATGAGTTTTGTGTCTATGAAAATGATGAAAAAAATTTTTTTATTGTATTTTATGCCAGACGCCTTGAGATTTCACATTGGCCTTTCATTTTGCATGTCACATTTCTGGGCTTAGCCTGAGCAGCAAGAATTTCCACATGGAAATGTTACAGATATACTGAAAGCATTTAACTATGGCATGACAACCAATTGGTTTTGTGTCAGGCTTCACTAAACACATTTTGCTGAAGTGTCAAATCCCACTCCTCCAAGACCTTGATGTGTAGCATTAAATGCAGAGTCAGGATTCAGGATTTATTATTGTCATTTTAAAAAAAGAGGGTTCCAAATATGGATTAAAGTCGCATTTTTAACAAGTCTATTAGTTTGATACTGGCCAACAGATGTAAACAGTGTGAAAGAATATTTTGTTCAGAAATTACAGCAATTTGTTGCTTAGCTGTCGACAACCAATCATGTAACTTGTCTTCACGGGGGGCAGAAACTGTGAACTCTCAGTTGGGAACAGAAAATCAGTTTATGGAAAGAAATTTTACCTGTATAGTCTCAAAAGTTCACTCTAAAATACCGGTATGTGGTGCAATACATATTTGCTGAAAACTTTATATAATGGCCTATGTCCTATGTAAAGTCCTATGTATCCATTTGAATGATACTGAAATAGCTAACAAGAATAAAAAGAATAGACAAAATTGTTGTTATTGTAATGTACCAAGTGCTAGTTAAAACCAAGGAATAAAGGTTGACCCCTGGTCAAGAGTGTGGTCCAAAATGACCCAATTCTCTGTTGTGTTTGTAGGGTATAATCAACTTTCAGCCATGGTTTCTGCTGTTTTACATGCACAAAATTGAGATTAAAGAACTACCCAACACAAATTGTAAAATACAGCAAAAACTACAGCTGAGGGTTGATTACCCTGTTTATGCCATCTTCCAATGTAAATATAATAAAGCTAGAAATAATGTCTGGTTATTTATTAATAATACATTATCTAAATAGTGAAAGCAGCAGTTGTTTTCTGGGTTAACACACAAATCTGTGACTAACCAAAAAAAACTTCTGTTTTCAAGAGGGTTTACCTGAAGTGACACAGCTGTAATGCAAATTAAGGGTTTTTTTTTTTTTGTAAGTATCACATTAATTTTAGGCGATAATCGTTTTAGGGCTTAAGATTTGTCTGTCAAACTTTCTTAGAGACTTTTAACATGACGCACTTCAATTTAAAAGTGCATCTGACATGCAAAGTTTAAGAGTTCCTCTGAAACTGTTCAAACAAGTAAATCCCACACACACGTATTGCAGTTTGCTGACTGTCTTCTACACCTCTGCTGAGGGTCTGGTAAACAAAACTTACTTTCACACAGTGCCGACAAGTCGTTCAAGCAGAGAAGTGTCCCTCATTCAAACAAGTACAATATCACAAGCCAATATGCAACTCGTGTTTATGTTGAATGATTATTATTTTGGCAGGAGGAAGATTGTTCTCTGTTTCTTGTGCTCCTCATGTCAGTGTGCAGTGTTCCTCTTGAGTCGTTAAAGCTCGCAGTGATACGCTGCTGCTGACAACGTTTTGTGTCTCTCAGTCCAGCTTTAGAGGAGACCAGCAGCACTTCACAAATCAGGCTTTTGCATAATAATGAGGGTATGTACTTATGAAAATGCTAAAATAATCCAGTATTCCTAGTTCATTGAATCTGGAAACGTTTTGAATCCTGAATTATAACATAACCGGTGAGTTGCTATGGTAACCAATTACAGCTGATTAACATTATAAGTGAACAAACCTAACTGGACTACTTGTGCAGTTATACTAAATTAATCAATACCTGCCAACCAATCACAATCCAGTATTCAGACACACGATGACAATCAATTTTCAATTAATCTGATGTAAATGTGTTATTTCTGTACATATTATGATTGTTAAATACTAATAACTTAGGTGTTTGAAACTAATTTGAAAACTCTCAATTTATTTTTTACATTAATAATACATACAGAATTCATGTACCATACTGTTTTGCATACTGTTTAGATATGCTGATCTGTGAAAATATGAAGTCCTGGAATCAGGTGAATTGCATGTTCAATGAATTCCCAAGCCTTTCAGATCCTGCTGCCGATAAGCATTAACAGTCTGCTCAGTTACAACTTTTAGCAAGAAATGACTGCCATCACCAGGCAACCAATATGTTTTAATAAGGGCTAATGATTTTCATCCTGTTGGCAAGAGTGGAAAATTCCACTTAATCCAACCCTAAAAAGAGTTGTTCAGTGTGTGTAAGGATGTTCTCTTAATATGTTCTAAGGCTATGTATTATATTTGAAAGATGTGGAAAAAAAGGGGTTTCAAATGCTTCGATAACTTCTTTTTCTCTGCCTCTCCACATTGGATTTTAGCAGGTGGGGTGTGAAAACAGGTAATGGTAAATTTCTGACACATATTTAGCTTTCTCAAAAAGAGTTTTCAAAGCTGTCTCAGTAACCTGGCTGCGCTGACGTCAGTTGAGACGTTTGTTTGTGCTATGCAAACTTTGTATTCAAATTTTTCAATGGCCTGCAAATGTCAGGTTTCAAGTTCAAGAGAAATTCAGAGTTATTGGTTTGTTATAATGATTAAGATTGAACACTAGATAAATGAATAACATGGTGGGGTTTGCAGTTTTTTGCAGATGTTTTGAATTGATACTTTCATCTTATTTTGAACAAATGATACTTTGCTACCTTCAAGTTAAACACCAGTTCTTTTATATCATGTACATTGGCCTATTATAAGTAACAGTTTGATATGTAAAATATATGCCATCTGAATGGATTTGAAAAAAAAAAACTGGACTCCTAAAGTTTGAACACAAACTTTGATGTTGGCTTGTAAAAAGTGGCTTTACCCATTAATCAATGATTTCCGGAGCTGAGCTGTAGATCTTTAGATTTGGTTGCTAGCTTAAATATTCTGGTTACTATGGAGCTATCAGTGCTGTCAATAAAATGTTCCGTTCTCACTATACATGTTATACAGCAAGTCCAATGTCCCTAGCATATTCTGAAACTGAACTATAGATCTGCTGATTTGGTTACTAGGGTAAAAAGATTAGTTGCCATAGAGGAGACAGTGACGATGTAATGTTCCCAGTATCATTCATTTTCCAACCCGCTTTCCTCAATTAACCTAACCACATGTTTTTTGGGATTATGGGGGTCACTGGAGTACCCGGAGGAAACCCACGCAAGCATGGGGAGAACATTCAGGTCTCTTCAGGTCCTTCCACTCCTTCCGGCGAGCCTTGAACCGACAACCTTCTAACTGGAAAGCCACAGTGCTACCAACTGCGCCACCGTGCCACCCTTGTTCCCAATATCAAAATGAGTAAATTGGTTGGGGTAAACAGTTTGACTGAGATGCTATATCTTTTCATCTCCCTTGCAACCAGACCAGTTTGGATGTCTTGGCAAACTTTGGTGGCTGTAGCTAGCTCGAAGGAGGAGATGCATTTACAATTGTTTGAAGCAAAGGACGAATAACAAGACTTTTGTACATCTTTAGATTACTAGGTTTAGGGCCGTGTACAAAAATAGTGAGACTACAGCTAATTATTCAGCTCTTTAACAGGAAATCTAAACACAAGCATTCAGCAAAATGGAAGTCTACACAGTGAAACACTGCCAAATAGCACTTCTGAAATTACGTCCCAGTCATACTATGCACACAGAGGCTGTTCCTGAAACTGTGTGTGGGCTCAATGCATAAATATAAATTGGGCTTAGTCTTTTCAGGTGCACAAAATGCAACAAACCTAAATGCTGTGGTGATGACCAGAGAAGTAGGACTAAAAAGCACCCCTATATGAATACACGATAAATAAGAATTGGATGGTTGGTAGCACAATTAATGAGTACCTCCTGATTGTCCTCTTTTTAGAAGCTTAGCAACATCTCACTTAGCAATACATGTATCCTATGTGTTCAAGTTTGTAGTACTTAGAAACTGTGTAAGGACTTCTTCGATTGTGGCAGTGATAATGAAGGGCTGGCTATCTTCACAGAGTGGGTGGGGCTAAAACATCTTACTATGTCACAAAGCACCATGTTTTTGTTTCTCAAATTTCTCTTATTTCTTTAAAAGGTGCCATTATTAATAAATATTTGGTTTAAGATGCCCCTTACCTGGTATCCTCAACCATCTACATGTTGAAGAATAATGTGCATTATGTTCATCTCCACTACTGAAAGATGCAGTTCATTCTTTTACACCCATCCTCTTATCCTTTTTTCTAGTTACATCTATGACCCCTCAGTGCCTGTAGATGTTCCATGCCGGAAGCAGGACACCCCTAGCAGCTCTTTGTACAACTCCCAAAGATTCCCAGAGGAGGTGGACCACGTTCACAAAAAACATGGCTTCCACAACCTGGGTTACAGCACCCACCCAAGCCCGACCAAACTCGACATTGACAATAATCATATCAACCGGCTTCATGCCAATCTTCCACCCGAGCAGAGCCGAACAAACCCAACTGATGATGACCCCAAACTGTACATCCTCCAGCCAGGGGTTGAGGGGTCACCAGTAAAAGCCATTTCCAACGTACAGCACAGCTTGCCCATACAGAATGAGTTCATGCTGGGTACAGAATGTGAGCAGAAGCGGGAAGAGAGATTCAGAGACTCTGGACTGGGTGGTGGAGGAGTAATAGATGGGACAGAGGGTTCAGATGGATACCCTTACGGACAAGAGGAAGAGGATGAAGAGAGGAAGAGCAGGCCAGTCAGGACTCCAGACACAGCCGATGAGGAAAGTGTCCTGTCTGTGGATATGCACACCAGCAGCACAAGCCTCTCCTCGGCAGACACTAAGCTCATCTTAGAGGATGGAGAAGATACAGAGCATGAGCTCACTATTGTGACAAGAGAGCTGGACGGAGTGAGCATAACAGACTCAATGGTGGCCGAGGCTTTGGCTGCACTGGATGCAGCCACAGCAGGAGAGGACTCTGAGTGATGTTCTCCACTAAATGGGAAAATCCATTTAATTCATCCTCGACATTTGAATACAGCCAAATACAAGTGCTCGTGAAGCTAGCCAGCAGTCTCTGTATGCAGCTGGTGCCTTTGTTCTGAATGGAAATAAGCAAATGAGGACTTGACGAGAGGGGTTCCTGCTCAGGTACACAACAAGTGATCCCTGGAGATACTTCAGATGGTCATCGACACTTGACCATTTGCTAATCCATTTTCAAACCAAATAGATTGGCGTGCCGTGTACTTGAGATGATTACTATATGAGCTTTGAGTTTTTTTGTTACTTTTTATTTTTTTCTGTTCTGTGTATGAAAATAATTTCCATACATTTTTTTACAAGAGGTGGTGAGGAATGCATGAGCCAGTAACATGGTGTAGGGTTACTTCTGTGCCTATTTTAAGTTTAGTTACTATTCATACTGTGTAGTACTGTAAAATCCAACACATTGTCAAAATGTTTTAACTGTGAAATCATTTATTCCCAAATTGAAGTGTAGGATGATTAGTTTTATAAACAGCTGGAGATGTTTGGTTATTCTCATCAATGCATATTTAATCCACCTAATAAGTACGGTAATTATGTTTTCCCGCAATCACTATATAGATAATTAATATGTTACCGGCAAAGTGTGCAATCCAACATTCCAGAGACTGTTTAGCCAAAGTATAGAATGGCATGAATTTCGAACAGCAATGTGTGAAATGATTGATTAGGGATAGTGTACAGCTAGATGACACTCCCTGCTAAGCCATGCTTGTCGCACCTCTTCCAGTGCTCATGGGATGGCCACGATGGCTAAAGGGTCATTAGCCAGGAGCTACCAGCTACTTTTCTTTAATCCTGGAATGTCTTCTGGAGGCAGAGCAGTGATAAGGCCATCTCCCCGTCACACCTGCTGGTAAAGGGTTGATTGAGCCTAACACTCCTCCCCTCCCCCATTGTTTGCAATGGTGAGGAATGTGAGCACTGTACTGATTAATCATCGTAAGATTCTTCTCTGGCTCATAGTATCGGGACAAGGTTTTGCAGACAATCCTCCATTATACTTTTATAATTTTGGAAGGGAATGTTGGATTCGCCAGAGTGCAAATAATGTCATATTGTTGTGCGACATTGGTTCCACTCTTTCACTTTCGAATATGCATAAACAAAGGCTCGCGCCTTTTTATCACTTGGCTTTAACGCCACTGGTCATTTTGTAGAATGCCTATAGGATTTATTTGGAATGCTTAGGAACAATATGCAACGTCACACTTTGACAGTAATATATATATATATATATATATATATATATATATATATATATATATATATATATATACACACACACTAGGGCTGGGTATTTCAACCAATCAGGGAATAGGACTCTTAATTATTTATGGTTCATTCATTCAATTCATTGATTCTTTAACTTACTGTTATTGAGACATACAATTTGTCATGAATAGAATTATTAATTAGCAATCAATTATTATTGATAAATTTTACCCAGCCTTAGCATATATGGGGAATATGTCAAACTGTGAAGATGGAGAAATTGTGGCTTTTATAATGAGACCATGTGTTCAATAATCATGGTAATAAAACAGATTTTATTTATACCTGATATGCCATTCAAAATATGTGATTTCATTATTGATTATTGATCTTGGTGCACTGTGACCAGGTCAGTGATGGTAGTAATGCTTTAATCTAACCCTGGTGAACTACTGGAGGCCTGATCTACAGACACCATCATTCATCACTCCACCACATATTGTAAAGTATTTTTGTAAGACATTTGGAAAAATAAATGTACCCCTTTTTATAAGCTCTATGTTTTATTCCAAGGTCATTGAGTATTTTTGATGTTTTCCAACTATGCTTTGGTTTAGCATTAATGTATCGGTCCTAATAATTTCTTTTAAAGCTGTTAATGAATATATGGGAATCCAGTGCGCTTTCATAATGAATACACTCTTTTCCTTTAACAGAGGACAACACTTCTCACATGAACCAGGGGTGCACTTGATCATAAGACTTTTCATGTAATCTTTTGACGTTTTTGTCTTGTGGATAATCATGCCGTAGGGCTTCTTATATAACCTAATCATCTGCACTGGCTAGTAAGACGTATCCTGAAGACATGCATAAGTGTTATTTCTGGTGTTAGACTGATCCCAAAATCAGTTACTGTCATGTGCAGAGGACCTCAACACTCTATTTCACAATTGAATAAGTATCTTGAAGTTTGTGTCCCCCAATCCTAATTTAATTGAATGTCATATTGCAAATGGCTCATTTCAGCTTTTTGCACTTGGAAAGAATTGAAGGATTTATACACCTTTTTAAATAAACCTATTAACTCAATGATTTCTAATCATACAAGCTCTCACCATCTCCAAAAATTTTATTCAAGTTATATTTAAGAAAAAATCTCTTGGAAATTGTGAAGTTTCAGGTCACAACGTTTTAAAGTGTATATAAGTTTTAATTAACTAAAGAGCGGAAACTCTGGGTTTTTTTTGTCATTCACTACCACTTTTGATCCATGTTTTATTCAAACCATTATCACTTTCACAGTCTATTTACAGAGTCAAAATGTTTGTCTTTTTAATTAGTCTTTATTTTATCAGGGGTCAAATACCTTTTCTTTGTCTGATAACTATGTACATGGCAGACCCTAGATCTTCTTTTGGGGAAAGTTATAAACTGACAGAAAAGTGTTTAGCGGCCACCAAACGTTAAAAATGTTGCTTTGTTTGTGATTATAACTTTTGAACCATATTTTATTTTTAAATAGTAATGAGCTTTTGACCATTCACTGCACATTATGGTGACCTTTTCGCTCAGTTTTATGCTTTTTCTAACCTCTAATCTGCAAATCTCACAATATTTCTTTCAGACCATTATAACTCAACATTATTAATATTTAGCAATAATTTATTAAACTATTAAAACAACTTTTAATGAAGTACTCAATAAAATCACATCAGTTTACTGTTTTTAGAATGAACTTAATATTTATTATGGGTCATGACCTGAGGTTGCTTACATAATTTCTTCCCAGAAACAAAAAGAATGCTAATAACCTTTATTATATTTGACTTATTGTCATGCCATTTTCCCAGGATCGGGCCGAGAATGTTTAATGAGACATCCTGTCCTCCGTTTTTAAATTAAGTAAAAAAATGACTTGTTAACTTCTACAATATCTGATATGAATCAAATTTGATTGTCCTCAGATTATGTTGGCAAAAATGATGATTTTTGCTAAGCTACATTTGAAACATAGGAAGTACCTACCACTGACATTCAATAACGTGGCAATGAATCTTAAAGGGGCCATTTGTTTATTTTTATTAATATGTTCTCATTGGTCTAATTGTCTTGGAAATTTGATCCTTTTACTCAAAAAGTCACATTCAATCTCTTCATTTTCCAACCTAGGCTTAATTCCGGAAATGGGTTGAGATTTTCATTTGGAAAACTTGATTTGCATATTCATGACATTTATGCAAAGTTACTGTCTTGTCAACATAGATGTGAGGCAGATTAAAGTGATTTATTACAAGCAAATTCGATAATGAGCTATCAACTTTTTATTAAAGTAATATTGATAGACACTGAAATGACATTTGGAGCAATGTCACTTTTCCAAAAACAGGTACCGGTAAATAAATAAATGAAATTCTTTTTTGTTAAACGAGTTGTGACCAAGTCAAGTGGTGACCCAGATGTGAACGTTGACTGATTCCTCCATGTAACGCACTTTAACATGAGCTTAATAAACGATTCGATTATTAATTGAAAGTATTCTTGTTTTATGTTTGTGAGTTTGTAAGATTCAGACAAAATGACAAAAATAGAGGCTGCCCCTACCATCATCAAAAATGTAACCGTGTCATGACATCAGTGTTCTTACTGGTTGGCCAAATATACTTAACAGGTAAGATTTCCCTTGAATCTGTGTAATTATTCAAGGCATAGACACTTTCTAGGGTCTAGGGTCTGGGCTTAGCTCCAAATGTTTTCATGCCTAAGAAATGGCCCTGTTTCTCTTGATATCATGAGAGGTGTTAATTTAATGTTATCGCATCACTTCCAGGGGAGGGATATCAGGCCTTTCATGTCCAGCCTTGACGCAACAATTTCTCTTGTGACTTTCTTAAAATCAGTTTTTTTTTTTGTTTTTTTAAAAGAAACATTCATTTTTGGGTCTGGAACATCAATTTTTTTTATTCGATCATCACTATAAAAGACATTAAAGATCTCAACATGTCATGACCCCTTTAAAAAGTGGTTTGTTTTACAGGGTGTCTGCAAGTATGCACTTCGAAATGAGGCCTTAAAGGAATTAAAAAGTCATATCTGATCTTCACCGGACTTAAAAATGGGACTGGCAACGTGTGAAAAAGCATTGCAACTCTAATCATTCCCAGTGTACAGCAGGAAATATCTGGAAGATAAAAGTTCAGAACTGAGCAACACAGCCTTTGATTTGTTCATCTGTGAGTTTGAGCAGCTTGGAAATGCCTTTTAGTGGTTCTCTGCCTCATAGAACTCGAACAATCCAATCCCAAAGCAGTCATTTGTTTCATGATGCTCTGCGTCTAGTGTGAAAAAGCATGACCTGTGTTTTGTAACCAAATAGAAGCCTTTATTAATTGCATCAAACCCTGGAAGGTGACTGTTAGAGTTACGAGGAATGTCAACATTAACAGAGCATTAACAGAATATACAGAAACAGCTACCATTTTCTAATATACTGGGTGATTCTCAAAGAATACCACAACTTTTAAAATCAAGAACTCTGCAAAGAAGAAATGGAGAACTAAGGAATCTCTAAAGTTTCGTTTGGTCGCCTGAGATGGGTTCGAGTATTGGGTTGAGTGTCTGGAGGAGGTCATTTTGAACAACTTGTTTTCTACAAAAAAAAAAAACAAAAAAAAAAAACATTGATTTATTACTCAAGGTTCCATCATGTTTCTTTAAATACAGTTGTGGTAATAAAGTCTATGATTTTGAGTTCAACAGAGGTCTGAAGAATATCTCAAGTTGATATCTTGAAAAATAAAGCAGCACAAACCAAACTTTTTACGAAACAAAGTGGCACTATGAAGACATGGGGGAGTGACCAAGCGTATTATCTCTAGCATATTATTATATATAAGATAAGAGCTTATTAAATAAAGGAAATTATGTGAATTCATAGTTGCAATAATAGTATTTGTGTCGTTTAACAAACACTACTTTACTTATTTCATGGTTTCCCACTTTTAATTTCCAGTTTTCCACATTTCCTTGTCATTTTTTGTTGCCTTGTGGTGCCTTATGGATAAAATGGTAGCCAAGTTGCTAATTATGTATAAAAAAAAAACAAACAAATTGTAACACGTAATTGAAATCGCTGACTACACAAATCACAAGTGATTAAAAATAATGATATAAATCATATTTAATATAAATACACCAAGTGTTCGAATCCACCCTCCGTATCGTAAAAAGCACAAGTCTTGATGAATTAATCTCCTTGTGCGAGGCTGAGCGTTCACATCTCTTTCGATTCTGTGTGGGCCTGAGTTAATGATTCACAAATCCCAAAACATAGCCAGCCTAAAATACTCTACAGCAGCTTAACCATTTACATGCTCCAGACTCACACTGTTACCACAGGCTGCTTCTTTGTTCTTTGAATTACTCTCATGCATAAAGTACAAAAATAACCCTTGGCTAGCAAAAACAATGCACGTCCTTCAAGGTCACAAGCTTTCCCTCAGGTCATGGGTGAGTAGGCGGCAGTCTTGAAACGGTGGGAAAGACAATACACCTCTTGTCTCTGACTTGACCTGGAGGACTTTGGTACTGCACCAATCACCTATTAACAGAGCCACGTTGACTTTTAACCTCAGTATAATCTCAGAAGACAGAATCACATAATTTGCTGTGAAAGAATGGTTTGAGGAAGAACTACAAAGAAAATTTATTTGAACCATGACACCAAGTTTAAAGATTATGCAAGATCTTAGAAGGAGGAATGAAATGTCTTACAGAGTTTTGTAGTCAAATAGAACCTTATAGGGAACCCCTCAGTGTAATGCTGTTTCAATGCTTTCTGCACATTTTTGAGGATCTAAACGCACTGAAAAACAATTCAGAATTGGTGACAATTTACATCTGTTTGGGGTTCGAAAAGTGGGTGCGGAGAAAAAAAAGCATTTCATTTCATGGTCTTATAAGTTTGTTGTATGCAATTGAATTGTAGAATACCCAGACTCAAAAATGAGTACCATGGATCGCTTTTACAAAATCGACAGGAAGTCAACGATTTTTCAAAAACCTTTAAAAATGGCCATTTTCGCACGTCATACCAAACTCCTAGAAATGCACCTGTTTGTCTCCAAACTCCATCAGTCTTATCATAAGACATATGGGATGTTAAATTGCAAATTAAACTATGTGCAGCTGTCAATTTTGTCATAAACAGGAAGTTGTTAATAACTGTGATTTGGCTCAAATTTGCCATGCGTTTCAAGAGTCTGAACAAATCTATATAGCAACCTACAGTGTTCAGAGTGTGTTTGAGGTACATGCTTCCAATCGGGAACACTTTGTAAATTACAAAGCTCTACAGATAAAATGTCAATTGGAGGGAGTTTCCAAAACCAACAGGAAGTCATTTTTAATATTCTTGTCAAAAGTAGCTCTTGCAATCTCATCTAAAGGCCTCTGCAATGTTAAATCTTTTTTGAATTAGTTGAAGAGTTTGTACCTGGTGATCTGCTGAATTTCGATGATTCACCATAGAGCAGGAAGTTGTTAACTCAGTTATAACACATCGATATAAAACCTACATGATCAGGTGGCCACAGGATATTTAACATCGATAAGGTATTCTTTCACAAATAGTGACGTGTGAGAAAAAACAGTTCAAAACATCACAAGAACAATATTCATTCTCCATCAGAGGTCCACTTGGTAGTAATGACCGTTTATAGTATATAAATAATTTATTATACAATTATTATATTGAATTAATTACCCCCCCTCCCCCATTTTTCTAAAGTTTTACCAGCTGTCGCTTGATAGAATCTTGTACCGTAGGATTGGTCATTATGCATAGTGCACCAAATACACCTATAGCGGTGATGGCACCTGAGGTGCTCGAGCCCTTTGATTGCTGCTTGCTGCATTTTATAATAATAATAATGCTGCTGCAGCCAATCATTCAGTTTTTGTTTAGTCATTTTAAATGTAGCGATCTTTTCTAAAATGCGTTGCATGAAATAAAACCATTCTGCTCTGTGTTTCAACCACAGCACAGAGTTTAAATTCTTCGACTGAGAAATTACGTGTCCCGGACAGTTGTGTCATCAAATTGAACAAGTCTTGCATTAGAGGTCCAAATAACAACCCAAATATTGCAGATTGTGTTTAATAATTTTTAATGTAGCAATCCTTTGCAAAATGCGTTGCATAAAATAAAAACACTCTGCATTTTACCCAATTTCATTTATACATTTTGTACATCTTTAAAAATGAAACAAAATGGTACTTTAAGTAAACTTCTACAAATTAAAATTACAGGCACTTCCCCAATGCCATGAGCTTGAAAACCAATGAAATACTTAAACAAAAATAGTAGTGTTGCATTTTAAAACAAAAAGTCAAACATGTTTTAATTGAAAATTACATTGTATTAAAATAAACAATAGCATTAAAAAGATCATTTGTCCTCTCTGTCCATTGGCACCAAAGCAAGGGCACTTTTTGATGTTCTATACAGTTTGTTTAAGGATAGAGTATATGGGCTTACCTTGTAACACCTGACATTAGAATAAGGTACTATAGATCTGAACATGCAGGCTATAGTGTATTATAAACCTTTGAGTATTTCACTGATGATCCATCAGCACTTTCACACATTTATGTTTTGTTTAAATTGATACAAATGACAAACAAAACATGAAAAGTCTTTTTAGTGACATAATAAAAAAAATCAGTTTTAGATGGCAGGCAAAAAAAATGGCTGCTATTTTTTGGCATCAATCACATGAAAATAAAACATTTCGAAAAACATTTCCAGAAAGGGACGTGGAGAAGTTGTCAGAGCTAGGCGCCCAGCTGGATTAACCATTGACGCCCTAGATGCCATTAGTGAGCAAAAATGAAACTTTCACCACCCAGAATGACGCAGGGATCTTTGAGAAGAGTGCTGCCATGGAGACAAGTTAATATGTATAAACGGCCTTCAGATGTACTTTCATGATTGATGTCACTTGACAAATAGGAGTGTTGTTCATCATCCTTATTCTTCCTCTTTTAGTAATCATTCATCAACGTCTGATGCCTCTTTTAATTCCTTTGGAACCAGCGTCTAGCTTAAAATCATTTTAAAATGTCACGAATCACTTTGCACTTTTCTCCTGAAACACAAAACAAGAATAAAAATATCATTCAGTGAACTCTTTGGAGAGTTTGCTTAGGGTGCAGTCACATCCATTGCCTATAATAAAAGCTCACAAAGAATTCAACGAGACTGCACCTTGCTTTTAGACTATTGTGTTCATTTGTGAACATTTACTTTACTCCAAAAGCTATTTAATGATGTCAGGATCAAGATTGTAGACCACGATGAGGCAGGGTTAAGTTACGAGACCATCAACTTTGTAAGAACATGGAAACCACCTCGTGGAGCTTCAGCGATTATGAGACAAGTCAGGATCCAGTACAGGACTACACTGGAGGATCTCGTCAATGGTTTCAAGACCATAGTCCCCATGAAAACAATTGGCAATACGCTACACTCAAGAACTGACTTGGCAGTAAAATCACCCTGCTCATGAAAACGTGTACAAATCACTACATTATCAGATAACATCTGAATGATTCAAAGGAGAACTGAGGGAAATTTCTGAGATTAGCTGTTAGGGGGAGATGGAGTGGCTCGAAAAGAAGCACATCGATGTCCTAGAGGTTATTCTGTGTATTTTGAATCTTATTGTTGAGTGAAGTTGCTGACACATATTTGGTCTCTTCTGCTGATCCCGAGAGGGAAAACATACAACAGGCTGCTGGCTCTCTCAGGATCCTCATTTGTCCCACTCTGTCCTCTTTGTTCGCTGTTCAGCATTTTAGATTTAGGTTATATTCCTTCCAGAGTCTTCTATGATGGGTTATTGTTAATATTTTCAATAACAGCGTGATGTATTAACAAAAGGTCAACAACTGTTCAGGTTGCACATCACTTGATTGTTGTAATCTAGAATATTGCCCCCCCCCCCATGCAAAATGCTTTCTCACCTGTGGCTCCACAATTTTTTCAGTGACATTGATGCTGGCAGGTGAAGATGGGACACTCCCTTTGGTCTCGGTGATCAGCAAAGTCTTTCTATCCCGTGCTATTTTGGGGTCACACTTTGTAACGCGGAATCTAGAATTAAAAGAAGAAAGCAATAAGACTGGTATATTGTAACCTAATGAACTCCATTAAACAAGAAGGATGAGCAGAGTTACCCAGGGTGAGACTAATGCTTTCCTGTAAGAAATATCCTCCTACTTCCTCTTCTTCGATTGGACTTGTTTAGGCTTCTGCCTTCATTTTTGATGGCCCTCTTTAAAGTTTTGCAAATTGGTCCTGATTGGTTTAAGGGAGAATATGTCTTGGGGCCTGACTTTGGACATGTCTAAGGATTCTGACTAAAGCTACGTTCAGACTGCAGCCCAATGCAACCTAAATTAGATTTTTTTTGCCAGTATGGGACCAGTATTCAAGTTGTTTCATGGCAGTCTAAATGATTCAACTCAACCCAGGTCACTTTTATACAGGGTTCTAGATCGGATACATATCTGATTTTTTAACAGATTTTTTCAAAAGCGACCAGTGTCTGAACTGTCAAGTCGGATCTCTTCCCATCAATCCCAATTCAGACGTGCTTTCTCACAGTTTAAAGTTGCTGAATAAGACTTTTTCCACTGATTTTGATACGGGAACGTGTTTTACAGAAGTACAACGATTTTGATTAATCTGGTAAAAACTTAATGCTTCTTTAATTTGATGTTTTTCTAACAATTACATAAAACCATATGTTTTTTTTTTTACCATTTATCATATTAAGCAGAAGAAATAGTCAAAATATCAAAAACATTAAAAAAATAGAAATCAGAAGAATTCTATATTATTAATTTGTATTTCATCCAGAAAATCTGAATTATGCTTCAAGACCTGCTTTATTAACGTAGCCTAATACACCTACATCTGTAAAATATCCTTATACTCAAAATCTTCCATTTTTGAAATTCTGTAGCTGAAGACCTAGAACTGGAAACTACAGACAAGTGAAGCCTGTGTTTTGGTTTATTATCGAAGTTGTTAAATGATCATGTGTTTTGAAAAAATTTTCATCTTAAAAAAATACCTGTATTTTCTCAGTTAGATCTCACAGAATGAGTAAGACACAAATACCTTTGGAATGTTTTGGAAAGAAGTTGTACTTGACGTATGATTTCCACACACCAAGCTCTACATAATATGTGATCTCTAATGAGGATTGGTCCGTAAAACCAAATGCCTTCATTAAACCAGTCTGCAGTGTGAAAAAGGTTGGAGACCACTGCTGTGACAGTATTGACATCACATTTTTAAATTATTTTAAAAATGGATAAAAGTACTGAGACAAAAAGTGAATTTGATCTATTGATTAAAGTAGACCTTTGTAGTTTGGCAGCCACAAAACTCCCGCTATGGCCTTGTTCATGAAGCTTATTCATTTCAAGTAATTTTTGTTCAAAGTTTCAGAACCCTCACCTGCCCACGGATAGCACGGTGACTTCTCCGATGTGACTCTTCCGATGCGAGTCCAATCTCTTGCTGGATGAGCGTCTCATCAGAGGCCATTTCTTCTGGTTGCAGCGGTTGCAGATATTTTTATTGTATCCTCCAACACCTCCAATGGTGTGCAGGTGGTTACAGGTGTGTTTGGCAGTACTGGGGGGAAGGCCCGGCAATGCTGGGCTCTCTGGGCCGGTGGGAGAGTTTGGGGTGGTGGGTGTCACAGTTCCACTGTAATAAAAGAAATAGAAAAATAAATTAAGTAAATCACCTTTTTAGCCAAGATTGTGGAGCCAATCCATGTCAAAGCATGCTACTATTTGAAATGCAAGTTATTTAAAGTTACAATGTGTACTTTTAAAGTCCATTTCAACAGTCTGGTAGTATTCAGGTAGGTGCTGGAAGATGTTAGACTGGCCAGAGGAAAATAAATGCATCAGTATCCCAAAACTGCAAGAACCAATTCTTAAACAGTTGGCTTTAAACAAACCAGTGCTTGCTGGGTTCTCATATGCAATATTGATTGTGTTATTGACACAAGGAGCTGGAATTTCTATGCTTTGTTTACAAGTCACACTGTCAAGCAAGATGCATCGTAGAACCCTCCAGACGCTCTGTCTCCTCGCATCAAGGAAAATTACAATATTTTGCAACTACAATTACTATTTACTACTGTATTTTTCTCTATCAAAATAAGAAAATAATAATTTTTATTTGGTATTTTTACAATATATTAAACTGGTTTTACCCATATCTTCTATACAGTCACACACATTAGTTCAATGCTTACCCAAAACTGGTGTAACTGGACCTGCAAGTACTTGCTGGCAACTTAATAAAAAAAATTCTTGGAGGAAAATTTGTTGCATCAAAGGGTAAGATGGAATCCATGATTGGCAGATAAAGTAGCTTTCTACTCATGCTGATCAAGCCATTTATGGCGACAGGGGGGGGGGGGTACATTAAATGAACCCCATCCAAGAATTGGCGCCTACCTTTTAATACCTCTAAACTAATCATCTTCTGCAATCTTCCTACACAGAAAACTCAGGAGTTTTATTAACCCCTGCTTCTGTGAAGCTGCTTTGAAGCATCTGCATAAAAGCGCTATTAAAAAAAAAACTTTGACTTGATTTTTTTTTGGCTAAAAATGTATGGAAAAACTTGAGTTATTTGTTAAATAGTTACATTAAACTGAACATGGCAACTGCTGGTGGTCTTCCAGACTCACACCGATCTCATTTTTATCTTTAGAAGCAAATTTCAGTGTGGAAGTGTCTTAAAAGTGGTGCAAATCCTACCTTTCATGTCAAGCTTCCATTAAAGCCTTTATTTTAAGTACCGTATTTTTCGCCGTATAAGACTTTTTCTTCCCCAAAACTGAGGGGGAAAAGTTGGTGCGTCTTATACGGCGAATGCAGAGCACAGCGGAGCAGAGGGCAGTCACGGTCATAGGAGAGGCGTAAGAGAGGCAGCGGCTTCGGCATAGCTCCTGTTATGGTAAAAATATACCTTCAAGAAGAACCTCGAGCCTCTCAAAGTAAGACAAGTGCTGGAAGAAGGGCGGGACTGAAGTATGACGTGTGCTTTTAAAAGTTTCTCAAATTACATTTCTCTAAATGACCACTAGATGGTAATATTATATAGGAAAAACCCATCACACTCCGGCCATATTTGTACACCCGGTGGTGCGCGCTGATGTCTGTTCGTCGATCCTACCATAGCGCGGATCGTAAGTAGCAGGTATATAACATTACAGCCTTTTTTGTTACTTTTGCTGTTTACTGACTGTTCATGTTACATGTTTGGCATATAATTGTTTTTAAAACTGCTGTTAACTTTTACACAGTTGATATGAAAAGTTTTACTACAGTATTTGGTTCAGAATCTTTTTTTTCTGGATCTTACTCATTTAAAAATCTGTCTTATATGCCGGCGAAAAATACGGTAATAAAAGCTTGTTTTACATAAATGCAACAGTTTTTACTTCTGAATCTTTAATGTAGCCTTTATTGTTCCACTGGATCCAACACTTTTGGTTTCTCAGTTCATGACCCTTTCAAGAGATAAATAATAGAGAGGGCAGCATCCCAGCAGAAATCGGATTGCTCTGCAGCTTTCACCATTGCCACTCTCTGCTCTTCTCACCACCTCTCTACATCTAACTGATTGTCATGTTCAAAAGCAGATGAAGGAAACTCGTGCGAGACTCCAGCAGAGTGACCTCATTGTTCAACCCAAATCTCTTCACATGAATGCTCAAACCAACTGAGAAACATACACCACATACAACAAAGCGGGAAGGACATCTGGGAACAAGGCTGCCATTGCCATGTGACATCAAGCACAATGCTGACTGCAAGTTTCTTATGAATGGGGATTCAAAGTGGATAAAACATGTGTTCATGTTATAAAAATGTGCCACTTGTTACTCATTTTGATAAGGTTTATTGTGTTTTGTTGATTTCAAGCCCTAATGATGTCCCATGGTCAACAAAAATTGAAGGGTACTCCATAAATAAAGCTGCATCACATTACACAAAACAAGTTATGAACTTGATGTTTAAGCTCCATGGAAATGTATAAATCCACAATGTTTTTCTTTTATTAAAGTAGTGATCACTGTTTCACATTCCCTGCGCATATCTTGTTCACGGTTGTAAATAAAAGACTATATTTGAAAGTCTCCTTGGTTCTAAATCTGTCACCGATTGATGTTTTTGTGTTTTGAAGCGACTCCAATATGTGAACAGCAACAGAAAGAATAACTACATCAAAGTTCTCCTGTAATGCAGCTGCAGGCATTATTTGAGGTGTAACAGCGCCCTCTTATGGAGCTGTAGTAACTTCTAGAATTTCCCATCTTTGTGGCTTAATTCAATAATATCATTTAACAATTAAAGATTTGGGCTTCTTATGTAAATGGTCCAGGGTACAAGAAGTAGAAATGATCCGTGTGCCTTTTATCACACAAAGAGATGCCAGGCTCAATTAAAGATCTCCAATCAATTTGAATTTAAACCAGATTAGAGAGAATTTAGAGATTTGTGTTTTTTTTTTACAAAACAAATCTTTTTGCTTGTTAATACCTCAGTAGTATATTTTTCAGCTATTTCATCATATAAATCTGAACTGTGCGATTTTCTATTAACGGTTGACGCATTTGGGCTCTAACGTGAGGTGCTTTTAACTTGTGATTTCTGAGGTTGGTGACTTAGCAGCAGAGGAAACTTTTGTTCTTCCCTTTTCTTTGGAATGTCCTCATGTGATCTTGTTTTGTCATATCACTTGATGGTTCTGCACTACCAGGATTCAAAGAGATGGAAGAAGCCAGAACAGAGAGGAATGTTCAGGCGACATACTTACAGAGTTTGCTTGAAGTTAAGTTCCTGTGAGGGATATAACTCAGGACGCAGGGCACCATTTTAATTCATCATGGATAACAACGGCCGGCAGATGAGACTAATGGAGTTTCTGATTTACAGCCTTTCATGAACTTTTCAAACTTTACAAAAGAACGGATGCATATTCTCTGGTCTAATAAACAAATGTACTTCTTTATTAAACTTGATTTATGAATTATGCAGGTAGTTGCATTACAATAAAATCCCTGATATTAGAATAACAGTTATTTCTTATATACAGAACTTTTCAGTGAAATATCTGCTCTGAGTGGGCTGCACCCTCGATAAGTCTGCATTATACAGAGATGTCACTGTACACTAAAGCCCTTTGCTAATTGGATGAGCATTATATAAATGATCTTTTTTTAATAAATTATAAAAAAAATTATTAAATAGGTGTTAATTGTATTGATGTCTTCATATAGAGCACAATAACATGAAATGTACACTTTAGGAAGTGTATAGTATATATATAAAAAAATTAACACCTTGCATGATCGGAAGTGTAATACAAAATGTTTCCATCTTTGACACATATTTTCCCATATGTTTTCCCGAATGTCTTACCCTTCGGAGTCAATGCTGTCCTGAACCATGGCATTGAGTGCATCAGAGTTTGCTGTGAGTGAAATAAAACACAAACACATGAATCTGGAATGTAAAGTTTATGTTTAAAAAAAAAAAAAAAAAAGGCAGAATTAATGTTCGCCTAGGATTAATAGAAACACTATATCTAAAACAAGCATTAAACAGAAGCATGGATAGTTTAGAACCACACACTACAAGAGTATTTTATGGGTAGATTTGGATATTATGACAATTAAAGTGTTTCTTAAGCACTAAACTTTAGCCATTTAGAAAAATACATCAAATAACAAATCTGGGATTAATATTAACTTCTGTTCCTGATTTTCTTGACAAACTGGAGCTGCGTGTTTTTTTTAAAACCCAGATAACTGTACGAATTCAATCCAACCAGACAAGTTCATGGTAAAATGTCATTCAAGTGTCTGCATCAAAGAGAAGAAAAAAAAAGTTGACTGTGACTTGTAGAAGTGTGGAATAGGTTGCCGGAAAAGGTAATGTTAATTAATCCAGCACGAGGCCTACACAGTAAGCTTTTGAGCAGCAATATCCTCAAAAAAAACCTGTGATTGTTACCAATTTATATATTTATTTTTTTGTGAATAAAAAAAGATTCCTGAAAGCCATTTATTTTGCACAATTTTTGAAAACATTTGAATGTTGATGTTATGCACAGCACTTCTAATTAATATAACATTTATGGCCCCGCCCTATCCCTGTTTTCACAATCACAACCTTACACGCTGCTGACCTTTTCTCTTCACAACTCTTTTAAAGTGCACATCTGACGTCTTGTGAAAATGCACCAAGCTTGACTCTTGTACAGCATTTCCCTTTTGAAATCTACTAACCTTTAAAAATCACCCTATTATTTCAACATCAAAGGTATCGATTCATTGCCCACGAAAGGAAAAAAACATATCACAGTTCCTTACCTAAAAATGCTTAGTGTTCGGCTGCAGACATTGCAGAACTGTTTATTTCGCAAAGCTTCCTCTTTCTTCTGTTTAACATTAAAGATCTTCAGAAGTTTCACAGGCTTTTTTTATGAAATGCATATATATTTTTTTTATTATTATTATTATTATTTATCCAGAATTTGTTTTCATACATATTTGGGGAGAGTGTCAATAAGAATGAGTGTGGAACAATATCGGAGAGGCTCTTTATTGTTTGCTATATGTGATTTGCATAGATTATATTCATTTCCAAGCTTCTATATTTCTGTGCACATCTTTATCGGTCCGTATTTGTAACTTTGCAGGGGGAATGTTTTTTTTATGGTGATCGCATGATGATTCACAGCTCTGAGATCAGCTGACAATTGTTAAGCTCTGCCACTTCATCATCACAATGGATGTGCCTGACGGTGCACCACACGTCATATTTCTCTCTGTGTACTCAAAGGCCTTACAGCACATCCCGCACTGCTCTAAACAGGAAGACATTGAATGCACGTTCTGTCATTTAGCTTACCTTCATTTTTCATGATGTAGTGGACGATTTGACCTACAGTGTCAGCATTTCCCTCACTGAAGGTGTCATTCAGATCTGAAAGAAAGAAAGAATTTAAAAGCGACAAATCTTCTCAAAAGCTCAAGAAGAATGTTGGGAACCAGTCACTGACATCCGTGTTAATAAAAACAAAACAAATAATCAATGGTTGCTGGTTTTAGCATTTTAATAAAATATAGATATACTAAAAAAGAGAGAATAGATGGAGCGGAAAAAGAAATGGTAGTGAATTCATGGAAATTATTTACGTTTATACAGTGGAGTAAAAAAAATATTTAGTCAGCCACCAATTGTGCAAGTTCTCCCACTTAAACAGATGAGAGAGGCCCGTAATGTTAATCATAGATAGACCTCAACTATGAGAGACAAAATGAGTAAGAAAAATCCAGAAAAATCACATTGTCTGATTTTTAAAATTCTTTTTGTCTATTTTAAATGGGTTTAAAGCAGCTGGCTGAACAAATGGTGACAACCTATTTCTTTAGGATTCATAGAATGACATTGTCTATTGTTATGATCTGAACGTTAGATAAATATCTGATGGTATGGTTGTTAGGGTAAAATGTATGGTTGCTATGGAGGAGTCTGTAAAGAAAAATAATTTCTCCTCTACACTAAGAGTGATATAAATCAGTCTCTACATGAAAATGATTTTCTGAACCTGAAAAATCTGATCCGCCTATATACGTTTGGTTGCTAAGGAGGGGTCAGTTACATCTTTTGTTTTACTCGTCATTGTGTGGGATCTAAACCAACTTCCACCTCTCTGCAATGTTGTGCGATTCTTAGCGAAATCTAATTATATGATTGCTAATGTAAACAACCTGGTTTCTAGGATGGGTTCAGTAATGTCAAAGTTCCTCTTCCCATCTCTCAATTTTTAAAGTTGCTAAATATATTTTCCTAAGCCTTTGTACCCGTTTTTAACAGAAACTACATCTCTACATATTCCATATTTCATATCCAAGGAAGGAGTTTGAAAAGGCACTGCCATTCTCTTTGACTCTCTGGATAAATAAATTGGAAGTAAGGTAAAAATAAAAGTGTATTCTGAGACTATGAAAGTGCTTTAAGACTACAGTTCAAAGAGGCAACCCTCACGCTTCCATGAAACTCACATTCAAAGTTATGCACTCAAGAATCGGGAATCCAAGGGTTTCTATAGATGTGCATAAGATTGTTGGGCTTATCCACATGCAGAGATTAGCTGACGGTGTAATGGGCGGCATACAGTCCCAGATTTTCAATGGTATGTGAGTGCTGGACTAGTTTTGTCAGCAAAAATAATTTAAGAAACGTTTGTTTGTTTGTAGCCACAACAACAGCAGAGGTTATTTCATGTCTATATGTTGCATTTGGTATATAAACAAAAAAAACAACTAAAACTTTATTGAAAATATACATTTTCTCAACTATTAAAAAAGTACGGTAGGTCAGTTTTAAAAATGTAACAGCCTGCTAGGAACGGAGAGGATTTCCTTTAAGTTGTCAGATTTCAGATGTTGTTTCCTCATGGAGTCATATACAGGGCATTCTATAAGAATGTCTGACAGAGAGTCTGCATTTACAGTGTTTACATTTTGGGCCAGGTCCTCCTTTGAGTAAAAGAAAAGTGAGGTAGATGCTTTATCAAGCATTGGTGGCTGTAGCCTAATTGGTGCCCTCGGAGAACATCCCCAATTCAATAATAAAAATGAATCAAAAACAAATGTTTCAATATTTTATCAAAATTAGTTTTGAAGTTGCAAGATATTAAAGGCCATGGAGGACAGCTGGATATTTATCAGGGATCTACAACTTTGAGCATAATTTAACTTTGCATATTGTTTTGGGCGCTTTCACTGAAGGTGGTTAAAAAGGCTTGCCATTCAACATGCAATCTTAAAAAAAAAAAAACATTTCCTTATTAAACACTTTGTTTGCTTCAATTGTCACCCCCTCGCTTATCGAACTGAATTTACAACACAATGTATATAAGACATTAGCGTTACATGGCACCATTTATCAAAAGTACTACAGAAATTTTTTTCTGCAGCACTACAGAAAATATAATGCAATCAACACATTTTTTTCTCTCTTTTTTTTATTTTAATCTTTTAACCAACCAATTATATCACCAACACACTCAAATTTCAATCCTCACCCCCTTTTTCCAGATCTTTCTCTTCTTCATCTTCCACTTTCTCCAGCTCCTCATTGTCCTCAGCCTCAGTTGTACATCGGTACCCTTTCCTCTTCAGTATGTGACAGATGAGGACTCCCAGGAGGCCCAGCAGGAAGAACACCGGCACCAGAACGAAGGCAATATATTCCGATTTACCATGTTTCTCATCATCAGCTAAAAACAGAAGAGAAGTGTCAATTCAAAAGCAAAGCCATGAAGATCTGCAAGCATTTCTACAGGGACTATACAGAGACGGTCTTTGGAGCAAACACTATTATTAGTAAGTTATAATTGTTCCCAAATCTTGTATTTGTTACAAGACCACACACATTTGGTTCCTCGCTTCATGTTATTAGGAAAACATGTAAAAAGCAAAGAGACACCAGCAAATTTGGAAGCTATTGTAGAAGTAGAGTCTGCCACAGACAGACAAAGGCATTCAACTGCTCATAATGACACCAGCCAGACATTTGACTAGCCAACACATAGAGAATTAAAGACAAGGGAAAACTGTGTGGAAGTGAGTATTGCAGAAGGAGAGGATGACCTCAAGGAACAGCTCAGAGGACAGTCACAATCTGGAATGGAAGTCTGTCCCCTGCAGGGGATGACTCAGGGGACATGGTAATCCCAGTAAATTTCCATTGGGCCCTTACTCTCTATCATTGCATCACTCTCTATGCTGCAGCGTTCAGTCTTTAAAGTCAATTAAAGTTATTACTATTTAAACGTGTATTGAACAGAAGACAGTGCAGGAGGTTAAAAAAAACACACACAACAGCTTAGATTACACAATCTCTCTCTTGAAGCAAAAACCAGCTTCTGATGTACCAAGCACAACACAAAGATTCATTTTATATATAGAGTTGTGGAAAAAAAATGGATAAATCTAAATTATTTGCCTTCAAAACAGAAGACACTCTTAAGATACATTGGGCCACGTTTTTAAAGAAACTGGTAGGTAGGTGGTAGGTTGTATCCATCTTGCATAATAAAAAGAGATGGGGTTCTGCTTTTTTCTATACATTCTTTTTTCCACAGAAATAAATCTTAATAGAACATAATCTTGCATATGCAGAGATTTATAAATCTGCATTTTTGAGGGTAAGCAGTGATTTATCACGAATTCAACAAAAATCTTTGAACAGGAGGTCACAGGACTGCAGGAAACATACAATATCAGTGATGTTTGCGCATGCCTATACTTTAATGACACATTTATGCTTTGAATGCCTATAGATTGGCAGAGAATAGTGTGCGAGTAACTGTAAAGGATAATCTTAATCGGTTGTTTCACTTTTTACCTGGACGTTGGTTCACAGTTAACAGTCTGAAATCTTATGCCTTCAAAATAAATATTTGTATTAAATATTTAACTAAGCAATTTAAAGTAAATCCAAAGCCACATTTTCACCAAAAACAACAAACTTTGGACTAGCAGTGGCGCTATTGGGTCCAATCTGGGCATTTGTATCAGTGTGAATAATGTCTTACCTTTCCTCCATTGAGAGAAATAATAACAATAGCTGCCGGCACAGCCCCCAGTTGGCTTTTATAAATGTTTTTTTTATGGCTAAAACAATTCTTTGTGTTTTATTGCTTAGTAAACCAGTTTTCATTGACTTGGAGCTTCAGCACCCAAGACTTCCTCGAGCTTGAGGCTTACGAGGCAAAACAGATGATTAAAGAGTGTGATCGTGAGAAGAGGAAGTGGTCATTCATCTTGAGCTGGCTTAACGCCAGAGGAGTTCTGAACAGACAGGATGACGAGCCAGTCGGGGATCTGACGTGACTCACATACCCATGAACAATAAACATTTCAAGCTCCATGTTACAGCTAACGCCTACATCTGCAACCAGCCAAACAACTGAGTGGTGGCGGCTTTTCTGTTTATTTGGGAATTTAAAACACTTTCCAGTCAGGACATTTCATTTTCGTTTCTTGAACCTAACAATGAATCAACACTTTTAAGATGCTGCTTGCTCCAAATCATTATCTCAAAAACACATTTTAACTAGCCCTTAGTTTCTGTCCATTGTTTCATTGAAACTCAATGCACGGATCGACATCAGCCGCTGCCTGTTGAATTCTTTTCAGGAACAGGTGTGGTTGGAAACTGGATAAGTTTCCTATTGTGGAACATCCAGATAGCTTTATGGTCATGGATGCACTCAAGGAATGCACTAAACAGAAAAACAGCATACCACTCTGTTTCAGAGTTATGTAATTTGCAATCAATCAGACTGGCATGTTAGAACAGTGCAGAACACCCAGCCGACTGCCTCTCTTCTTTGGTCCGGACCAAATTAAACAAACTAGAGGTGTGAAGACACCCTAAATCTCTGAATCTCCATTACTCAGTTAATTTCTTTGGACTTTGGTGTCGTGCTCATGGCAGAGATTCCCAGATATCAAAGTTCCAACGTTTGTGAGGTGCATGACAAGCTACAGCATAGGAGTGGAGTGCGCATGCACATGCTTAAGGTAGGGGAACTGAAGAAGCTAAATTCCTTAAGGCACATTAATCCTTTACACGTTGACCCAAATTTTGTTACGATTCATGTGACAACGGAACTCGATCGAAAACCATGTGCACCAAGAGACAGCACACATCAGACTGAACGAGTGTCTCAATGAAAAAAAAAAAAGACTTTCGGATCAATTTTTTGACCAACAAAGCTGGCACTTTTGATGACGCATGTTGGGACGTAAAAGAGCTGCCTGGTGGCGCTCACGGTGGATTTTGTCAAACACCTGCCCACCTAGAAGTGTCCCCTAGTCCTAACCCTAAAGAAATAACGTTGCTATCATTATATGATCTGGGCAGTGCACTAAATCTGCTTCTTGCATGCATTTCAATGCACTAGGATTAAAGTTAGGGCTATTTCCGCATCGAACAGCCATCCAGCGAAATATTGCCTAGCGACAGTCTTACCCTAACCCTTAATTTGAAACACAGTCTACATAAGCATAAACGCGTCAAAAGATGTTGTTTTCATGTGGGCGTGGGAACTAAAAGAGAGGGTGGTGTCTCAGGTCACAATCTGACCTGGTCAATGGGTGTCACCAGACCAGATCTCCAAATCTGGCCTTACCAGTGCATTCAGACTCAGTAATTGCTTCCTTGTATACTTTATACTGAATAGTGCCAAATAATATTACGTTGCATTACGTCTACAGAGGTATAAACCATCCCTATAAACCATCAAGCACAATAAGGTGCTCTCAAGTGTATAGAACAAATGAGGGAGTGGAAAGGCTATAAATCCCAGGGGTTGTTGCAGCATCAAGGGTGATCAGCCCCAGGTGATGACTCAATAACTTTTTAAAAGGCAGCACTTTCTGCTGAAGATCCACTGGGATCGAAAACTTGCACCACAAACCTGCCGATTAATTGTATGAAACGGATGCTGCGTGTCATTCTGCCGGAGGTTTTCTATCTGCAAACACAATTCAGCTGCGGGTAACTTAACTTACATAGCGTGGTGCCGAGCGGCGCGGAGTCTCCCATCGAGCCGCCCGAGTGACCGCCGATCTGTCGGCCGGAGGTGAAGTCGGACGCGGGCAGGAACGTCCAAAGACTTGCAAGCCTTGAGCTCCAGCCGCGTTTATATGACCTGCTCCTGAAGCTGCTTCCTCATTCTTAGCCCTCGGCTTCAAGGCGCATCCCACTCTTAAAGTTATAAACCAGAACAAAACTCGAAAACGCATCGACCGGTACAATGTTATCTGAGCGATGGAAATGTGAGAATGAACCCAAGACAAGATAATTATGTAGCTACTTGGAGAATGTACCAAAACACAGACAGCAGCAAGAACGCGGTTGTTCGGGATTTTTGTGCGTTCAACGTTTCCAGTCCTGCAGGGGGCACATGAGTCTACGACATAGTTCAAGATACACAGAAGAAGAAACCCGGAAAAGGTTTCATAAAAAGTAAACATGACATGTTAAACTATTATTTTACCAGTGATTTCAAAATGTCATTTTTATTCGATTACTTTAACTTAATTCGGGGCTCTTACAAAATGACTCGGCCAGATGGGTTAAAATGTAAATATTAAAAACAGACGTCTACTCAAACTGACACATTTAGGTCTTATGGATTAAAAAGACTTAAAACATTTTTTCTATATAATTTACTGTCATTTTATGATTTTCTTTGATCTCTGGGAACTTCCCTTTTGGCTTGGAACCTTAAGTACAGTGTTACAAGATTCTACAACACACTAATATACTGGTTTATATTTAGTAAATCCTAAAAACCTTGGAGCCTCGTTTAAAAAATAATGTGTGGAATTTTAACCATACGCAAAGTAGAACATGAATATTCATATCTTCACAAAAAAGGCATTTTTGTGTATTGTATTTGTCAGGATGAAGTTGATCATCACTCAAATCTTTATGAATAAAAAAATCAATTTAATCAGTAAAACAATTCACTGAGCTACAAGGCATATATCTTGATTAAGCATTCAATGTACTTTGCACATTAACACATGACCTTGTGTTCTGGGTCATGACTGAAAAGATGCCAGATACAGATGGCTGAACTGCTCTTTCAAAAATAGGGCGAGGAGCTCAGTCACTCAGGAGGAACTTGTAGTAGAGCAGCTGCTCCTCCACAACGAGAGAAGCCACCCACTCCTTAATAGAATCCACATTGTTAGATACAGCTTTTTGATTAACAACATTCTCAACCATCTTGAAAGTACCTATTGTACAGTACGAATGTAGGTAGTATGAATCAACTTTGGTGGCAACAGCAGTAGGATAATAAAAAAATGTCAAAATCTTGCATTTTTTGTAAATGCACACCATTTATTTAGCTTCCTTCATTTTTTTAAGAATGCAATTTAACCCTAAATTAAGTTTTGAATAATTACTAGAACTAGTTTATATTGCATGAAGGTCATCAGCAAAAATCAACTGATACATTTTCCCTCACAATTCCGTATAGATTAAGATCTGCTTGCACCCTTAAACCAGTCATGAAGTGTTTTTATTTATGAGGAACATGACACTTAATGACATACAGATGTCATCTTTAATAAACAACACCCAGCTCTTTTAATATTTCCAAAATAGAAGTCTGTGTACCTGTAACACACCTCATGATATTGATTTGTCTCTCAGCTGCTCTTGCACTGCGGCTAAGGCTCATATCACATGTCATAGTGACGCCGGAGCTCCTGCTTGCACTCTTCTGAATTCAAACCATACCTCGATAAAAATTCAGTCCAGCATTGATAAAAAAAAAAAGCTCAGAAACATAGAGTCCATCAATACATTCAAGCGGCATGGCATCAACCCATCAGTCATGTCACCATCATCTAATCTTCTTCTTTTCCTCCTGTTTTACTTAGCTAAAAGGGGAAAAAACAAAAAGTACATTCATATATATTGATGAAATCCTAAAGGCAACATAAAAGTTCAGAAGTTAAAATGATTTTATTATTTAACCAAAGACCTAGAAGAACGTGAGTATCAAAAGTTCCATCCTGTGGGGCAGGAGGGCAGAATCTTTCACTTCTTTAATATTTGCCCAACAGTCCTGAATATTTAATGTTTTAGTGGCTATTGTGTGAAAAGACAAGAAGCAAGTTGACGATGACTCAAGTTTCTTGATACAATGGTATGGAAAAGTTTAGCAACCCCTGTAAATGACTTTCCTTTAAAAAAAAATCAGCTTTTTAATGGACATTTTCATTAAATAGATCATATAAGAGAGAAACACAGTGATATTTGAAAAGTAAATATTTTGTGCATCATCCTTTTGCAGAAATTGCCTCTAAATGCTTTCTATAGCTTTCAATTAAAGTCGGGATATTGGCAGAAGGTATTTTCGACCACTCCTCTTTCCAAAACATCTCCAGCTGTGTCAGGTTTGATGGTTTCTGAGCCTGGACAAGGCACTTTAAATCACAGTCACACAACCAATCATTTGTCATTGATTACTGGCTATTGTTCTGAAGAATTTTCTGATATTGAGTGAAATCCAAATGACCCTCAACTTTACCAAGACTTCCAGTCCCTGCACTGTCCACATAACCCTGCACTATGATGGAACTGACACCACATTTTAGTGTAAGTAGCAAGTGTTTTTCATGTAATGTTATGTTATTTTTCCACCATCCAGAACACCCCTTGTTTTGGCCAAATTAATTGTATATTAGTTTCATCAGTCCAAAGCACCTTATTAAAACATTAGTCTGACTTGTCCAAATGTGCTTTACCATACCTCAAGTGACGCCTCACAACTTTCTCTACATTACTGTCCACACAGCATCTCCTTGTGTAAAATGTGGTGAATAGTTGAATGACGTACAGGGACAACATTTGCAGCAAGATGATTCTGTACACCTTTAGAGTTGGTCTGTGGGTTGACTGTGACTGTTCTCACCATCCTGCACATCTTTTACATTTTCAGATTTTTCTTGGTCTGCCAAGCCATTCCTTAAATAGAACCATGCCTCTGGTCTTCCAATTCCTCAAAATGTTCCTTACAGTTGAAACAGAGCATGTTCCCCAGTGTAACACCCCCCCCCAATAAAGTGACAAATAAGGTGCCTAAATTTATGTATATGCCTAATTATTTTTTTTTAAATAAATTTTCCACAGTCTTTATTTAAAATATTACTGTCTATGTTTTTATATGATGTACGAAAGGAAATTTCTTATTCAGACAAACAATGATTTAAAAAGGAAAATTCTGACCAAATTTATGCATACCATTGTAAAAAAAGTGACTCCTGAAATAAGCGCAGTGCATAAATATGGGGATCATCACTAAGGTTTGCTTTTTTCTAAGTATTAGAAACTAAGTATTGCTTTTTCACAACGGTTATTCCATAGCAATAATCAAAGCTTTTTAGAAAAACTAAACCAATTTCAGAGTCCAAACATTTCCTGAGGAAACATATCAAATGGTATATAATTTAAAATAAAGTACTTACATGCTTTTGGGTCGACATGTCATTTGCAAATTATTCCAGTGGGGGGAAAAAGAAAGGAAAAACATTAGGGACATATTTAGGGACTGAATTTGTGGTAGCCGTTTATTTTTGACCTTACCTTAATGACATCCACCCAGTTCCATCCTCTTGGGAGTTCACCTTTATTATCTATTCAGTTCAATTAAAAAATGAGTTCACATCTGTGTGCATTTAACAGTGCAACACCTACAACACTGACCTGTTCTTCCAATCAGTTTCCTCTTCTGTGCTTTGGTTAGCTGCTCTTTCTTCTCCTTCTTTTTACCAACAGAGGTGGAATTATTCATGGAATCACTACTGGATATCAGGGTCTGGGGGGGGCAATACAACCATCACATTATTTACTGATGCAGTTCCTACAGCAACAAGAGACTGTCACCAGTAACATCAAGTGATTTCTCTCTTTTTTGTCTAAAAGTATAAAATTACATTCTTTTAAAAAAAGTTGTTTACTGAATCAGGATACAGACCACAGCAGACATCACAGGCTGGTGGTTTTCCATGAGAATTTCCTGGTTCTCTTTAGCCCACTCAAAGAGTGTGTACATCATGGCAGTACCCAGGTTGATCTCCGCCTGGTCACTCATCTTCGAAAGAATGTACTGCTTTGTCTCTGCAGATCTGAAGCATTTTTGTGTTATTTTTACCTTCACTAATAACATTTAAGACCATTTAATTATATAATGGCATTATAATACACACTACCACTCAATAATGAAAGCTTTGAAATAATTTCCTAAGTTCTTGTTAGGGTCTTGGGGTTTTGCTGGTGCTCATTGGGAAAAAGAAGGTCACATTGGACATTTAAAGTAACCAATTAAGGCCCTGTCCACATGCACCAGTATTTTGAAAACGAGTATTTTTGAGTCGCATTTGAAATGCCCCGGTAATCTGCGTGGGAGCATTTTTTGTTTCTTTTTTTCCCACCTTTTTTTTGTGTTCAGGAGGAACAAACAGCAAGGACTGTACATGTTTTAAAAAGGCCACGAATCGACTGCCGCCTGTTGGCTTGTTAGTGTCATTACAGCGTTTCAGGGGTGTTTGTCTGTGGGGATACCAGGATACCTGGAGGTCACCAGGAGAAGCACTAGTAGAACATAAAAACTCAGGAAGAGGCCTCAACCCCCAGGTTGGCCTCAGACCAGCAACCTACAAAATGAAAATCAGCAGTGCTACCCACATCTTAACCCCTTGTTAAATTACCATGTCCTTGTTATTGTTGCTCAGGGAGTAGTGCATGGTTTGAACCCCATGGAAAGCAGAAACTGATAAAATGTGAGTAGTTCTTGCAATGTAATTTGATTTGCCAAATACAGGGCAGTTGTGGCCTAGCGGATAAGGAGATTGACTGCAGATCGGAAGGTTGTTGATTCAACTGGGAGTTGAAGGTGGGGTTAGTGATCAAAGCTTACTCTCTCCCAACTGACAAACACAACCATGTCACCATTTTTCCCCCCATTACTCCTTGAGTACTTGAAGTAAAGCTGGACAATATGGCCTAAAAAAATGCCAGATTTTTTTCATCGAATACGATTAAAATTTCAATAATAGAATAAAAGTTCAATTCACTGAGCAACGAGAGCGCTGATTTCTGGAGGAAGGCTTTCTTACAGACTCATTCTCATTTTGTGCATTTTCCCAATGAGTGCTTTCCTAGAAATTATAGGAAGAGTTTAGAAAATGCCCATAATAAATCATAATGATGTCATGTGGGAACTAGGTAAATCAGATTAAAACAGTCCATATAAAAGATGTAGATAATAGCTGATGATGAACTTACAGTCTGTTGTTAAAAAAGGCATCTAAGGATATGTGCGGTGCAGCTTCCGGATAGTTTTCTGGCCAAGATGCTTCAAGAAGGAATGATTTGGAGTCATCAAGATCACCAACCTGACAAAAAAAATGAAATAACAACTGACACCAAAAAGCACAAAGCTTTACCCATTTTAGTTTGGTAAAATGCAATGTGTCCACGCTCTCTCATAAGGGCAAGTTGTCACATATCTGATACACAGAACTGTGTACAAGTTTTAGCCAGGTTTGGTGAAAAAAAAATTTTACAGGCAGTTTATGCTTAAATTAAATTATTCTTACAGGCAGACTTGCATGAGAGATTTTGTAGAACTGTTTTAACAAATAGGTGCTAACGAGCAGGTTGGGTTAGGAACAACCAAACTTTTCCAGCAAGGTGAGGCTGAGAGTTTCTTATCATGGCACGATTGAGCAAAAATACATACTGTTTCAAAAATGAGAAAAGAAAATAGATAATTTTGCAGGGAAGTGACTTTAAAAGGTGCGGAATGGGCATTGTGGCGTTTATGAAAGATTCTTTGATAAGGTGCCGCTTGAACTAAAGTGATTTCAGATGAGCTCATTGTTACAGCTCTTCTAAGGTTCACTTTTAGCACCTCGCGGGAAAGACTTGTGTTTCTAGAGCTGCTCCGTTGACAAAACCATACAAGTGTTTGTTGTTAAAAGTAAGCCAAGCTGATTTACTTACCTGGCTCATGTGGTGTGTTGGGCTAGTTGGTAACAAGTTAATTTCGTTACTTAAAAATCTGTCCTGTGCAGGTCTCTAAACCAGAGGTGGGTAAAGTATGGCTACTTTACCTGCTGGTTTTAGTTCCAATCCTGCTTGAGCACACATGCTATTACTTGGAAAAACTGCCGAGGGGAGCTAAATTTGTAAAAATCTGGTGATTTGTGTGGGCTGAATCTAAACTGTGTGGGGCTGCAGCCTCTGCTCTAGCCTAAGAGTCAAAATATTTTTAATATTTGGCTGCAGCACAGTGCAGTTTAATGTGTGTCTGAAGGCAGTAGTGAAGCATTGGATTTCTGGAAATTGAGTTGGATATTTAATCAGGATTAATGGTGTTCTCAATGCTGAGAAACACAGAAAGATACATAGCAATTGTGCACTACCACCAGGGAGGTCTAAGTGTGGTCCCAATTACATTCAGCAGTGGGACAATAACCCCAAACATACAGCTAAACTAATTAAGAACTATCTTCAATGTAGAGAAGAAAAAAATGTGATATGCCCTGATCTCAAGATTATCAAGTGCGTCTGGGATTACATGAAGAGAACGAATGAAGTGAGAAATCCTACAAGCCCACTATTTAGATTTCCCTTTTTATTCTTTCACTGCATTTTTTTAAAATGTAAGAAAAAAGATGATCTACCCCGTCTTTTGTTTAAAAGCATTCTTTGTTTCACAGCATTTTTTACACCCACGTACTACTTTTGTACGTTACGGTATGCCACATTCCCTCTAAATTATCAACAAACAATGGAAAGTCAATGTGCTTCTTGATATGAATAAAATGAATGTTCTTCCATTGTAATATGCATTTAAAATACCTAGTTGCTTACAAAACTGTGAAGGATTAATTCTGAGAGAAACAGTTCTTACCCTGAACTGAAAGGAAACCGGGCTGAGCTCTTTAAAGCAGTCATCTCCTTCATAGATAGAGCGCAGAGCCTCCAACTCCATCTGCACAAATGCAATACACACATTCAATCCTAAAATACACGCAATTTTACCCTAAACACATTTAACCAAATATCATTAAAACTGTTGAATATAACGGGACTTCTTGACAATTTGACATTCTAAGCAAAGCAAAGGTATAAACACAATGTTACTAAGGTTTATGAGAAGCCTTCATGAAACATACTCATCGGGCTCTCTGAGCATCACAGCTCGTGTGCGTTAGCTTTAAGTTCACAGTTAGCGGTGTTCGTCTCACCTCCTGGTCCTCGTTGGCAGTCATGTTTTAGCTAATCCAACCACCGAACCGCACTACTGTATCAGTGGAGTCTACCAAAGACAACTTTTACAAACAAGTGAAGATCAACATGTTTAATAAATACTAATGGTCTCTCAAAATATGCTTAAGAGTAAAAGAGACACCATAGTACAAAAACCTGATGTGCGCCCTGAAACGGTTCTGGAACCCATTGCCTCCTGCAGGACTGGAGGATAGCTGGTCCTGCACTTGCATTTCACGTGCACTAGATAGAGCTATAGTACTGTACAGGCACTATACTTACTGGCTGTAAAACTGTCAAATGAGCATAAAGATCAACGTACAATCGAAAAGTATAATGTTCGTTGTGTCATCAACCAATAAAATGTATTGTTTTAGTAGTAGTGGTAGTTGTAGATTCACAATTTCACAATGCATTTCCTTATTGAATACCATTAATAGTAGAAGTAGTAGTAGTTGGTGGTGGTGGTGGTGGTAATGGTAGCAGTAGTGGTAGTAGCAGTTTCACAATTTCACAATGGGTTTCATCAACAAATAACATTAACTCTTGTTGTAATAGTAACAGTATAGTGGTAGAAGTACAGTAAAGTGCCAAGGACTACAGTAAACAGAGTAGACTGAATATACATATCCAAATGCATTACAATAATTTATTCAGATATAATTATGTATACTGGCATACTTAATGCAATATTATCAATAATGCCATATTAATCAGTAAACATTTTTGTATTTACATGAAGCCTGATGCAGAGGTACACACCAGTGGCAGATGTTTGTATTGTTGGTTCTCCGATATTTAATAATTTTCTTGCTGTTTTCATTTGCCAAAATAACACTTGATTGGATGATGCCTGAAATAAAAGAGCGGCCCTGGAATTTACAGGAAATGCACCACTGCTTTGGATGCATATACCCCATTATTATATTATTATTTTCTCTCACTTTATTCATCCATCCATTCATTTTCTCTTCACACTTGAAATTTTTTGGTATTTTCAATCCACGTGATTGAAACCAAAAGTAGTGAAAACAGAGATGTCATTGGGCAGATTTGGACAAACAAGGTGATCAGACGATTATCATCAGAATTCTGAATAAGGAGGCTTTGTAATTCATAATATAATCAGAACGTGTTTGATTTTTAAAACATTGCTCCTTGGCATCAATGTTTCCAAGACCTTTTCTAATTACAAAGTCAACTCATTATTTTTGGACCAGGTTATTGCTGACCCTCCAACCCTTTCTTATTGAAATCATTTTTGATTGTATTGCTTATCTCACCAGACACGAACTTGATATTGTATTTACATTTAATAACTTAAACAGTTTTTTTTTCTTTTGTGATGACGAGTAAAGCTCACATACACTTTCCATCATCCAAACTGTACTGTTGACATCTCATTTAAAGATAAAGTGTTCCAAATTTTATATTACACCAATTTTATTTGTTGGCAAGGAACAGGGTTCGCCTAACCAAAGTTTTATAGCCTGTAATGGAGGCCTCATTGGCTCTAAACAATGTCTTTACCCCCGAGGTGTGCATCGATGCTGAAGGCTTACTCTTTGTGTATGTGCTTGAGTTGTAAGAATTTTTAAGCTGGTTTCGGAGTGTTATCAGTGTTTAAATCAGGCGTGCATCAACATTCCTGATGTCTGGGTAGACCTCTTACTTTCCCTTAGATTCACTAAATGCGCAGTTAGACGACAGACCACTTGTGGCTGGTGTCAGAACTGAGAAGATTCCTCTTGGCACCCATTTAAAGGGCTCAACATTGCAGGAGAGGAAAAAAATGCATTTGAAGCCTGGCTTAAACTTTTTTGTATCAATGATTTGACCATGACTGTGAGGTGGAACCCCAAAATGAAACCGGGTTCTTAGAAAAATAGGTCACCCGAGGTAAAAATCGCTGTCAACTTGTTTTATAAAGGTTTGAGCCATTGTCAAGGTGTCTATAGCCCTTAATAGTTTCCAAAAATCTAATCTTCCTTCGGGGGCACAGGCGTGCTTCTTCGGAGGCTTTCAGTCATCCAGCTTGGGTTTTTCTCAGCAGGGGTGCTGAATACACTGATCAATGAGTCATAAATCTAACACGATGCCCGGAGGAGAGCTCAGGCAATGACCGTGTGCTCTTAAGAGCCCAAAGCTTCACCATGCTCATCCCTCCCAGCTCTGCTTTGCTCGTGCTTCCAGTTTAGCACGAGACAGTTCACGAACGTACAATGGAGCGTGTGGCTCAAGCTAAGCGAGAGGGCAGAGCTTAGCTGACTCAATTACATCTGTTTCTTCTGCTTCCTCTCACGCTGGAGAGCGAAGAGAGACGGTGAGCAGCACCGACCGCCACGGGGATGTATACCAAACACCGGCAGAAAAACGGACACTTTTTATCCACACAATGCTTGGTTGCGGTGCTTTCTGCGTTTCTGTTTCACGGTGTACTGGAAATTGTTGGCGGGAATCCTCGAGAGCACGGTAAGACGACGCTTTCTTGAAAAGTTCCTCTCTTTTTTTCTTTTGCCAACCAGTTGCGCTTCAGCCGTTAAGTTTTCATACGTAAAAGCATTTAAGTTCCTACGAAATGATTACAACGTATCTTATTCGCTTTAATGTGCCTTTTGGAAGAGGGGGGATTCTACCAAATTACCCCCAAATAAGGAGAGCGACGGGACGACTAACGTTAACTGTAAAACAACCGTCATCCTCATTTATTCAAAGCAGCTGTGAGCTACATAAATATAAACACTTTCCTGAAATTTTGAATACATTTTTAAAATCAACTGAAACGAGACAAAAAGTTGATTTATGTTCCTTTTGATCTCTGGGTCCTTTACAGTGAATCGATTGGTATTCATGAATATTTAGGCTAAGGCTATACCTATTAAGAAAATACAAGAATGCAAAAACCAGTTGATAGGCTGCCTTATCAAAAGATTCAAATACTTTTTCTTTCTCTGTAAAAAAAATGGACAATTTGCTATTCTTCATTGGATTAAAATATAAGGTTTATTTCAACTTCAGACTGAAGCTGACTGTGGAATTACTATTCCAAAATTCTGTTAACATTGTATGATACAAAACTCTGTACAACAATTCTTACAATACATTTGAAGGCAACATTATTGAGCGGAAGGAGGTGTTGTTATATCAGGGCAGTGACCATTTTGTTTGTATTCTTTGTTGCCACCAGGAGTCGTGCTTGAATTGTTTTGGGGCTAAATATTTACAAAATACTAAAAATAAAAAATAACCACCAATTAGAAAAAAAAAATAATAATAACAAACAAAATTAATAAAAACAAAAATTATTTGGTTACTTTAAGTTTCTATAGTAGTAGTTGCTTTGTTCAATGTGTAACCATAGCAACAGTGGTGTGACGCTACAAATACGGACACTATGATGTCACTGCTGTTCTATTAGATAAGGTAAAAAAAAAATAATATTTGAAATATAATTTGAAATGTTTTCTCAATGTTTACTGCAAAACATCTCGTTAAATAACATGCAAGATCATTGTAGCAATGACAAAAGAGATTAGGTAAAATAAGATGGAAAAGGGTACATGTGTTTATCAAAGTAATTTCAAAGGTCAAAAACTCCAGTGAGAAGCATAATCAAGACGTTTAAAGAGACCAATACAGTGGAGGAAGCGAAAGATTCCAAAAACTTGAAAACTAGTGAGGGACGTTTCTAAAGACCCAAGAACAGCTGCCAAGACACTAATGAATGGCTTAACTGATGTTTTCAAGAAGGCTTTCACTAGAACCAATGCTTGGTTCGTTAGGTTACCAAACAACTCCACTTCTGGAAAATCGACACCTCTAAGCCAGAACAAAGTTTACTAAGAACAACATGGAGAAAAGTAATGCACTTTTTTGGTCAGATGGGAAAAAACTAGTCTTTTGGCCAAAGACATGAGAAGGAAGTGACAGGCATTCAAGCCCAGTAACACTACATTGAAACATTGTGGTGGGAAAATGATGCTGTGGGGATGCTTCAGTGCATTGCATATGGGGAATCATATCAGGTTTGGAGAAAACATTAAAAGCAAGACTAGAAGAAGATTTTGAAAAACAAACTTGCTTTGGGTCAACATATTTTCTTCCAACATGATAATGTCCCAAGGCATACCTCACTTCTCTTGAACAATACCTTTGAATGTACAACTTGAGTGAACACAACTGGCCTGCACAAAATTTAGATTTGGATCCAGTAGAAAATTTATGATCACAATGCATTCCAGAGTTTGTGGCAGATCAACAAATCTGGAGGAGCTTAAGAAGACTGGGCTATTATTGCTCAGGTGATATGCTTGAGACTATACAGCAAACGACTAAAGGCTTTTATCAAGCAAAAGGATTGTGTTTGTGTTCATCACTTGGAAATATATTGTTAATAATAGTGTTTTACTATTAAACACTATGTAGTGTATTAATCGTGCAATATTTAATTTTATCATAACAGTGTATATGTATATAGTGTAATAGTAATAGTGTAAGTGCAAACCAATGCTATTAAATCTCTTGAGCCAAGGGGTGCCAATTAATTCCAACCTGTTTCTTATTATTTGCACAAAAACTTTCGCCATTATAATAGGTGTAAGTGCAAAAATGCTCACAGGCAAATCTGCTCTACGTGTTCTAGGCATTACTCAAGTCTTCTCAATGGTCAATGCATACTACATGCATACATTGTATGCATGTATGAATTGAGTCTGGAAATACTATGTTGGGGTACTCTTACCATCATGTGACCACTCTTTACTTTCCTTCCATTGAGAATGTCTCCCACTTTGCATCTTGAAGTCTGGATAGAATGTACACTTAACATTCTCATCCTGGTACTGCTTAATTGGCCTATAATTATTTTGCCTAGCTTTCAGAGTGGAAGACAATTTTCAATGGGCCTAGAGTATTTATACAGTCTATTCCTATTGGAGATGGCTTCAGTATGTGGTGCTGGCGTTCCTGTGGCACATTCATTAGGGTGTAGCCTTTACATTGCCAAGGTTATGAGTTCATCGAGGTCTTGGGTTCAATTCTCAGGTAAAGCAAAACTGATCAAATGCATTACTGCATTACTTATCCAGGGCTGTATACCTACCCAGAGGCTTTTAGAGCAGGTTTGCAGGAAGGTGTGTAATGCTGTGTGTAATAAGGAATAAATATTAAACAATATTCTACGTCCTTCTTAAACTAATTTAAAGACAGCAAAGCAAACTTTAGACAATAACTGATGAATTTGCTTAAATATCTTAGTGCTTACCTTACTGTTGAATCAATTGTAGCCTAGCTTTAGAATATATTAATTTATCCAAACATAGATATGCTGCAGCTAAATACTTTGAAATCATGTGCTGACCACCATCCAAATCAGAAAAGTAACACAAAACATCAATCTTTGGTAGCATAGAAACATTTTCAACACGTTTTTGACAACCTCAATCAGAATTCAGAAGCACTATATAGACCTAAAATGAAACAGAGAGAATATCATAAGAAAGTTGACCCCTATCTTAAAGTTTCGTTGCGGAGATCTCTGTCGTATCCCGTGTGTGTTTTTGAAAAACTCAAACAGACTGTTGATCTCAAGATGTCAGGTTCATTCCTGTTCCAACAGACAGGACTCAAGCTTTCCACGTTCTTAGTGTTTGGAGAAGTTGCTACATCTCTCTGAGATTTGACCAGGGACTCTGGGACCGGCTCACCATATTGCGTGACAGACGTTTAATGCATTTATAACAAGGCTAGGCGATATTATCAACGACAAGCAAGAGCTATTAGCAAGAGCAAGTATTCTGCTGAGCCAAGATGTTGGTGTTACGGCTTGTTTATACAAATTATAACAGTGAACAAAGCCAAGGTCTTTTACTTCTCATTCTAAAAGAGTCTGCAAAAAAAATACACTATAACGATAAATTGTGTTTTAAGGGAAAAAAAAACAAGATTAATGTAAATTATTTAAGTTTTTCTGTTGTGTATTTAGTAGAAGTTTTAGCAGCAAATGCTGCATAACAATAATAATTCAAGAGAATGTGTTTTTGAAAGATAATTTTCCATTCCCTATTTTCTCATTTCATACAATGCAGGTTGTTAATTGATGCCATCTTTCATCTCAAAACAGATATCGACCATGGTAAAGCCGGCCTTGGGGGTTCAGAATGACTTTTATGTGGAGCATATAAAGCTTTATTAGCTTGTGTTTGGGTGCAATTTCCTTCCCATTTCCTATAATTGAAAACGAAATGTGCTTTTCCTTCATCTGCTCAACTGTATATTGTATATTTTCAGATGTTTTATTTAAACATTGAAAAATCAGACATTTATATGAATTCAAAATTACATGTGACATTTACATAACAGAATCTTCAGTAAAAAGAAAATTATGAAAATTATGCAATTTGCAGAGTGCTAAAGTAAAGACAAAGTAACAATACAGATAAAAATACACTTAACAAAACAACAATACAATAAGCAAGTAAACTGTTAAATGGGACATCAAATGCAAATTTAGCTCAAGTTGATATAATATTTTTTGGATAATCTGGCAGGATCTGTAAAAAGTTTATATTTGAAATGTTTTTGTCTCTCTCTCTCTCTCTCTCTCTCTCTCTCTCTCTCTCTCTCTCTCTCTCTCTCTATCTATCTCTCTCTCTCCAAAAAAACATTGCTCCTTTTAAATTCTAAATGAAACCACTTGCCAACCCCTCTCTGCTCTTAAAGCCCCAACCCTTTAACTTTCTGCATGACATATGGTACCATCATATGTCATTTCCACTAGCACTACTCAATGTCTATTTTTATTTTATATTTTATGTCTATATTGTTAGAATGTCTTTTTGTAAATTTAGAATGTCTATTTAGTAAACTTAGAATGTCTATTTTGTAAATTTGGATTTATATTTATTACCTGTATCTTGTCTTGTCTTTGTGAATCTGTTGCACTGTAGTGCCCCTGCACTAAAACATATTCCTCGTATGTGCAAACATACCTGGCAATAAAGCTCATTCTGATTCTGATTCTGATCAAAGCACTATAGTCCACTAATCTGAAGGACCATTAGAGTGATCTCAGAACTGGTGTCATATGCTCAAACCTTTTTGTTCCACTTTGGCTGCACTATTCTGAACTAATTGGAGGCTCTCAGTTGCTGCTTGTAGAAGACCAGGGTTTAGAGACCCTTGTCTCCAAGTTTAAAAAAAAGGTGAATGTTTGAAATGATGGGTTAAATGACAATTTCAATGGATGTTTGGAGGTACTGCACACTTGAATTGAAGGGCTAAGATAGCCACCTGTGGCCCACAAATGTAATTTTGTCATTTATTAAAAAACTGATAAAAACCATGGATTTAGGTTAGATTTCTTGTCCCACGTCCATATATAAATCAATAAAACTAATTTAAGTCACAAAACCATTAATAGTTTTATAGAAAATACATTTTTAATAATCCAATAGATTTAAATATTGTAAAGTGCTATGTACATTTTTAGTTTGATTATGTTTATATGTTTAACATTTTAAAAACAACCAGAAGTATGCATTTGCTGATCCTTCAGAACCATTTAGCTTTGTAGGTGAACCCCGAAGGACTTCAGGGTAGGGGTAGGGAAAAATGACTGAAATGGAACCCAGCCAAACATAGAAAATGTGATATAAGCATGAATGGCCCAGAATGAAGGTTACACAGTTGCTTTAGTTTATCTGTTTTTGTGGCCAAAGGTATGGGAACATCAAATTCCTGATGTCGATACCTTAAGGAAAATGGGATATAGCTTAGTAATTGTAAGACCACTTATTTTTAGGGGACTGAAAGTGATTATTTTCATTTTGTGATTATTACATTTTAGAAAGCCATCTTTTAAAAAGCAGCAAAGACTCCAATTAAAATGTCAATGGAATCATTTCAAAGTGAGGAAACACTGCATGCCATCGGCGTTAAAGTGGAATTTTGTGACTTGAGTTGTTTATTGCAGAGATTAAAAAGAAGAGGCCCCAAGATAAGCACACGAGGAACATTAAAAATTAGAAGAGCATCCACAAAATGGTTCTCCATCCTAGCTCGATGGAGAACATTTCATTCTCGGGTTATGATGTGAACCATTCCAAAATAGAACCAGAAACCAAACTACTTTCAGGTTTCACACTGTTCTAATGTTTTTTTTTTTTTTCTTTCTCGGTGTACTGACTTTGGGGCAATTATGAACAATTGAACTCAACAGAATGTGGAGAAGTGTGTGACCTTGCTCATCTCAAAGACTGAAGTGGCATTTAAGGGGTTTTTAATCCAAGCAATTCGCACTAAATGAATTGCAGAAAATTATAGAGGAAAAACATAAAAAGGAAATTGCAATGTAAATGAAGAGAGAATAGTAGTCATCATTCATATACTATTCTTTGGTTCCAGAACCAGCTGATTGTTTTTTACATGCCTATTTGTTGCAGAGTTGTTTCAAAGGTCTAGTAATGCGACCTGATTTGGGCTCTTTATATTAAACATTCTGACAATATTATGCTCACATAAAGCCTCTTTGCAATTTTGAAAGTGAAAGAACAATTTCTTATTGAGGAATGCCTGAGTTTGTGCAGCGTATACCATGTGAATTATGCACATACATATACCCATAATACAGGAGGTATAAATAAAGCAGTGATTTTCTTTTTTTGCAAGGGTCCACTCCAGAGTGCTTTGTGCTCTACACAGCGGTGTGGGTTAGTTATATCACCATTATTCATTTATAAGCCTTATGTTTATGCAATGAGAAGCAAGATGGATGACTTTGGGTTTCATCAGTGTGTCTAAAAACCCTTGTGTTCCTGGAATGTTCCATTAGTCCCTGGACTACAGTTTCTCTGTGAAGATAATGACTTTTATAAATTGGTTCACACAGAAGATAATGCTGTTTTTTTTTTAATCCGAAAGTGACAGCACTGCCATGGAATCTTTTTAGAATACCATGTTTGTTTTTCAGGATGCAGGTACAGTGTGCATCTTTATAAATCATTACTATGTTTTTTCATTAATTAATTAATTAAGTAATTAATTAAATCATTCATTCATTCGTTCATCTGGCTTAGTGCTATGCTCCTTGGACAGGTTGATTTATGTATACAATACTGTACAAAAGTTTTAGGCAAGTACTTTAAACTGCTTTAAACAAAGAATGCTTTCCAGCTTTTGCCTTCAAACCAGCAAAAATTCTTATAGGAACACTTGCACAAAGTCAAACTCCTTTGAAGAAGCACAAAAAAACTAAGCTGCAGCAGATTACTCTAAAGACTCATTAGGTTAATTAGCCTATGATAAAAGTTTGCTTCACTTCAATGAACATGAAGTATTTTTGTAAGTTTTATTTATATATTTATAAGCAGAAAATTTCCCGCGAGACCTTTCGTAACTCGAAGCATTCTTATCTCGGGGTACCACTTTTATATATATATAGAGATGTGAAAACAATTGAGATACGAATAACTACAAGCTGTTCTGCTGTATTTTCCGCTTGTTTGTATGACGTCGTGCTGCTCTTCCGGGTCCTGGCGCAAAGGGTCTGATATGCTTCAAAACACTTCAACATCACAGCGAAACTTTATGTATAGATTACTAATAATGTGCTGTAACAAATTTTAGAGTCAAGGTGTCGTAAAAAAAATAACGTTTATAGCGTGGAAAGTGCTGTTTTGTAGCCCAACTTAGAGAAACACAGTCACGTGTTCTCAGAAGCTCTTCCATCTGTCTCCGCTTGTGCTTGAAACCGTGTTGGTGTTAGTAATTCGTGAAATATCTTGAGAAAGTTAACTTTCATACATGGTGCCGTAATGTTTTCTGCCATCTGTTCCACCTCCTCCGACACATCGCTTCACTCAAGGTAAGGTTTCACATGTATGCAAATATTACGTATTTTGCTTGTCTTTTATTCTGTTTTATTATCATTTATTACATTAACAATGTGTAGATATAAGGATTGAGGAAACATTACTTGATTTTTGTCTGGTTTTCCATTTTTTCATCAACTTAAACTGTTGTTTCTGAGAGCCGTTGCACGGATTAGTCGTTTTACATGTAAAACTTGCTTCGACATACAAAATGTTCGAGATTCGAACATCACCTCTGAACGGATTATTTTCGTATCTCGGAGTACCACTGTATGTTGTTTTTTTTTTTTTTTTTTTTTTTTATAATGGCAGTACTTTAGAGTGTATTAGTCTTGACTTTAGTATCCATCACTAAGTTCAGTAACATAAAGGTCTTCATTAAGACAGGCCTTTGAAAAGGGCAAGCTCTCCTACACAATATTCCTGGCATTTAGACAAAACACAGAAGGCCATATGATTCAGACTGCATTGTGAACCTATATTCCTAAATGCTGAAAATTGTGTCATGTGTGTTAGTGATATAGTGATAAAATGAGATAAGAAGAGCAACAAAGGAGACCAGGGCAATCTGCAAGTGAATCAGTGCGACAGAAAGCTGCAGACAGAGATGCTGGTAATCGGTCGGTAAGGAAGGGGGTCTGCCTCTTGTTTGGAGCTGTCACTGAAGACTCCCTGTCCCTGCAGCATTTTGTGATTGCATTTGCTTTAAAACGGTACCCTGGAAACAGTGATTGAAAACAGGTCCATTCAAAGCGGCTCTATCTCCCTCTTTCTGAAGAGATCCCCCACACAGAAGCAACCTTCTATCTTGTGCCAGCTTATCTCTGTAACACACAAACAGACACAGTCACCGCCTGACAACTGCCCCATGCTGCATCTTTAGAGAGTTTTGGATGTACTGAATTCTGACAATGTGAACTTGACATGTTGATGTCGTTCCAATCTTACTATGATGGTCTATGAATTCATCAACAGTTGAATGTTTCATTCATTCGTTCATTTTCCAACCCGCTTATTACCTTTTCTGGGTCGTAGGGGTCTGCGGGTGCCTATCTCTAGCGCACATTGGGCGAGAGGCAGGGATACACCCTGGACAGGTCGCCAGTCCATCGCAGGGCAACATTCACTCACACATTCACATCTAAGGGGAATTTAGATTATTCAGTTAACCTAACAGTATGTTTTTGGGATTGTGGGGGAAACCAGAGTACCCGGAGGAAACCCACGCAAGCGCAGGGAGAACATACAAACTCCTTCCAGGAAGGTCACCAGAGAGACAGTTGAATGTATTTAACATTTATTGTTGACGTTTGTACCCTCAATAGATTTACATCTTAAGACAAAGGCAACTTTTAAGAGTTTAATGACATACCAGCCGCACATATTGTCCCCTCAGCTTTTCATATTTTAGTGGGAATAATAATTGTGTTTTGTGTGCAGTGGGTAGCACTGAGGCCTTCAGTGAGCCGGTTCAGGGATTCTGGTGGATTTTGCATGTTCTTGCTTTCTCTAGGTACTCTGTTTTCCCCCAAAAACATGCGTCTGGTCGATTGAATACTGTAGTTTTCTTTAGGAGTGAATATGTATGTTGCCCTGTGATGTACTGGCGACTTGACCGGATATCTCTGTTATTCAAAGCAGTGAGTCCAACATTTGCGTGTGGGTTCTGGCACTGTTTTACCCATCTATTCTGGAACTAACCACTTGATGGAATATCGATGTTGTTTGTTACGTTATTTTAAATGGTTTCATTTAAAAAAAAATAAAAAAAAAACATTTATATTGATGGCTTGTATTTGTAGCGTTTTTCGTTCAGTTTGTATGACATTGAGATGTTCCTTAAACCAATTTTGTGGTTTATGGAAAAATTTTTAGGCAAATTTATCAAAATGGAGTTATGGCGTTAAATTGTACAAAACATTTTTAATTTATAGGATTTATTTAATTTAATTATATTGAAAATGTTTTCAATTGACCATTAATGCCATTAAATAATAATGTTTTATTTATTTGCAAACATCATAAACATTCTTTTTTAACTGACTTTAAAAAAAATCTAAGTTGAATGGATTTTAAAATAGAGGTTCAAAGTAAAACAAACAAACAAAAAAACAGCTTCGCATGGAGTTATCTAAGGCTAGACTTGCTGCATCCATAGTCACTATGTTTAGAACACATGTCTCAATTTTCACGTAAAGCTAAATCAGAAAAATGTGAAGCGTCATATCTGTCTGGAGCCTTAAGCAGCATTCCTTTGTCTCCACAAAGTCTCCTTTCCAGATGACTGGCGGAAGAGTGGTGAGGCACAGAATCCATGTAGCTTGAAGTCCAGTGTTACAGTTCCACAGTCATTAAAGATGTGGGTTGCTGTGTCATCTGCTGGGGTTGGTCTTTTAGGTTTTAAGAAGTTCACAGCCATTATGTTGTGCTGACAAGATTTATGATGATTTTATCTGTCAGAATCTCAAAGGTACAAAAAGCTGGTTAATTTATGTTATTAATGGTGATATTGTGCTTGAATGGACAACAAGCTCGACAACAGAACCCAACAGAGAATGTCTGATAACAGAACCCAACAGAGAATCTAAGGGTGGTAAGGTGAAGGCTTGAGTATTATAGAAATGTCTAGAGATACTACATTTTGGTTTTCATTGTTTGACAAAGATAAAGTACTTTCTAGCTCTCCTAGTATAGTGGGCATGTATGAAATGTGCAATGGTAACCCGGGTTCCATTCCCAACCCCAATGCTCCTTCCCATCCTTCCTACTCTCTTTCATTTCCTGTCTCCTATTTCCTGTCCCCTCTACTATCCTTTCTAAAAAAAATAATAAAAAATGTTTCCCAACAGGAAAAAAATTCACTTAAAGTCTTGACATTAAGTTAAATTAAAGTCTTTAGTGAAGTGTTTAGTGAAAATTTTTACGCACTTCATTTTATCAAATTGTAATATTACAATTGTAGTAGCTGTTCGGCATGTTGTTAATGTAAGTATGTCATGAACACGCCCATACCGCCAATAATTTAAAGCAAAGTGTTATTGTCCGGTCCAGATTAAATGAAAGTCCTAAATATAAACAACAACAAAAAAACTTTAAATAACCAATCCCTGGGTTGTTTTCTGAAAGAGCAAGTATTTATATGGTACCTCTACCCCTAGTGGTCAGGAAGAAAATAAGACCAGAATTGCTCCTACAAAAATGTTTGAAAGTACTATTTAAAGAAGTTTTAGTTGTGGATGTTGATCGTACACAATTATACCCCGAAACGGTCAATTACTCTTGTGGAGCCGAATTCCAACTGGCCTTTTCATCAGTCTTTTCTTTGTTATCTGACTCAGTAATGACAGGAAATCATAATCATCAGGTCTATTTCCCCTCATCTCAATTAGTATTCAGCCCTTACTCAAGGGTCGATACATAATCCTATCAGCAATGTTGCTTTATGATACGAGGTGCATTCTTACATATAACATGAAAATCTGCATCAGATCGGACCTATATTTTGTGTACGAGACTGAATGTCTGTAGAAACATCCTTTTGCTTTAGGAAGTGGAAAGGGCCAGGACTATGTGTGTGGAAATGTTGATTGTTTTAAAGTGAGATCCGTTTAAATCTATCATTCATCCGGAACACATCCCATTCTCAGGGCTGACCCAGATATTTCATCATAGTTAAAAGGCGTGAGAATCAGGAAATCAACGTTTTTCTCACAGTTTCTGTGGCAGTAAGCATTGGAAGTGCCCACTCCCGATGTCTCTTTCTGTTCATGCACTGATGCTTCAAATACTAATCAATCTTAGAATGTTCATCCAGTTGACAGAAATAAACAGCAGGAATCTTTGAAATAATTAATATTGGATAGGGTCTTTTTCTGTGAAAGAATGTATCAAACATGGTGCAAAATTATTTATCTTCCAGACAAAACATGGGTTATGTTAATCATATTTACAACTTAAATTTTTAGTACATCACAGGCCACTCACTAGCAACAAAACTGTTTACCCCAGCAACCAGTTTTTCTGTTAATAGCATTCATTTTACACGTGTCTCTGTGAGGTGCCCTTGGGTGGCAAATAAAATGCATCATTATTATTATGTATCTCAGCTTTGAAAAATAATAGAGACACGGGTTTGTTTATAAATCTGAGAGTCAAAGGGGAACAGTATAGTATGTCACTGACACCTCTAATGCACCCAGACTGTTCACTAAAGCAACCAATCTGGCATATCTCTATCTCAGCTAAGGAAAATCACAAAAACATCACAAAGACCAAAATGCATTTAAGAAAAGTAATAAAAAAAGTTTTATGAACTAAATAAAAATCATTCCAAAGTGGATTTTATCCAAGTTTCACATAACAGTTTTTTCTGCCTCATATTGGCACTTTGTTTCAAATTGCTGAACAATGGTAGAGATGAAAAAACAGAGTCTAGATTCGATAACATGATTTTCAGTGCTCTCCTCAGTCTCTCCTCAGTGCTGTAGCAATGAAATTCGCAGAGAATTCTGTTCATATGAGCATCATGGAGAATATAATGTAAAGAAACATGCTAAACCCACCACCGATTAAAATTCTTGCTGCTCTTGTATCATTAATTCATGATACATGAAATACTGAAAAAAATCTCATTGATTTTCACTATTCACTTTTTAAATAAAAGATATTTCTGTAGTTTTTTTGTATTTTCGGCTTCATGTGGAAAAAATAAGAAGAAAGAGGCTAATAATTCTCTGCATCAGACTAACCTCTTTCTCTTGAGCTCTGTTCCTAAAAAGCTTTCGTGGTGAGAGTGAAAGGAAAAAAGAGTGTCTCTCTGGGACCAGCATGTGGCTCAATGACTTAGCGAGAAGATAATCGTCTACGAGATGAAGGTCAATTTCGATGTGTTTGAAGAGCAACTGCCCTCAAGCAAGCTCTGGCCTTCTTAGATCATTCTTCACAAACAATGTCTTAGCCTGGCTAGCAGCTAATGCCTTCTCTAAACCTATTAGTTTCAGAAAATGGTTTCTCTAGAGGCCCAGAGTCTGCATTGATGGGTTCTTGGGATTTATTTTGTGTATGTGACAGGCTGATTATTTTAAGTCCCAGAAGTCAAACTTGGTCTTTAATGATGTTTGTCGTGGAATCAGTCCCTGGCTACAAACAGAATAGGTTTTGCTATACAGTGCATTCTGATTGACAAGCCTCTGTGATTTAGATAATGCTGACTTAAGATGAGTCCGATTTTTTAGCATTAGAAGAGAAGAGGATATTATACTTGGAAGATGGAAAGAGAATTGGGAAAATAATGTTTTTTTTGAGTAGAGTGCCGACACACTTCCCTCCCAATCAATTCCATTGCTTGCTATTACCCTGTCATATTGTATAAACTGCAGTCATAAAGGGATATGGAGAGGTCACAAATGATCTTATTTCTCCATATTTGCACAAACGACAGCTCTGTGTGAGACACTTATTCATACAGTTACAGAGGACGAATAAAGACATGCATCTTATATCTTGTTCCTTTATTAGGGAAAATGAAAAGCCAGTTTTGTTGTGCAAAGAATCAACTTGCACAGCTTGTAATTTCACTGTCTAATTTAGAATCCCTAAAGAGGGTAAATCAAGTGTATGATGCTGCTCTTGATGTATAGAATTGATTTCCGAGGATGATTAATTAGAGGGAGATTAATAGTTTGATCTTCGTCACACTTTCAGCCGCTTTAATTCCAGGAATAAGTAAGCAAAAAATAATCGATATAAACTTCTGAAAATTATACACTTTGAAACGACTTGAGGATTTTTCATGTAATCATCATGAGATGAGTCAGGTTGTTATTTATTTGGAAAAAAGCATTGTTTATTTGGAAAAACATATTTATTTTGAATTGTTTTTTCAAAAACCTATAAATCTATGAATGTTTAATTGGGGAAAGTATTTTTTTTTCCGTGAAATGCCACAATGAGTCAAAACTATTTTGGGGTAAAAAAAAAAAAAAAAAAATACAACACTAATAACAAGCAAAAGTGATTTATACATATGGTGAGTCCCAAACTTGCACAGCTTTATCTTTATTGGACCCCAACTTGCTTAAAAAGACTGAATTAATCTTGTAGTGTAATCAAAATCACACTCAAGTGCAGTTTAAGAACTATATTTTTGTGCAATGGTAAATATTACATTTCGGAATGCCACTTGGCGAAAGTTTTCTTCTTTGGTGAGCAACAGGAGACTTTTTTAATGCATTCCTATTGTGACTTGGATTGCTCGTTTCCTTGAATTAAAGGAGCACAGACTAATTGAAATAAATTATTTTATTTTAGGTTTAACCCTGAAGATTTGAATACAGACTGGTGGCAAAATGACAGTCTTGTAATACGAGAAGTTCATTGTGGTTTGGTCCGAGTACATTTTTGAGGTTGTACAGGAAATGAAAGTTTGTGATTATCATATTGTGAGAAAAAAAATCCTTCAAAATGCTCATGATCGATTTGAGTTAGATCAACTCATGAGATACTGGCATCTGATGCATCTATCTGCGCCTATAATAGAAAGAAAGGCTGAAAAAGATTTACCAGTTCCTTTCGAGAAAGAAACTGAGTAAAATCAATGTTACTCTATAGTCATTGTTTTTCGTATATTCAATAATAGTAGCATTTATCACTAAGCAAAATTTTCATATTACACATGAATAAGTCAATTTTGCCACATGCAATGGAGTCCACCCTCAGATGTTATTGTAATTTTTTTGCCACCTCCATCACACCCAATCCTGTGACCCTAAGTCTTGATTCTTTGGCCCCTGGGGAGTAAAAAACAGTTTAGTGACACTAGACCTCAGATTACATTTTAAGAAACACACAGACTGTGGTCAAGACACGTTGCTTTTCCCCCTTTACCTCATCACAAAGGTCAAACTCTTCATGAATCGCGATGATCTGAACAAAACCATTCATGCTTCATTAGTTCCAGGCTGAATTGCTTTACTGTAGACCGCTTTACTCAGTCATGTTTGTTCCTCTTGCAACATTTGCTGAAGCATGCAGAGCTCATGCTGAGCAGCAATCTCAAATTGTTTCGTATGATCCACATTGTAGATTCTCTATTTATACAGTTTAGAATCTTTTTTGTTTCTTTTTTGAATCTTATTTGTTTTTAGAGAAATATCTTAAGCGATTACTCACAATGTAAACTATATAAAGAACTATATCTCTGTTACTTGATGCAGACACAATAATAAACAGAGTGTTTATGAGGATTGCTTCTTGCATCAGGTTCATGATATTATGATTCTACCTGGAACGTAATAAATATATGAATGCTAAGGCATGTCTGTTATTTGATGGTGCAAATGTGCTTAGTTAATCACTAGCACCGTCTCCTCTTTGTTCACTTCATAACGAGTCACTGGAGTCACAATTGAAAACGTGTGACAGCAGTTTTGAATATACTCACAGGTTTGTTGGTCAAAAGTATTGACCCTTACTCTTTACTTGAGCTATTGTGACAGGATCATGACATGAGCTTGAGTCATGCTTGAACTACAACATCGAAATTAACATTTATACCACGAGGTAGTGCTAGGTGATATGGCCTAAAAAATTTAAAGGGGCAGAAAAATCTATACGTGTCGCAGTGCCACAGATGTCACCTAAGACCGACATCAATCTGCAATGCTATTGTTTGTGTACCATAATATTTTTTCAAACATGAGGGGTGGAAGTCAGAGGGCGAACGAGCATTCTATGGAAATGGGGCAGCATTAAAGATAAAATTGATTATGGTTCAAACACATTCATGTACACCACAGAGTCAAGTTAATCGATACAATCGATTTATCGTCCAGCTCTACCACGAGGGGACATTTCTGTCATTTGGAAAATGTATACTAGTACATCGTCAACACAAAAAAATCACCTAACCATAATGAATACAGAAAAAGGGTTGATGAATGCGCTCAATTGACAGATTTTCCCCAAAACCTCTGCTTATATTTTCAGGGGATGTCAAGGAACAGACAGTGAAGGCACACTGGATCTCTCATGACACAGCACAACAAGAGACAGAAACATTTACGGTAAGACAATATAAAAATTAGCATATTTAAGATAATGTGTTTGGGTATTCACTTCACGAACGTGGTATAATTTTATTTTACTCTGAACCAGCACAAATCTGGGTTGCGATCCATCATTTTTTGGCAAATATTCCAAAACAGATGCATGTGTCGGATCCCTTAAATTTAATTCTATCCAATGAGTTTTTTTTTTTAGTTTTTGTTTTTCTATTCCAACCTCGTCCACTTTTTTTTATCAGATACAAGTTTAATATTCTACAGTTACATTAAAACCTACTATAGTTCAATATGAACCGTTAACCACTTGAGTTGACACCATGAATATTCAATTTACCAATCAGAGCAGTGAATGACTCATGCTAAATATTCAGTCAACAAGTCTACTGAAATCCACCGTTTGAGGGTGGTGTTTAACATTTATTTTAAATGAAGAGAACAAATAAATAAAAAAAACCTCATCAAACAAAATGCATATACGATATAAATATTGAGGTTAGACATTTTTTCACTGGAATTGGTGTAGATATCCATGCCATGTGGTTAATGCAATTAATGGAATGGCTATGAAACTTTCCATTATATTTTGGAAAGGTAGTAAGTTGTCTCTAATGAGTGCTTACATATTTCGTCTTGTAGCTGGGAGCACCACTTTGAGGAAACACCCTGGGGTTTTGCTTCATGTACAGGTTATTTGTTGCAATTTGTACTTTAGATTCTTCCATTATGAGGAAGATGTTGGATCTAGACAGATCCGTGCATTTGCTCACTGTGAGTGTTTGAATATTCAGAGCTTCTAACAAGCAAACTTTTTGGGCTTGATAGCTCTCAATAGCCCAGGAGACCGTCAGCACTCTGAGGCATCTAAACAAGCCAGATGTGGCCAAAGAAATGTGACAGGTAGTTTTATTTTACCATCTTCTTTTTTAATTTATTGGCAAGAAAATGAATTGAAAACAACTTTTTTGCTTTTTTTCTCATTAGATAACTGCCATACATTATATCACAACAAGCTCTTTATGTATGTGAACAACCAATGCACACACCACACATGTAATCATCCAGTCAGTCAGCATTATCGGTTATTGAAGCTGACATCCCAGTTCGAAATGTTTTGAAATATTTTTAGACAGGTAATTCCACATCTACTACATGTGTGAGTTTTAATTGAACATACATCATCAGCATTTTATTTGCCAATTTTGAATGTCTGACAGGCTATTGGGTTCGCAAAATCTAGATGGTTTGGAAACTCAAGATTCCCACTAGAAGCAGTATTACCTTCTGCATTCTGAATTCATAATATACTGCTGGGCTTGCCTTCTATATGTTATATGTACTGATCTGAATGCACACGTGCAGTTTTGGATGGGCTCAATGGCTCGTGCTTTACTATCCAACCTCCATCATCATCATAGACAGCAAAAAGGATTGCGCTTAAAAATCCACAGAAAAGCCTTTCAAAAAAAGCATAAAGGGATAAAAATTGAGTGATTGAACAGGTTTGAGTACGCTCACGTTAGCAGATGCCAGGACACTCTCCATCTCTAGACACCATGCACTCACACCTCAAAGCATTTCTGTGTACATCCTCTGTCAGTGTATACCAGACATGAGGCACTCAGCAGGAATATCCAGCAAGACAACCAGTATTCCTCACACCAACGAATGTTAGAAAATAAAATTGAAAAGACCATTGGAGTAATATTGATGCGTACAGTTTTATACTTTCCTTTGATCTGTTGAGACAAGGTAGAATGGATCCATGCTTTCATGTTGTTGACGCCAAATTCTGACCCTACCATTTGAATGTCATGACAGAAATCAAGATTCATCAGACCCGGCAACGTTTTTCCAATCTTTTATTGTACAAAATTTTGGTAGCCCTGTGAAATTATGGCATTAGTTTCAATTCTTAGCTGACAACTACTTAAAAATAATGTTTACAAAACAGATATTGTTAATAGTATTAGGTATGTTCAGTGCTCCGAAATATTTCCCAGTGGTTGAAATCATTTCAAATTTACAAAACAATTCAAAGAGTTAATTTAGAGTATCGTTGATGTTAGCAGTAGTGAACTTAAGAGAACTGTGACCTTTTTTTCTTCCCGCTGTAAATGAAATGCACATGTCGTCCATAAAATAAGGCAAATACATAATATGTAAACAATATGAAAAACAAGCAATATTTTAAAGGGATTTCCCTCCCATTAGCTGGTTTGAATTGGCAGGATCATTCATATTCTTGTGTAGTGTTTCAGTAATGTATGTGCTTAAAACACAAATGCACATGTGAGTATGCCCATATCCCATTGCACTCAGCCTAACTTTTCTTTTCAGTTGAATTGCCATCTGTTTCTCTGTCTCCAACACATGCCTTCTGAATGCATATGACCAGCTTGGCTTGTGAAACTTAGCCTGTAAATGTCAAGCAAAATCCCTCAATCTAGAGCAAGATGTGGCTACAAAATAATAATACTTTCTAGATTTGTTTTAAAGTATATTTTCCATTAAATCACTTACTGAATTTTTAAAATGTATTTGTGTCCTTGGCGTTGTAGATGTTTTTTCTGTACAGGAAATTTCCTGAGGCAAAACTGGCTCATTTGGCCTTTCATTGAAATATTAAGTACTAATTTAACAGCTTGATAATTTAATGCGATTCCCACATCAAGAACTTTAAAACAAACATTGGCCACACAAACAGATCTGCAGTCTCTGAACTAAAGTAAAGCAATAATTAGGCTTATCCAAAATATATTTTTTAAATGCATAATTTCAAATTTGTAGAAATATTAACCTTTTGTGATCTGCTGTAGTGGGGTTTTTTTATTTCAAAATTTTCAGTATTTGAAGTACATTCCATATTTTATATGTTCTATTCCATACTTTAAAATGTCAAAATGTCCTAGCTATATTCCTCAACCTATTCCTGTTTTTGAGACACTCAAATTGCAAGACCAAGATAACCAAAACCAAGATAAAATGGAAAACATGCATCTTAGACAACATTTTTAATAGTTCGGATAACAATGCATAATATAATATATTATTATTTCTAATAGTGTGGGTAATGTGCAATTAAAAGGAAATTTTCACACTTTTATACAGTGGATGGCTATAAGCACATATTGTAATTTGCTAAAAACCTCTTCATTGGAACTACTGTGAACATTTTAATAATAATATTTTTATTGTGTATGCTTTTTTGGGGATTTTTTTTCACGTTTTACTGGTATTCTGCACACCCACTTGTTGAAGAGAGCAGCTCTTTGAGACATGTTTAACATTTGATGTAAGTTTAACTCCTTGTTTAGTAATTTGCTTAATGAAATTAGTGGTGTCTCAGGGAATAATCAGGGGGTGCCATCAGCTTCTCCCAATTAAGTTACCAAGCGCACACCAATTTTTAGGCCAATTTAAATATTGATATGCAAATGAGATAACTGGCCCGTCTGTACGTTTAAAGAAGTTAATAAAGCATGTGCTCAGCTTGAACAATGAATCTAATGTCCTAGAGTCTTTCAGCTGTTGTGTTAATGTGGTGCCTTCTTGTTCTTTGCATTTGCATTCATCTATCATATAAACGTCACCAACTATAGAGAAAAAATGCAAAAAAACAAAAACAATTTTCATTCCACAAATGACATCATAGAGCTCATCAAAATCACTGGATTCAGTCATAGCCCATTTTCTCCATGATTTTCTCCAAATTTCTTTATTGGCTGCTGCTAAATAAAGTATTAATCAGAAGTGGAGAAAACCACATGGGGAACAGAAGTTGAAGCTTCCAGTTCATGTGCTCAGCTATCTCAAGTGGTTTAATAGCCATCAGTGTGAAAGCAGCTCTGTCGATTCACCCTCTCTGTTGGTGTTTCTCCCAGATTCATATGTTCACTTAATAGCTGCCATCACAAATTGACAGAAAAGCGCACGTTCTGTGCACTCACTCATAGGCAATGAGAATCTGCACATTTGGCTCCTCTGGTGATGATGCAATGCATTGCTGCTGAGTGCATGTCATGCGGATGTAATTTTACACACTGAAACAAAGACACTCACACAGGCACTCTTCATTCAGTTGGGGTCGGGGCAACCAGCTGACAGCCAGAGTGCATGAAAGAAAAAAATAAAGCTAACGAAAATCCCTGGATGGCCAAGCCTGGGCATGTATTGAAGGTTTTCATTGTGTTGCCCACTCCCGAATGAGTTTGTACACAAGCTATTTGCTGAGAAATACAAAAAGTGAAATAGGAATCGGACAGAGCACCATTTCCTCCATGTCCATAGTTAGGGCTCTTTTTAGAAATCATTAGTTGAGAAGTAGTGTTAAATAGCGCAAGGGAGCAGGTTGTTTTGAAATACAATATCTTGTCTTTATTGTCCTTCTTTTTCAAATCATTTTGCCTGTAAAAACTATCTGTTGTGTTCTTTTTATACATTTTTTGGGTTTTGTAAGCATTATCGGAAAGTTTCATAAAAATTATTTGCTAAAGAAAATGTAATGCATTTGCGTGGTTAACAAATAACACAAATCTGATATAATTGTGAGATAAAACAGAGATATTTTAACGAAAATATATTTAAATGTTGTCCCTCTGATGAGATATAGATATAGTAAAATGCAATCAAAGGTGTTGTGTGTATATTAAGATTTCTGCTTTAAAAATGTCAAATGGTGACAAAGTCACATTCTGCTGCGTTTCAAGAACCCTTTCTCTCTCTTGGTTTCATCCAAGGTCCTCAGTTTGGTCCATTTTCCTTGGCCTCCAGAAGTAGAGCCAGTATTTGAACTGAATCAAGTCTGAAGTCCTATTTTTGTAAGTGACTAACTGAAGTTGCTGCTGAATTTGCAGATATGAGGGAACAGGCTCATTTTTCTACCCAAACGGAACCTGTCTGGCAAAATAGGTCATTCTTGCAAGGAAGTGAATGCATGTTTCTTGTTTGAGAAAAGAATATTTTCTTCTTTGTTCCATGTTTTTGTGTGTTTGACATTCTGAATTTAGGTTGTTAAAGAATTGATTAGCCACACAATAAGAGTTGGCCTCAACATGCCCTTACTGAAAGTTGCCTTTTGTGTGCTTCAGCAAATTCCACACATCATTTTTTAAGTGTTTAAAAGCAGTAATGAATGCTCAGCCACCCACACATACAAACACAAACTCAAAGTAAATTGAAATTAAAACTTGCAAGGACAGTTTTAAAATGGAGTAATATACAGTTATGTGCAAATGTTTTAGGCAGGTGTGAAAACACTGGATCTAAAGAATCCTTTCAAAATCCCAGCTTCTGCCGCTATGACATGGTCGAGAAAGACTATGAAGAGCATTTAGATTATTCAATTACCATAACTGCATGTTTTGGGGACTGTAGGGAAAACTGGAGTAAACCAACACAAGCACGGGGAGAACATGCAAACTCCTTAAAGGAAGGTCACCAGCGAGCCTTTAACTTGTTTAACTGCAAAGCCACAGTGCTACCCACTGCGCAACCATGCCGCCCCAGTACAAGAGTTATGACACATAATTTAAAAGTCAATTCAAATTAAAATGTGAGAAAATGCCAGATTGTCTTTCAGTTACAACAGTTGGAATTACAATACCTGTGATATAGCTTGTGTTTTTCAAAGTTCTAAAACAAAAAAAGCACAATGGAACAAAATGGAAGTTTAGCGGAGATCTTTGACCTTGTCTTTGCTTTTTGGGGGCGTTTATGTTACCAAATATAAAAACTGTTCATTCTCAATTTTTGACATTTTTGCAGTAAAAAAAAAAAAATGTAATGCTCAATTGGGGAAACTTCTAAGGGTTAAGAAGAACTGCTGGTGATTTGAAGACAGTGGGTGGCCACACCAAATATTGAACTGATTTAGTTTTATTTTGTGTATTCTCTGCATATTGTTCATTGATGAAAATAAACATTTGCATTTTTAAACCGTTCTTTGTTTACTTAATTTTTTTGCAATTTCCTACTCAATTGTATGCGTTTTGTTTTCTGTTGTCAGTGAGGTTATTTTGTTGTAGATAACAGGCCAAACTTTAATTGAAAGAGTCCTCTGGAGGACATACATGGAGTCAGTCTTTTAAATAGTCTTTTAAATGATAACACTTCTGAAGAAGTGTAAAAAATGTCTGTAGAAAAAGTTTGAAATTGTATTTTATTATTAATATCGTCACTTAAAAGTTTTTTTTGTCTTAACATGATATGAATACATACCGTTTTAATGTTTACTTAAATGTATATCACAGAAACACCTCTTCAGGGTATCGCGCTGTGTGGACTCTGTGGTATATGTGTTCTGTAGGAGCTTCGCTAATGCTAGACCATCTATATATTAAAAAGATTTCACCATCATTTATTCATCATAACACATAGTCATTTTATGCAATTAAAGGTCTCTTGCTAGTTGCATCATAGAACTCAATGATATAATTCCTTCATTAGTCCAAAATGTGTGCAGTATGTTCAAAGTTAAATGAAAGTTGGTTTAATCTGAAATCACATTTCCTTTGATTCCCTCAGAACACACTTTCATGAGCTTCATCTGTGGTCCCGGTCTAGTATTATCTGCTATCACGTCTTCGTGTCTGAAACCCTAGCAAAATGTGAGCCGATGTTCCATGAAGCAGGCAGGATGAAAGGCGAACATTTTAGAATTCTATAGTTTGAGGGATTTTAAAACACCACATTGGCAAAACATCATTTTGATCCCCTCTTGATCTGAACGTCTGCGTTACATTAAATTCCCTTATGCAACTCGTAATCCTTTCAATGAGTAACCCCAAATAAAACGAACAGGTTAAAAATGGAATTAGCTCACGCATTTATTTTTCATTCTTCCATGCAAACAAAGGGATCAAAATGTACACATTTAACTGTAATAGCTGTACCATTATCACTGCAGCCTGTAACAAGGATGTATTAATTTAGGCTCTGAGGAATTGTAGCGTCAAACAATTTAATTTTTAATAATCCATTATGCTTTTGTCACAATTGCCTCTTTTAATACTTGCGTAACACACTAACTTTGTTATTGAACACCATTTTATGACAATAAAATAAAATTGTTATATTCTAGAAAACAAAACTTTTGTAGCTCTTGAATCACCTGGCAACGATTATTATAGCCCGTTATAATTCATTGTTTTTATCCATTTATTTGTTTATTTAGACCCATTCATTAATTTAATCTTTCATTTATCAATAATTCATTAAATCCTTTGGCAGGACTGCGCAACTATCGGAACTTCCTCTTAGGCATTGCCACATGCAATTCCGTTCAAGTCAAAGGAATATTTTTAATTTTTTTATATTTTTAAGTGTGACCACCCCATTACTCGGACAGCTAGCCTGGTATGGTTTCCCTTAACTTGCCACTTATGCTTGCGATTCTAGGCTGGTTTTTGAACTTGTGAAACAACACATGATAGCAGCAAATGCAATCCAAGATTTAAAATTGATTCTAGATTGCTCACAAGAGTGAAAAGAAATGTTAGGGGTTCTCGCTGTGTGGTGACCTCTGCAGGGTTATGTGCAAGCTCAGTGTGAATTGGAATTGCCTACAGCAGACCTCTGTGACCTTAATTAGTCATGAGCAGGGATAGATTAGGAATAGATGTTAGGTTGAATGAGTAGATGTCAGATGCTGATGTTGAAAGTTAAGCCAACATTCTGCCTTTGGCGTGCATAAATTATAGCCAAGATACGGTTCAGTCTTTCATATGTCTACAGCACAGCATGAGCATAGTCATCCTGGAATCCATGCGGTTCAGTTCACAGCTCTATGACTTTAAGTTGCTCACTCATTTATCATTCAGAAGTAATCAAGTCAACAGGGAAAACTGGTTCACATATGAATATTTAAACTCAAGTGGCTGAGATTTTTCAGTGTTCAGAAAATCTTGCTCTACACTGAAGCCAGTTCAAGATTTAACTTGAGAAATAATTGCAGCTGACATTTAATTTCTAGCATACTTCAAGTGTCAGTAAAAACTTTCATGTCACAGTTTCACTTTGTTTATGTTGTTTTCGCTAGGAATTAAAAGGACGTGAAAATTTGGAACAATTTATGAGAGATTTAATGTTGAGAATATGTTAATAATAATATTAATAATAACTTTTACTTTAGACTTGTTTCAAGACACTCAAGGACATCATACTTCAGGTGAAACAAATACAATAAAACACAATTTCTAAGCAAAAGCAATAAAACACAAAAACAACCCAAACAGGACACTGCTTCTCAGGAACCTTCGATTTCTTTGTTCAAACTTGAACATTCCAAGTTCACAACAATGTTCAGTGCGTATTTGAAATAACTTGATGTTTGTAGGGATTTGTTAGGTATTCCAAGGTGGGTGGAACAGTCTGAGTAGTTATTGACATTTTTGCACCTCACATTTATTACGTTATTTCGTCTTTTTTATCTTTTTGGTATGGGCATATTTGCATTTATCATATTGGACAGTATAAACAGACAGGCAAGAAACATTGCTGGGTATTTATCCCCTGTCCAGCGCACTGTCCACCACAGCACAGCACTACTAGGATGTTTATGCTCAAAAAGTAGTAACAAGAAATATGGTTTAAGTCTTAAAACTACATATCATACCTTACAATTTTGACATTTCTTTTTATTTATTACTGTTTTTTTTTTTTTTACAAAAACAGTGATAAAACCAATTGACCTATTTTTCTTTTTTACCAGCACGAAATAATTTACTAATAAAAAACAGCGTTAAAACAAATCTCTGTGCTTTGAAACAGTATTAAAACAAAAAAAATATGCTTAAAATTTGACAATTTTTTTTATTTAAATGAATAGTGAATGAACAAATTTAATAAAAAACTTATTTGAAACGAAATCGTTTTGCGTAATCTTTGACAGAACCAGACATAACTTATTTATTTTCAGTTATTCAGTTTCTTTTTCACGTGCATTTTATTCTTATTTATTATATTATATTATAATACAGATATATATTATTATTATATTCTGATTTCTTACCCCATTGTTAGATTTTTTTACTCGATCAAAAAAGGTTTTAACTATATTCAACTAAGCATTTCATTTTGTTCTAAGAGGGTTGTTTTATCAGTACTTAATGTTGAAAAGATAAGGTTATAAAATAACACTAAGTGTAGTGGCAAAATCAAAGGCTTGTTTTACAAAGTTTCTTATTTAAAACAAATAAATGATCTTTTTTCTTCTCAAGAAAATGTAGGTCATATTTTCTCTAAATAACCCAAATAATCTATACCCTGCACATCTAAACTAGATAATTCTTCTATAAAAACAGTGTTTTAATGTGTTTTATTTATTTATAAGTAGTGCAAGGACAGCATTTCAAGACAGTGTTTATTTTTTATAATTTCATGTAATCAGATTTGTTAAAAATCTTTTGCAGATGACAAAATTTCATGTGAAATATTTAAAAAAAAACTACATGTTGCATATAATTAAAAAAATTATAGAAACAAAATGTTAGAACATGAAGAAAACCGTTAATATGGTTAATTTTAATGCATGTTAATACAATAATACAGTGCTATGAAACAAAGACAAATGTTCGCCCTGTTTTTTCTACTTCATCCGACCCTTTTTGCATCTTCATCTTGCTGTCTTTTCTGAGTTTCCAAACAATCATTTCTGTGGTTGTCCTCTGACACTATCCCTGTCCCCTCACCTGTCTCTTTGACAGCAGCACGAAGCTCCTGGGCCTGGTTAAGTGATTGCCTGCTCAGGAACAGTGACCCCCTCTGCAGCTCCTTATTTCTTCTATCTCCACCCTTTCCCATTTGCTCTGTGAGAAGTCATCTTGCCTCAATCTTCATCTTCTCATCTTCCTTCATCATGTGACGTGCTACTCCCCTTCAGCTTAGAGCGTTTGACAGATGTCTCTATGCGTAGTTCTGTGCTTTCGCTCCCATCACTTAGACATATATCTCAACGTTAAAATTCTCCCCCAATGCTTATGAAAATGGGGTTTTCTCTTGAGAAAACATGTGTGTGTAATTGCTCTTTATCTTAGAGAGTTCCCAGACTGTTGATTTGTAATTCACAACTGTCAAAGGCAGTAAGCGCAGGTAGCCTTCAAGAGGTAGCCTCCTGCTTCAACTCATTACATGAGTTGAAATTGGACTCAAAAGGGAGTCAATTTCTATAGACTATATATGCCCACATTTTGGCACAAAACTTCACATTAAGCCTGGTACAAAATTATATGTGTTATTTTAGGAAAGAGAGTCCAATCACTGAGCAGCCACCTAACCTAAAGGTTTTATTTAAGGTAGGAAAAAAAGAAAGTTGAAACACCCATCATAGGGAAAATCTACCGAAACTAAAACATTAATAGCACAGAAATGAAAACTAAAAATTAAAAGTAAATGTTGCAGGAATCGGGGTCGCTGGGTGTTTGTTTGTAAACTGATTTTTTGTGACTTGAAGTTCGGGAATCATGGGGAATTGAGAATGACATTTAAGAGTTGTCAGTATTGTGTGAAACACAGAAATTTGTGACTTCCTGGAAGCAGTTTCCATGTTCTCCGTGTGCTTGCGTGGGTTTCCTCCGAGTACTCCGGTGCAATCCCAAAAACATGTTAGGTTAATTGAATAATCTAACTTTCCCTTTGGTGTGAATGTGTGAGTGAATGTGTGTGCTACCCTGCGATGATCTGGCGACCTGTCCAGGGTCGACCCCCGCCTCTCGCTTGAAGTGAGCTAGAAGTGCACCAGCAGACCCCCGTGATCCTGAAAGGGAAAAGCGAAATGGAAAATGAATGTTAACTGTGAACATGTGCGATGTAATACTAATAAAAATGAAATACTAGTGCCGAAAACAGATGTGGATGGAAAACATCAGTAAGTTCTAAAACTAAAGGAATTGAGTGCAGTTTATAGTTTAACAATTTATAGAACAGTGAAATCTGTTTATTGTTGGTGTGTCATTTTATATATCTATAATTGTAGTAGTTTGTAGTGACTATATTTCTTTAATTCTTTCGTAAGTACATACTTTGGAACAAAAAAAGCAGCATTAAAATCATTATTACTTCTCCATGCCTTCGTATTGTTTGCCAGTGTGTGGCTGCTCTATTTTTTTACCTGAGGCTGTTACTTAATAACGATTCTTAAAGATTGTGTCTGGTGTCTTTTTCTTTGTAAAAGTTGCCGGAAGTTGGTTAGAGGGTTCTATTTGCTTTTAAAATTCTATTTTTCTGGATTACTGTACTTTCATCATCTAATTGTATGATTACCAACTCGAAAACTAAAATCAAATGTCTTACCATCAAGAGACTCTGTTCTGTGCATCATTTGTGCCTGATGTTCTGAATGATTTATTGACTTAGTTTCTCAGACTCTGCCAGCGGCAAGATGGCTCACATTTGGAATAATTGGTTTTCCCCGCTCCTCCAGTCATTTCATGTGTGGTCCCTATAGGGCTAGTGTTTATACAACATTCCCCCCAAGCTCTGAAGAACATCTGACTTGCTCTGGCTGCCGCTGGACTTTCCAGATTTTCCATTTGTATCACAGGACTGTTAATAACTGGAGGGAGGTGTGAGAGTCTTCTGATGTCTGGCTACTTGGAAAGGGTTTTAATGCAGGATCAACATTCTTAGCCTTCATCCCACTATATCTGTTAGCACAAGCATTCTTTATGAAGACCTCTATACTTCTACAAAGATGGGCTATACATGTATAGGTGAATTTTGTCCTCTACACACCGATAAAGTTTTTTGCGACAATGCGCAAGGGTTAGGAAATCTAGGGAATCTACCATACTCCAAATAAGCTGTAGAAACATCTCACAGATGATCAGTTTTTAGTTTTTAAGCTTAAGTAAATGTGATTCGCTATTGAAATGGAATTAATGTTAGTCTTAAAAGCACAAGAAAGTTAAGTGTTTATTTTTAATAGTACTTTTTTCTCTCATCAGGAGAAGTTTCCTACGAAAGGGGAGATTCTGGTCTCAGCACAAGATTTGAATCTGGTTCTGCAAGTTGAACGGAATCAGTAAGTGATGCATTTCTTACACATACACAAAGTTACAAAAAGTTACAAAAATGACATTGTTCACAGTAATTTAATAGTTCCATAATGCCCCTTTGGTTAGGAATAGACAAGATGTCCCAATTTTACAAAGTAGAGTTCTGCCAATTGAAAATTTCTCCTAGATTTTTCTTTATAGTGTATATATATATATATATATATATATATATATATATATATATATATATATATATATATATATATATATATATATATATATATATATACTTTATTTATTTCTTAAATACATCTATGTGGAAATTGCCATAATGTCCTTTAGTCAGTTTGGGGTCCAGGAAATACCCCAGCATTGAATGATTACCTAAGCTGTAGGTTGTCTAAAAACAGAGGACAGGAATCTTCATCAGCTTCTTACTTTCCTGCCAAATGTTGAGTCAAATTTTGAGGCCTTTGGGAATGTATTCTGTTTTACTCCTCAGAAATTGCAGGAGCAGATTAGTGTTACTTGGCAGAGCTAATGTTTATTTTAACCCCATTCAAACCTTGAAATCCCTTGCAGTTTGGTCAGTCTAGTTATACGAATGTAGGTCAGAAGAAAAAGAACTGCTCAACTTTATAGGGATTGTTCCTATTGCAAAGGAAAAGTGTTACAGTTGGTATAAAAGAATAAAATGAGGAGAGGACGGCACATTCAAGATCACAGCTGCATTAAAATATACTTGAAAAATGTAGATTCAGTCTGTCTAATAAGCTTTTATAAAGTGGATCTCAACTGAAACTTCAAGGATACAGTCATGTTTTTTTTCCTTGAAATCCTCAGCAACCCGATCACAATTTACCAATCACCCAATCTACCTCGAAAAGAAGAAGCTACCTTTAAAATAAGCATAAAATTAAAAATTAAATTCAAAGAGAGTCGTATTTATAATGAAGGTAGTACCAGAGGTCCAGCTCCATGTAGTCAATTAGACTTTGCCATCTCTACCTGCTCTCTCTCTCCCACTTTGTTTCATGTCTCGTTTCACTGTCCTTTCTGTTTAAAAAATAAACACATTTTTGTGCGAGTTATTACCAAAGAAGTTTCTTTCCAAAGGTATTTCAAGACCAGCCTGTCTGGCTCTTTTAATGCACTGATGATGAGTGTTTAAAAAACTGAAAATAAGGAGAAAACCCGCTCTAAGGCAAAACAAACTGAACAACTGAATTGCATCGAAAAGCTTTCGTTCTACTGATTGATGTGTACACTATATAAAGAAGAATGTCTTTTCAAAGGCAGTTGGCAGTTAAACCCTAATGGTCATTTAATTTTAGCCTGGCAAACCTCTCTCTGCTGAGGTTAAGGGTTGCTGTGTTGCACTCCATAACATCACCATACAAACTTTCAGAAAACCTCTGGGCATAGTTTTTCCTTGTAAAGATGTGATTTGTAAATAAAGTTCTAAGTGTTCATTTCAAAAGCTCCTGGATAGCTGCTTGTTTATTTCACTGAGCCATTCCACTCTTAGTTTTCTCACATTTAATTTGTACTCAAGCTATTTCATGCAAATGAACTTGTTTGCTCTTAGCATCTTGGAGAGTTTTAATTGAAAGGCTGATAGACAGTTTAAAGAGAGTGAAAGAGCAGATACAGAGAGATGATGGGCATGCTTTAGAGTTTTGTTTAAACCCAGATTAATGAGATTTAATCTCACTTTGGGGTGTATCTTACAGCACATTATAACTGAACTAAAGCTGCAAGCAGCGATCAAAGGGCTTGAACACCTCAGGCAATTCAGCCTTTCAGTGGCCAACTGCTATGAATGAGAATCAATATTGTTTTTTTTGACAATATTCTTATCACTAAAATGTGAAAGAAGTACCATATCAATGTTAAATGCTATATTTTTCTGATCACCTGATGGCGCTATAACTGACTACTTTAGTAATGTGTTTCAGGTATGGTATCGTAACACTGGTGATGAGTTTGATCCCAATCAAACATTGTATGGTAGAGTTATAACTACTTTCTTATAATTGAAAATGTTTTTTTTTATATTTAAATTTCGAAGACTGCCCTGCGCTTCATAATTTACCATCCCATATGATCAGATAGAACCTCTAGGGCAGGGGTGCTCATTATGTCGATCGCAGCGTGAAATTGAAACAATATCAGCCGATCCTCCATCCCGTCACAGTTCAAAATTAGCTGCAGATTCCCGGATTTGGTTTTCTCTGCTCAATAGCTCGAAACCAGAATGTTCTTAGTAAACAAATAATACATATTTTTAATCTGTGTTATGTAGCGGACAAACTACAAAACGTTTTTTATCAAAACAAGTTTCCCACTGCATTCGCAGAAACACATTACTATCTATGCGCAACCCGCTGACATGGAATCGCTTAGGGACCGTCTGCAAATTACCAGATCCAAAATATGTTTTACCCAGAATATGCTTCATAACTTCATTCTAAATTGCTCTATTACAACCAAAATCAAGCAACACGCCACTCCTCACCTGCATATTGTACCGCACGACTCAGCTTCAATAAATATTGAAATATTTATTAGAGCAACATTTTTATTCTTGATTATTTGGATCAAAGCTCAATTGCTTCCATAAAAATTACTCTATTACCACCTAATTCAGGTCACACACAACTGTTCTAATGATTAAATTCAGTGCAAGTCATCAAGTTAAACTCAGGTTATTACAAAAAATGTAAATAATTAATTATTATGTGTATTTTGTC
>SRMA01026536.1:250090-261716 GCA_007224835.1 Danionella cerebrum | reverse complement strand
CAGCTCTACTGTGCGACACTCAATAGCGTCCGTGCGGAAACTCGCCTTTGGCTTCTCTGTTAAAATACATAACGGGGATAGACGAGTGGATAAATTTAAAGTTGTATGCCGACATTGTTTCACGGAGATCGGGCAGGCAACACATCTAACATTTTCTACTGCTGGAGATACTGTCACTGCAACCAGATCTGTGCTCTCTTCAGAAAATGTGTATAGGTTAATCTTTTTAGCCTAAAACTTAAAAAGTTAGTTTTGTTGATCTACAAGCTGAAGCTGTTGCTAGTGTTAAAAGTTTTCAGGTCCTAACTAGTGGCAGTATTTCATTTTTTATTTAAAAAAATGTGTTTTTCTTTATAAAGAGTGCAATTTATTTAAAATATCACCCAAATGTGTCACTTTTATTTATTTTATGCAATAATTCTATTGTGTATTGGCAGCTTTTCAAAATAAAGATTATGTAAGTTCTTATTTTTTTGTACCGAACCGAATTAACCGAACCGAACTCTCCAAGACACTGTACCGAACCGAATACGATTTTAGCGTACCGTTACACCCCTAATAGGTTTATCAGTAAAACAATTAGTTTGAATGTTGTCGAAATTCACTTTATTTTCAAATGCTTCTCCCATTAACATTATAATAGCTTTAGCTTTTGGAATTTTACATTGATTTTGTTTTACTAGATCAATAGTAATTTGCTCTGTCTGCCATTCCTAATTCATCTGCAAACATATCCAACAACTTCAGTTAATGTTTAAACTTTCATGTTGATGAAATCATAACGCACATACATGATTTCTATCACATTTTATTATAACCTGTTTTGCATCTTTTGATAATTTAGTAGTTTTCATAACTTCCACTCTATTTGTTATATCCAAATCACTAATAATTTGATCAGGGTTTGGAATTAAATCTATTATTTGTTTTAACGCTGGGGTAGAAATTTGTTGAATCACTTCAACATCAACTGCCATCTCGTATGAATCTGATGTGATTTGTTCTGTCACACACCAGAATTTACCCGCATCTGCCTTGGTTTCTCCTGCCAGAATAAAAGTGACCAAGCTTCCATTTTTATCTCCATGAACATCCACCTGGTCTATGACTAACCAGTAGAGGAGATATACTGCACCAAATAGAACTCCAATCCTTCGAATCACAAGGATGTTTGCAGAGGTGATGAATGCAAGGCCATAGGTTACCTTCGTTGATGTATCCGGTAACACATTCTACCTTTCCTTCAGATCCCTCTTGCAGGTGTCGATCGCTCAAGTCCACCTCCCTTATGAACCACAAAAACAAAAAAACTGTACCAGGTCAACTTAAACTCCATTACTGGTTATTGATACCTGCTGTGTAAGTGTCCTTTTAACAGGCTCCTTCAACAGGCTCCTTCAGCAAGCTCCTTCAGCAGGCTTCAGAACCTTTCTGCAGTGACTAGCATGCACCCAAGTAGCTCTTTCTGCTACTTTAACTGCCATCGGTGTTGTAAGAAGAATTTGAAAGGGACCTTGCCAGCGTTTAAATTCCCAGTTTTTTCTTCTAAAATCCTTGACCACCACTCAGTCTCCAGGTTTCAGATCGTGAAGGTCCACTTGTGTCAGTTACTCTTCTGTGCAAAAAATTCAGAACAGAAGACAAATTTGCACAATACACAAGCATTTCATCTTCACATTCGCTAGTCAATGTTCTCGGAGGACCTGAAGGTCCAATGCCAGTATTAGCTGGTCTCATCATCAAAATTTCAAAAGGACTCAATTGTGCTCGACCCTGGATTCTCGTTCTCATATGTAAGAGTACGAGAGGGAGAGCTTTTACCCATGTGAGCCATGTTTCCTCACAACACGTTGCTAGCTTGTTCTTAAGGGTTCCATTCTCTCTTTCTACTGCACATGTACTGCCACTGTGATAAGCACAGTGATGTTTCAGATCAATACTCACCAAACATTTGAAGTGCATTGTTCACAAATGGAGTAGCATTATCACTGGAAATCCGTTGTGGTATTTCCATCTAGGAATCACCTCAGCAAGCAACGATTTTGCCACTGCACTTGCATTCTGTTTAGCTGTAAGGAATGCTTCAACCCATTTTGAAAACATATCCACAGTTAGTAAACAATATTTCTTTCCGTCTCTAACCTAGGGGTGGGCGATATCTCGATATTTAAAATATATCGAGATATTTTTTAAACTCGATATGAATTCTGGCATATCGTACATATCGATATAATGTCTATTTTTAATTTTCGCCACTTTTCTTGTTTGCTTTCTCTGTGCTGCGCTCGTCCCCGCCTCCTTGCTTTTGTTCCCCCTCCCCTTGCCTGTCGTCTCAATCAACATGGCGGCGCCCGCAACCAGCCCGGAGGCTACAGAACTTGTTGCAAAAAAAGAACAGCTGGCTCCATTATATGGAAATACTTTGGTTTTAAGTTGTCAGACGAACAACAGACAGATGTCTACTGCCGTGAATGCCGTGAAAGTTGCTGCCAACCAAAGCTCAACTAATCTCCACAATTCTATAACGCGGAGTGTTGAATATGAAAGACAGAGCGGAAGGTGGTGTAGCGTCACAGAGTTCATGGCATTTCGCAAAGCGGTGGACATGGCACCCATATCCGTCGTTGAACAACGTGGCTTTAAACGTATGCTAAAAACACTTGATCCCAGTCAGATACAGTTTACCGAGTCGGCATTACTTTTCGAGACAGGAACTCCCGCGACTGTACACTACAGAGAGAGCGCGGCTTGCTGCTGAATTGGAAAAGGTTACTTACAACAGTTGGGTTGTTTTATTTTTGAATGAAAAGAAGGCAATGTGTATTATTTTACAGTTAAATTATCATTTATGTTATCAGGGATTTTGTTTATATCCTAAATGTTACAGGAGCACTTTGTTTGTTTTATTTTTGAATAAAAAGGCAATATGTATTTCTTTATTGTTTTATAATATGTATACAAGGATTTCTGAAAGAAAATTTGCAGAAGCACCTCTGAGCTTCAATAAAAAACGACTGAAATTTGTATTATTTGTTTTTGCAGTAGTTTTTTTTTTTTGGAGGGGGGCGGTTAAATCCTGTCGATATCGAGATATATCGTATATCGAGATATAGCAAAATATATCGAGATATATTTTTTGCTTCATATCGCCCAGCCCTACTCTAACCCATACATCATAGCTGGTCTCACTACTGTTCTGTACACCTTTCCTTTGATTCTAGCTGACACTCTTCTGTCACACAACACCCCTGACACTTTTCTCCACCCACTCCAACCTGCCTGCACTCGTCTCTTCACCTCTTTTCCACACTCCCCGTCGCACTGGACTGTTGACCCCAAATACCTAAACTCCTGCACCTTCTTGACCTCAGCCCCCTGTAACCTCACTGTTCTATTTCCCTCCCTCTCGTTCAAACACATGTATTCTGTCTTGCTGCGACTGACTTTCATTCCTCTTCTTTCTAGAGCTGACCTCCAACTTTCCAGGTTTTCCTCCACCTGCTCTCTGCTCTCACTACAAATCACAATGTCATCTGCAAACATCATTGTCCACGGAGATTCCTGCCTGACCTCATCTGTCAACCTGTCCATCACCATAGCAAATAAGAAGGGACTCAAAGCTGATCCTTGATGTAGCCCCACCTCCACTTTGAACTCCTTTGTCTGACCTACAGCACATCTCACTGCTGTCTTACTTCTCTCATACATATCCTGAACTATTCTGACGTACTTCTCTGCCACTCCTGACCTCCTCATACAGGACCATAGCTCCTCTCTCGGCACCCTGTCATACGCTTTTTCTAAATCCACAAAGACGCAGTGCAGCTCCTTCTGACCATCTCTGTACTTCTCCATTAACAATCTCAGAGCAAAAATTGCATCAGTAGTGCTCTTCCTGGGCATGAAGCCATACTGCTGCTCACAAATATCCACTACTCTTCTTAGCCTAGCTTCCACTACTCTTTCCCAAAGTTTCATTGTGTGGCTCATCAACTTTATGCCTCTGTAGTTGTTACAGCTCTGCACATCACCCTTGTTCTTAAAGATTGGTACTAGGACACTTCTCCTCCATTCCTCAGGCATCTTCTCACTCTCTAAAATCCTGTTGAATAACCTAGAAAGGAACTCTACTGCTGTCTCTCCTAGACACTTCCACACCTCCACTGGTATGTCATCTGGACCAACAGCCTTTCCACTCTTCATTCTCCCCAGGGCCTTCCTCACCTCATCCTTTCTAATCTTTTCAACTACCTGCTCTACAATATTCACATCTTCCTCCCTTCTTTCCCTTTCATTCTCCTCATTCATCAACTCCTAAAAATACTCCTTCCATCTTCTCAGCACACTCTCCTCACTTGTTAGCACCTTTCCATCTCTATCTTTAATCACCCTTATCTGTTGCACATCCTTCCCATCTCTGTCTCTCTGTCTCGCTAATCTATACAATTCCTTCTCGCCTTCCCTAGTGTCTAACCTGGCATACAACTCATCATATGCTTTCTGTTTGGCCTTTGCCACCTCCCTCTTCACTCTGCGCATGATTCCTTGTAGTCCTGTCTACTTTCTTCAGTCCTTTCAATGTCCCACTTCTTTTTAGCTAGCCTCTTCCTCTGGATGATGTCCTTTACTTCCTCACCAAGTTAACAATTTATCGACAGGTCAACAGGAATGAGATATATCAGCGTGCTGGATGGCACAATGAGAAAACACAAGTATTCTTGTTCCTCTGTCAGTCCCACTCTCCACTGGAAGGCTCCACCCTGTTTAAGGGGTAAGTTCTCTGTCCCGCCCTTGATCCTGGTCAACCTATGAGAAGAGCTTCCATTGAGGAATAAGGATTCTAGAAGCATGGACACATGAGAGGCCTGCAGGAGATGGCGAAACCACTGTTTGTTTTGGAGGCTGGAGCTGTTCTGACCATCTCCTCCGGCTGCTGGTAATCTTCAGAATTCAAGGCTTCACAGAAACGGTTCTAGTCATTTAATGTCAGATATAATATGACGATCACTGGTGTGGTCCTATACTGCGGCCTCTCAATGTTAAAGGATACTGTGTGTGGTCGTCCTAAGGGGAAGATGGTTAAACAGGTAATATCACATAAACTAGTAGTGTTATATCTCATGACCAGTGGAGGAACTAGAATAGGCCTTTATGAAATATAGCAATAGACAAAGAATACATGCAGTAAACGTATAATATTTAATTTTGATGCTTATAGCTACACGGGTATATTTGTCTTCTAATTATTGAACGTCTTCCACAAAGAGTAAATACAGTTTATTGTAGTGCTAGAGTTAAATGATTTAATGATGATTATAGTTAATGATTGTACCTTGATAAATGATTGACAAAAGTTAATAATTCTTCAATAGAAACCTCTTCCTTCTAAGGACGATATGAACCATTTTATCACAGTTCCTGAAAGATCAACATAGTTTTCTTGTCTATTGAGGAGGATTTTGTGGTCAACTGTGTCGAAGGCACCGCTTCGATCAAGTAAAACTAAAATAGTTACTTTTTCCTCAATCAGTGTTTAACCGGATGTCAGTGATTATCTTCAGTAGTGTTGTCTCTGTGCCATGATGAGCTCTGAACCCCGACTGGTAACAATCCGTGTGTTCATTTAGTCAGGAACTCATTTCATTGATTGGCTACATTCTTTTCCAGCAATTTTACCAATGAAAAGAGAGATGGCCCTGTAGTTGCTCATTGCAGTAAGTTTTCTTGTCTTTTTCAACAGTGGCTTCACCACCACGGAAATTCACAATATTGTGAAGGTTGTTGGCAGGATTGTAATCAAACTTGTCCATGTGAATGTGTCAAATCTCCAGCGATGATAAGAGTCAAGCTCTGAAGAGATTGCTGAGAGCAGTGCATTAAAATCATCCTTAAAACCTGTGGTTTACCTTGGACGCTTGAGAGAGGTACCTGAATTGTGCCTTTAAAGCAATACCCAAATATTCAAAAGATTTATTAGCATTTAAAATGTTCTTGAACACATTTAAGACTCCGCCTTCTTTCAGAACAAATCGAGAGGCATGACTCTAAATAAGAAGTTTCCTGGTGGAGCCTCATTTAGTCACTCTACTGCCATCATCCAGCCATGTTTCAGTTAGCAGCGAAAAATCAAAATGATGTGTTATAATAAAATCATTTACGAGATGTATTTTTTTTCTAAGTGACCTAATGTTTAGAAGTGCGATTTTCATCCTGTTTTCTGTGTGTTAAGGTATCGCAGACTGTGGCTTGCAAATAATTTGGAAATGGTTTGCTGATTTTTGATTTCTAACAGGCCTTTTTTCCAGCTTTTCTTTTCTATTTCTAGCAGGCATTATCTGAAACACTGATAAAGTAAGAGCTAAAGGGGCTTTAAGGACGCCTGTCTTTTCTGACAACATTCCACAAGGTTGCGGCCTTGAGGCACAATGTCCTGTATACTTCATAGCTAGGTCCTGAATATGTTAATAGCGTTGATCTGTCCTCCAGGGTGTTGTTCTGTTGACTCTGGTTGTTGTCCAGGGTGCTGTGCTTGTCCCCATTCGGTGGTGGTGTGGTTGTTGAACCTCATGATGTCTCGGGAAGACAAGATAATCCTCAAGCAGTGGTGACTTTGCCAGGGTGGGTGACGAAGGCGTTAATGGTGTGTTAGTGGAATTAATTTGATGGCTTTTGGGTCTTTTGGATTCTCACTGTTTGTGTGTTGTTGGCTGATAGCGGATGGGGAAAAGCATATTGTCCGTCATGAGTATTCTTGTTCCAGATCTGATCAGCTGCCTCTCGTCTGGTGTGACGAAATCTCATTGATTTCAGAACTGGGTAAAGTTGTCATTGAGATGTAGACCTTGTGAACAGCAGGATTTTTATTAAGCCAAGCAGTCGAGAGAACATATGTGTCATTTGCTGGAAGCAGGTTACTTATGAAACACTGCACTTTGAGACTTCAAGTGGCTAATAATACGATTAGTAGCACTATTAAGAAATGGTCATACATAGTTAAATTACAAACATTATAAAATGGCACACCTTCCCACATGAAAATGTGATGAATGCTACAAAATGAAAGAGTAAAACATGTTTTGATGCATTGTGCATTTATACACAAAGAAAGTCATATTAGGTAAAGAAAACACTTGTTTTATTACAATTATTTTACGTTTCTTAAAAGAATTACAATTGATTTTACAATGTACAAAACGACACTTATTTTCTTGACTAAAAAGCGTTGTACACGTGACTAAACTACAGTCCAGCTGGCGGCAGTAATGCGCCACAAAGCAAGGTTACAATCTGCCACAAAAATAAACAGAAGAAAAGATCTCCTTTCGCTGAGGAGGAAACTTAATTCACTGCTCGACAAACGGATCAAAGATGAAATACACTAAGCTTGCAGTAAAGGTGGAAGATCTAGAAGAATTCTGTAGAATTAAACAAGAAAAAACTGAGGAACAAATAGGTAACTTGTGTGATTCCCGCTTTGTCTAATTAGGAATGTTAAAAAAGTTAGCTTACTTTATAGAAAAAGTTCTGCCTCAAATTTTCATTTTCTAATTTCATTTTTCATCAAATTTCATTTTCTAATTTGTTCTCTTTAGAGTCAATGGCAGCCAACGAAATGCTGGAGAATTTCTCTCTGGAAACAGGTTTGAAACAAGAAAAAGATGAAGAAAAAGAAATCGTTTCAGGGATTGAAGAGAATTTCAGTAAGAATCAAGGTAAAAAGAAAACATTCCCTTGCTCTCAGTGTGGAAAGAGTTTAACCTCAAAAACAGGGTTAAGAACTCACGAGAGGATTCACACTGGAGAAAAACCTTATCAGTGCTCCTCATGTAAGAAAAGTTTTGCTCAACAATATCACCTGAAATCACATGAGATGATTCACACTGGAAAGAAACCGTATCAGTGTTCTTCATGTGAGAAAAGTTTTGCTCGTCTAGATACACTAAAAGTACATGAGAGGATTCACACCGGAAAGAAACTGTATCAGTGTTCTTCATGTGAGAAAAGCTTTGCTCATCTTTACTCTCTTAAAACACATGAGAGGATTCACACCGGAAAGAAACTGTATCAGTGTTCTTCATGTGAGAAAAGCTTTGCTCATCTTTACTCTCTTAAAACACATGAGAGGATTCACACTGGAGAGAAACCGTATCAGTGTTCTTCATGTGAGAAAAGTTTTGCTCGTCTAGATACACTAAAAGAACATGAGAGGATTCACACCGGAGAGAAACCATATCAGTGTTCTTCATGTGAGAAAAGTTTTGCTCGTCTAGATACACTAAAAGAACATGAGAGGATTCACACCGGAGAGAAACCGTATCAGTGTTCTTCATGTGAGAAAAGCTTTGCTCATCTTTACTCTCTTAAAACACACGAGAGGATTCACACTGGAGAGAAACCGTATCACTGCTCTTCATGTGAGAAAAGCTTTACTCAACAAAATCAACTGAAAACACATGAGATGATTCACACTGGAGAGAAACCGTATTACTGCTCTTCATGTGAGAAAAGCTTTACTCAACAAAATCAACTGAAAACACATGAGATGATTCACACTGGAGAGAAACCTTATCACTGCTCTTCATGTGAGAAAAGCTTTACTCAACAAAATCAACTGAAAACACATGAGATGATTCACACTCGAGAGAAACCATATCAGTGTTCTTCATGTGAGAAAAGTTTTGCTCGTCTAGATACACTAAAAAAACATGAGAGGATTCACAGCAGAGATAAATGTTCAGGTGAGAAGAGTTTTGCAGATTAATGGACAACAAACGTAATTTACAATGAAGAGATGAGAGAGTTCACCTCAAAGAGAAACCATCTCAATTCACAGAAGACTGAAATCACAAGTTTTTTCATGCTGAAAGGTGGTTCCTTTCTCTCTGTTATGCTGCGTGTGAAGTGGCTAATAATCTCGAAGGGAGGCGTGGCTAGCATGGGCGTGGACAACCTCGATCCTCACCAGCCCCTTTTACTGCACGCCACAATCATATACACATGGCTCAACCGGCCTGTTCCGAATCAATTCTTCAGCTGCAAGGCTCCTGTCACTCACTTGGGTCATCAGGCCAAATAGAGCGATAATGCCTGCAAGAAAAATTAATGTAGAAAAATGTTTTATATGTTGATTACGTCTTTTAAAAATAACCACATAAACAAGAATAAATAAATATCAAATGTTCTTTTTGCCAGAAGTATTGTGATCTTTAATAGTGTGAAAACGCTTTCCACCAGTTTGAGAGACTTGTTTTTTGGCAATTTATACATTTTCAGTTTTACCTGGTTCACTTTGGAGACCTATGGGTTTTCCGTCATAAGTTGTGTATTGTTCCATCTTTTTTTTTTTTTTGTTGCGTGTGTTTTCCTATTTTTAATGGTTTTATCAGATACAGTGGTACCCCAAGATAAGAATGATTCGAGTTTCACAATCAAATACACATGGCTTCTGAGTCCTGGCACTCCTATTTCCCAGTGCGAAAAGGGTCTGATAAGCTTCAAAACACTTCAACAACACAGTGAAACATTACGTCTAGTTTTACCAATAATGTGCTATAACAAATTGTATGGATAATTCCTAAGGCCAGATAATGCAGGCAACCCCAAAAATGGACTTTGGTTCTAGCAGGCCAACACATACAAACAACTCCCAAAACGTGACTCAAACTTCAAGAATTCTTCAACGGATACAGGCTACTCCCCAAGGACCTCGTGACTGATCGCTAGTCCAGATTACAATGCTTTATGGTCCACATGTGACTATTAAACTAGATTCGACCCCGAAAACCTAGCCCGTGCTAGGCACAAGAGGTCAAAGGACAACTGTTTATTACCTCCCTCCTAACACATGTCTTAATGAACTCACAACGAATCCATTAAGTTCTCCAACAGCTCACCAGATCAGCCCCACAGTCTCAAAGAACTCAGGATCATTTAAATGAACAAGGAATCAAACAATACAAAACGACCCACAGCCATGTGGCTTCATGTAAACAGATATACATTGGACTTTGTTATAATTTCTTAAGAGTTGTATGAGATGTGTTATGGTAATTAAATATATCTTCTCAATATTGATAATAATCACTGGAGACCGTTTAAGAGAGAACACAGCAAATGCGGTTATTTATTACAAAGATTAGCAGTCTCAACGCATTTCCTACACACGTGACTCTAACGTGGTAGAAGAACGTGGTGTCAGCGCATATTAAGAGCCTATTAAAAATATAAACGAAAGCCAGAAAAGAAAAGAAAGAAATAGAATATATAGAGATAGAAAAGAAGAGAAAGAGAAAGAAAAGAAAGAAACAAAGAAACTCCCAAGAGAGTTTTCGTCCCAGAGAGATTAGCAATAGCAAGAGAGAGAGAGAGAGAGACTCATGTGCTTTTCTAACCCGTCTTCTCAAGGGCGGGACTAAAGTATGACGTATGCTCTAAAAAGTTTCTCAAATTATATTTCTCAATATAACCACTAGATGGAGACATTACATAGGAAAATTTCTATCACATTCCCTCCTTTTGTCACAAGACAACAAAAATAATTCTACAAAAGTAAGATATCTTATACTGTAAGTAAAAATCCGGTTAAGCAATGTATGACTATTTTTTTCAATATTGTAACCCAAAATTGTTTTCTACAATATCTTCATTAATTACTTTGCTCAACGTTCTTCTTCCACTATAAAATTTTAAAACACTTCTAATAATAAACAAGTAAAATTATTAAAATTCTAATTCACTTCTCATAATAAACAAGCAAATTACAACACACTAAAATCAAACGCAAACATGTATTATCTAACATTCTAATTAGCATTACATGCATTATCTAAATATCCTAAAAAAAAACACATTCTTCCTTTTCCCACAATGGTATCGAAAGGTCAGGTACCTGGTATCGAGGAAAGTTTTCCCTTTTGTAATTGAAACCAGCAGAGAAATCTATTTATAAATTTGTCAAGATACAGACCTTCAAACACCGCCCTGGAGTATATGAAGCCAAACATCTCCCCTTTCCCAAAGTTCCTCTGATGTCTCCAGTTTCCTGGACACACTAAAATGATTGATTACCAAAAGAACAATTTCTCAAATCAAAATGTTTTCTTGATCATCAAATGGTGCATTCCATTCCTCATCCATCATTTTCACTATTTAATATATCCTTCCATTGTAATGACCAAAGTGACAGCCTTTTGCAACAAGGTCGAGATGCATCGCAAAAGACAATGCAGGCAAATGATGATCACCAAGATCATAAATATCACCGGGGCAATCGTGTACATCATCCAATGGAACCATCCACTTCCCAGGTTTAAGAACCATGAAAACCATGAATATCTACTATTGGTGGAGTTTTTCATGTGTTGTATTATGTTTGATGTATTCTTGGATTCGTCTGGGATATTGAAACAGCAAGAAGTACCTAATAATTTACAGACTCCTCCCTTTTCTGCTGTAAGAATATCCAAAGCCAGTCTATTTTTAATAACCGCATCTCTAAACTTCTTCATTTCATAATTGATAAATCGTAACGCAACTTCAGTATCATTAGTCAAGGATAACATACTGTAAGCTAACCCATTGATTTTATTCAACGCCATCGTCGTACCACCTCCTAGAAATAAAGACC
>SRMA01026536.1:17366-245079 GCA_007224835.1 Danionella cerebrum | reverse complement strand
TAAAAAGTTTCTCAAATTACATTTCTCAATATAACCACTAGATGGAGACATTACATAGGAAAAATTCTATCACAAGTGATGTGCTGTGGATAAAATAATAAATTGTAGTAAAATTGATACTAAAATCAAGGATGCTTTTACGCCTGACTTGTTTAGTTCCATGTGCATGTTCATTCTAACCAATTGAAAAGCAGTCGAGGAAACGCGTACAATGATGTATGTGACAATGTTGGATCCGTTTTTCTCAGGAAGACCGACCAATGAAAGCTGGCTCTTTAGATAATGCGTCAGGCTTCTTAGTGGCGCTCATTCCACATTTTCATAGTGACTTTGCACAGGAAACTGGATAGAAATAGCGGACCACCAATCCTCTCCTTTCTCCACATTTTTTGTCAGGCACCTCGCTGTGATCAGCCTCCAAAAGTATAAAATAAACGACATCCGTGATTATTTTCTATGTGTTCTTTGATTTCTTGTCTGTTGTTGTCTTCTTCTTTCCTTTTTTCCCTGTGTGGCATGAAGTGCATCAGTTAACCCGTAAACAACATCTTCAGGCAGAGGGCACCATTACATCAATATTTCCTTGACCCAGACCAAGAGAACCCTGCTAAGAAGAGAGTTCTTTTTTTCGAATCGGTGTGTAGAGGTCTTGAACCTGCACAAGATTGTAACTATCTTTCATTTCGGACCTAGCTAAACAAATGAGACTTGTTAAAGCACCCTAAATGGCCGTGTGTTTACTAATGCCGCACTTAAATTGTGGAATCCCTTGCCAGTAGCTCTTAGGAATTGGTTTGATTTGCAAGTGTTCGAAGAGGACCTCAAAACATTACTTTTTAGGGATGCACGTGATTTCCAATGGTCCTATTTTACAGTTTTCTCTTTTTCCAGCCATTGTATGTTACTGACTTTGTTGATGCTTGTTTGAAGGTGCCCTTGAGTTCCCCAAAAGGCACCCAAATAAAATGTATTATTATTAAAATGTTGCGAAGTTAAACCCTCTTTCACACCCTTTGAATAGATATGTTTAATGAGCACAATTTTGTGGCCTTCACTATGTTTTCTCTTTCACAAAATCCTCGGTTTACACAGTTATCTTGAAATAGATTCTTGTAGTAGACAGAAAAGTAGGGCACAGAGAAATATCTGTAGTTAGAAGGTCAGCTCTTGATCATGAAAAACAAAGAACCTGATCTGAAACGACATCTCTGTTACTGGGTTAAGATGTGATCCAATACAGCAGAGTTCTATCATGAGATACCATAGCACCGTTAAGATCAAATACCCTGTAGGATGCTCGCAATCTAATGGGGAGGGGGCTGTCTATTAGCTACATATCTATGTGTGTGTCCGTCCGGAGGGAACAGCCGGGATTTCATGCTGCCCCTTACTGTCTCCACAGAGATATGGTGGTCATTTGTCACCTTGACAAGCAGTCAACCGCGCTGCTCTTTCTTTCGTACATTTTCCAAGCTGCCTGCTGTAAAGGACAATGTGTGGGATCTCATTTTATGCTTGTTCTCTTCTCTCTTTTGGCTCATTCTTTCTTTGCCTTACATTTTCTCCTTTGCCCTCTTCCACAGCCTCCATCCAACAAAAGCACTACCTGCTATGTCATAATGATTCATTCCTGTTGTGTTAATTACAGCTACACTTCAAAGGACCTTGTCCCCCATTTCCCCGTATGGAGAGCTTTTTCTGTACAATTCAGCAGAAAACGTCCTGGTGAGTGTAGACGAAACCCGCCTGTGCTGGAATTTGTTGGAGGCTACTAAAATGGAATACATTTTCCTTTGAAAAGGCATCTTCATAAAAAGTGTACTGTGTTTTATTCAACTATAGTTCAGTTTATGTAGACATACTCATTGTGGAAATAGAAAAGGTAGGAAAACCAAATATAATAATTTTTAAAAAAAAAGTTTCTGCAAGTTTACCAAACGTGTGGGTTTTATACAAACAAGAGTTACAAGAGTTATGACAAATAATTTGCAAGGTCAAATCAAATTAGTGTGAGAAAATGCACAATAGTCTTTTAGTTTAATTTTACAGATCAGTGCTATCTAGTGGTTAATATTAGGAAAAACTCTCTGGAGTACAAGACCTGTGATATGGCTTGTGTTTTTGAAAGCTCTGGCGCAAAATTTGAGAACACTTTGGCTTCTCTGTTAAAATACATAACGGGGATAGACGAGTGGATAAATTTAAAGTTGTATGCCAACATTGTTCCATGGAGATCGGGCAGGCAACACATCTAACATTTTCTACTGCTGGAGATATTATAGCCAGATCTATGCTCTCTTCAGAAAATGTGGATAGGTAATCTATCCTAACTAGTTGCAGTATTTCATTTTTTATTTAAAAAAAATGTGTTTTCTTAATAAAGAGTGCAATTTATTTAAAATATCACCCAAATGTGTCACTTTTATTTATTTTATGCAAGAATTCTACTGTGTATTGGCAGCTTTTCAAAATAGAGATTATGTAAGTTCTTATTGTTTTGTACCAAACCGAAAGAACCGAACCGAACTCTTCAAGACACTGTACCGAACCGAATACGATTTTAGCGTACCGTTACACCCCTATATATATATATATATATATATATATATATATATATATATATATATATATATATATATATATATATATATATATATATATATAAATAAATTCTCATTACTTTTGATCTTTAGATTCACTTAGAAAAGTACTTTTAAATAGAAACTGAATCTGTGTTTAAAGAAAAAAACAGATAAGCATCAGACTAGTAAACCAGAAAAATAAAGGTTTGTTATATTATGAAGGTTTGTTCCAATGTTATAATACTCCTGGATTTTTCATTATAAGATTAGTTTTTGGTAGTTTTCATTTAAAACCATGTCTGATTTCTTCTTAATTTCCCCCAAAAAGCTTAGTTTTAGTCTTAAAACAGACAAGAATGTCACAAACCCCTCCATAGAAGCTAGACTGTTTACCATAGCAACCAATCTCTATCTCAGCTTTGGAAAATCATAGAAACATGGGGTTTGGTTTGATTTACTCAAATTGACAGGTTTTAAACAGCACTTTTACAAGCCGGCATCAAAGTTTGTGTGCAAATTTTAACCATCTTTTTAACTTTCACTTTTCATTCAAATATACAAATAATAGGTAAAATTCCACTTTAAATATAATTACATTTATTATGTTTTAAATGTGAAATAGAAAAATAAAAATACATGTAAAAATCATAATTTTTATTTTTTCAATCATAATTCATAATTTTTAAAAGCAAGCAAAAAACAAAGTTGATATAATTCAAAGTGCTGTGCACACTAGTTGTAGAAGGTACACATAGTAGGCAGTATGTATGGGATGTGGGTGACGTCACTCTACTCATTAATAAAGCTAAACTACATCACTGCTAACAGACAAAAGAGAAGGTCTGCTGTGCTCCTGAAATTGAATTGTGGAGTGATTGAGTGTACAGGTGGTTTTATACAGAACTGAACATTATTCACAACATTATCTTTGTTTTAAATCTACAGTGTTTGCGAAGGGCCTGAATGCATTCAATCATGACAGACTGCAGCCCGTCACACATGAACTGATATTGTTTATTTTCTCTAGAGATTGAGCCACTGTGTGTTGCATTATTCATGAAATATTACTGACGACTTTTAGTCCTATAAGTTTCAATCTAAATAAAAAGTAATCTCATATATTTTTTGTTTTGTATATTAAAATCTGAATTTCTACCAATTTATAAAGGCAGCAAGAATTGTGCTACCTTGATAACGAAATCTAGATCTATTAAGGAAAGGTTAAATGCTGCTTGTAGGAGCCATTCATTTGATTTTCTTCCTGACCACTAGGGGCCGTTGTGCAGAACATAAATACTTGCTCTTTCAGAGAACAAGAGGGTTGTCAATGGTGGCAACAGTTTTTAACTGTTTATCTTTATTTGTATTGGACTTTTCTTTTGTTTTGGAATAAACTTTCTTTAAATGGATTCTTTTGGTGGCATGGATTTTGTGTTTTCTTAACATGCTCGAATGTACCAACCTAAGCAGCTTAATGGTTAGCTGCTACACTGCTACTGTTTAATCATTTGTTGTAGTTTGCCTTTTATCAACTCTCAAATGTGACAGACTATTCTTCATACCCTTTGCTCTAGAAGAAGAGTGTACTTTATGAGATAACAAAGCTTTGCTTCTGTGATAACAGAAATGAGTTTGATTAAAATTTTGTCAACAATACATTGTTTGATCCACTTTCATGTGCTTTCAGCTGTAGAGCATAATGTTAGCCACACCCAAAGTTGTGGATTTGATTCCCAGGGAAAGCATGTTTATAATGTATTCCTACAGAACAATGCACTTGGCATAAATGTAAACGATCGTGTAAGGACTAAATAGGCCCCAGGACATTCAGAGAGAAAGGAATTGTACAAAAGAGATTAGAATACATGCAAACTATCTCCTTCGGTATTTTGAAGTTTCTCTCTTTATTTTATGTCTTTTATCAGGATTTGGATATAGATGTGACATCATGCCACCAAGTAACAGAGAATCTTGAACAACAGAAGCCAAGGTAACTTTTTGGCAGAATTTTTATTTGATGTTACGTTTGGTCCAATCCACTCAAAAGAAATAATTTTCTCACGTATATAAATAATTTTCTCACTTCGTTGTCACGTGTACGGTAAGTCATTGCTCCCACATATTTTTGTCACAGAATTATGTCATTTAAATTACACAATAAGTTGTAAAAAAAACGACATAAAAGCAACATAAATATGTTGTAAAATTCATATTTATTTATTGCGCATCAATATCACAATTTAAACTCCAATTAATTGATTAAATTTCTCACACTTTAAACATTGTTTTTATGTTATGTCAAATGAAAATGATCTGAAAACCAAGTTTAAAATCACCAAAATAAGTTATTTTTCATGTAATTTACTTCATCCCATTCCCATTGTGTTTATTATAATTTTAATTTTGCACCGCATATTTGTTTTATAAGTCTATGGATACTCTTCTATTAATGTTTAAATCCAACGAAAAAGCGATACTTTTTTCATTGAATTGAAAAAAAAAACATTGGGGAGCAGAGTGTATTTCACGAATGACGGGTGAGTTTTATGCAAATGAGGCAATGTCTTGCGACTTTTAGCAGAAAGCATCGGTATCGGCAAATACTCAAAGGAAAAAAAACTGATCTCATATGTCAACTTGACAATATGAATCACTATTTGATTCTTTTTTCTTTCTAGAAACAAACAGACCCAAGCTAATGAAAAAACATCTAATAATAACAACGATCAAGTCATTTTCAAACTTGATTACAAAGATGATTACTCTGATGTCCAAGTGCCTCAAGTGACTGACAATCCTCCTACATCTGCTCTCCCTCTCTCGAGTGCTGTGGCACAGCAGATAACAGATGTAAACGACATTTACAGTTTGGCACAGCATGATCTACCAGGTCTATTGAGACCCACCAATCCTCCTCAAGCCGAGGTGTCCATTTCTCCATACGCCTGCTTCTATGGGACCCATAAAACAACCACCAAAGCTGGCTGGCTGGACAAGCTCTCCCCTCAAGGGTAAGGAGCATAGAAAGGATCATTTGTTGACGCATGCTTTTCTTACAGGGTTATTTTTGAGAAGGATGTCAGTGCAGTATTTTTCAAAATGTCAGGCAAAGTAATCAAAAAAAGTTTTTCCAACTTTATAAACTTTTCATTTAGTCTCTGAAGCACAAAGATGTCTCTGTGTTCTTTCTTATTCTGTGAACATACAAGCCAACATGTCGACTGTGTGACGCTTGTATTGTGAAACCACAAGACCACAGGAAGCTAGTGTTGTAAATAGTCAAATCAACATTCAGTATATTTTAAGATTGTTTCTAAATGTTCCGTTTACAGTAGCACATAGGTTGGCCATCCAGGCACTTTTGTTTAAATATATTGAAGTGTAATTACAGCAAGTTATTCAACTAGTGTCATAACTTTTACTAAAAAATTGTTATTTACATTTTTTCCAGTTCATACGCTCATAAAAATGTTATTTGAAAGACTCATTTAAATTAGGGCACGATTTCCATCTAATAAATAAATAAATATCTATATCTATCTATCTATATATCTATATATATATATATATATATATATATATATATATATATATATATATATTATTTTTTTTTTTTTTAATTTAACTTAAATTTATTTAATCTAATTTATGTGAAATACTTTCCTGTTTTTTAATCTGTGATGACCATAGGAATAATACATTTGCTGTATACTATTTTTATTAATTACCCATAAAACCAGTGTGACATTTAACAATGTGACATTCTTTGTCTGGCCATGGTTTTTCAGAATCATTTTGGAAAAAAAGAATGAAAAAAAAAATAAGACGAGTGTCTCCAAAACACAACAGGAAAATGGTCCATGTGGTTCTAGGTGGTTATTCAAACTTAATTCGTAGCTGCTGTATCTTTGTATTCATTTGGTGTCCATCAAACTTTATCGGTGGTTATCGATGTTGTGCAATATTATCTGAATAATTAAAAAGTAAATTCTCACAAAACAATGACATTATGGTCAAGTATGTATTGACCCATACTAGGAGATTTGCCATAGCTGCTGTGGCTGAAGAGCAGTGGGAGGAACTGGTGACTTTCTCAAGGCCACCAGTCATAGTTGTCACAGGCGGAAGAGAGTGAGCTTTGCAACACACCCCACCTTTGATTCTCAGGTTGACTATCAGCAACCTTCTGGTCTCCAGTCAATCATCTTATCCATTAGACCACAACTGCCCCAAAAAAGAACCAAAGAAAGAACGATCACTTGAAATCAGCATCCGGCAAATCATTGAAACTCCTCACCAGACAAGTTAAAAAATGGTAGACGCTAGCCATGCAACTAGAATTGTCCTAGAACTTTCAGCATATCGGCTTATAAATCTCAGAGGTGAAACTCAACACTAATTGTGTTAAATCTATGAAATATGCATCAATAGTGATAAAAGAAAATATAGTTTGCTTTGTGTAAATAAATCAGTGTTGTCATGTTAAAAAAGATGTTTTCAAGGTCATCAATCAATTCAAGATTCAAACCACTAATACAATATCAAATCCCTGAAAATTGCCAGCAGTTCCTTGTAGAGAAGCGCGGTTTCTGTTTTTCTCTAGGTTTTTAAGAACAAAAAAATACTAATATTTTGAATGGTTTCAGACCAATCTGAAACGTACAGCTTATTCACTTTAAATCGACTTTTTAGTTCATTCAAGGACATCGATGTACACTACAGAGTCGAATTATCGAGCCCTAGTTTATTTAGCTCCACACATCCTAGAGGTAAGTCTTTTTTTGATTGTCATGTAAAGGAAACAGTGGGAGAAATATAAAAATGTGTAGAGCACCTCTTAATACCTCAACTGAAAGAATTTACCCTAAACATTTTTTATTTTTGCTGTATTTTTTTTGTGATAACCGTTAGGGTCAACACTCTGGACTCCACTTGTGCACATCAGACATTAAATAAAACGTAGGGTTACAACTTTGGTAGAGTCTAGTAGAGAACTCTCAAACTTCTCAAAACGAGAAGCACCAATATTTCCTTAAATAAAGGTGATGGTAATAAAATTAAACACATGTGACTTGATAACATAACTACACTTGTATTTTAGGAACCGTGTCTATCAGAAGAGATGGGTGAAGCTGGAAGGAGGAACTCTCACCTACTACAACACTGACAAGGTCTTCCAACCACATTCTCTTTTCACATGACAGCTCTCGACCTCATTTCTGCTTTGAAGGCTGGTGTCAGTTCTTAAACTTCGTTATCAGTGTTAAATATCTCAGCACGTTCAAAACAGCAACACCCTACTTTTAATTTCTACTTGATTGAACATCATTGTCACCACTCACTTTTTCTTTATGGACACTATTATCACAGCAGGGCAGAGTGAGAACCTACGCAGGAACATTATGAAGCAGTGTGGGAGGGGACATTGCCTTAGTTAGAAGATTTTTGAAGAGTAGAATAGTATTGGGTGCACTTTTAGTGAAGAAACCCGCTAGCATTCACTTTGATGGGAGAACAGTGCATGTGTACAGAACCAGAAGCGCAAATGCATAGGATTGAATCCACAAATGCGGAAAAAAAAACATTTGTACATGAAACAATAGTTTCGTTGTTGAAAAATTCAACTTTTGTGCAGGTGACGGTAAATTCACATTTGTAAAACATTTATGCACTGAATTCGCACCATCCTAGCAGGACAACAGTATGAAATACACACAGACAAAAGGCTATTTTATATTCCACCAGAAGATGGCAGTAGATGTCAGGGCACAGCATCATTTGCTGTGCATCAACAATCATTTGCTAAAATTTCAAGATAAAATGACTGATCTAACAAAATGAAAAGTGTAAATTTGTACTTTGTAGTACTTTGCTGAAATACATGTTTTGTATTTAAAAGCTAAAATTAATTAAGGAGACAGAATTGGCAACTGCATCTTGAAGAGAAAACAATCCAAAATCTCAGTGATTTTTTTTTTTTTTTTTGTGATCACAGTTTTGAAAATTGATGAGAATTTTCTGTCTTTCATAATTGTGAGAATGTATATGGCAGACAACACGGGCTAGTCAAAAGGACAGATGAGGAGAAGATAAAACTTCTCCTGTACTAGACAGTCATCTCGAAATACTGATGAATTTCTCAATTTCTTTTTTATTGCTTGTCTGGGGCATTAAAGAAATCACCTTGTGAAATTCCAGCCTACTGGGCCCTGTCCTTTTTGAGATTCCGTGAGTCAGTGAGTTGCATTTGACTTTTTTAAATTGGTAACTTAACCACCAATATTGTATTCTTATCATTTGTAGTCAGCCATAGTCAGCCTTCATGTTCTCACTTCCCCTTTCACGTGCATTAAGTGTGGTGGTGGTGGTGGGGGTGGGTTGACGCATGAGAACATGTGCTCCTCTGAAAAGGCCATTTGTCAGACTATAGGGTCTGTTGCACTCTTTCACCTCCACGGTGGTCTAACAGGTACCTCTACCTGCTCTCATCAAGTGATCAGTGAACTCTGATTCTTTGTGGATTGTCCCAGTTTTACCATCATCCAGATGAGAAAAATAAAAGTCCTTGTTTCTATAAAAAGCTGACACATGAGGTAGATTTTTATCGTAATACAATATGTATTAAAACTCTATTTTGATGAATTTGAGTAAAAACAGCATTAAGGTGGTTTGAGGAAATTTAAAAAAATCTGTCTAAAAACATTCACAAAGCACCTCAAAGTCATACAAACATAGACATTTCAAATCCAGATTTTAATATTTAAAGATTTATTTTAAAACAAGTTGTTAAGTTATATTAACGTGATAACTCTTTGGCATATTTTAGAATAATAGAAGGCAATAATAGAAGTGTTTTTTTTTTTTTATGAAATGGTTCAATAACAAACAACATTGATATTGAATCAATTGGCTGGTTCCTGAATTAATTGGTTAGTAAGTGTCAGAACCCACACGCAGATTTTGGACCTACTGCTTCGAACCGAAGTTATCCAGTAGTCTGCGTCCCACAGCCTCTCCTTTCACCTACCGGTGGCTTTTAGACTTCTCCACTGGACTTTATTGACTGTGCTGGAAAATGGCCTGATTTTGTCTTGCTGGAATGATTACATAAGTATTCTAAACTTTTGCTGCAGATTTCCACCTCCTCAGCACCTCCTCTTCTTTGCACCATTTTTGGTGTTATGGAGTTTTGGCGTTTTGTGAAAAAACAAGACTGGCGTTTATAAAAGAACAAACCAGGACTGCATTACACTACAAGAGTGGTGTTTTCAGGAAAATTGATTATGGGTTTTTTTCAAATGTGAAGAAAAGTTACCATTCTGGAACAATCTCCTCATATATCTCATGAAAACTATGAGAAGTTGATTGGGATAATGATAGATAACATCACTCAGAGAGCTTCATGAGCGTGGGAGATGAGCTGTCACCATACTCCCACTGGGTTCTTCATAGCAGTCTTGAAGACAATGTGCCCCCCCCCCCCCCCCCCAAACTTACCTGAAGTTTCATCAACCTGTGACTTGAGGGGATCCCTGCCAATCTTTCCCAGATTTGAATGGGGTTTGTGTGTTTGAGTGTGGTCGAGAGTTTGGAGATGCCTGGGTCGGAATTAGTCAACTTGTATCTGATGTAAAACTGAGCAGAAAATCCAGAAAAGCTCAAAGGTCCTCTGGGAGCGTCAGAGAAAAGCTTTCTCACAACCCAAACTCTTGGTTTGATGCTTGCTACCGTTCAGCTTTAGGCTGAAGTGAGATTCCCATGACCTGAAGCTGTCTACAGTCTACCTTGTCTCCATGTAGTTTGTCATTATCACAGTAGAGGAGTTTGTCAAATGATCCTAAAGAATTATTTTGGTTAAAAAAATCAGAGAAATGTCCACAAAATGGATGCTTTCCTAATCAAGCACTATTCAAGAGGGGCTTTTAGCCCCTTGCAAAAAAATAGCTGCATTTAAATGCAGCTATTGCATTTAAATCCACCTTTTATACGCTCATTTTTACAATATTGCAAAAAAATCCTGGATGGAAACACCAAGATGGGTATATATAATGAAAATGCCCATGTAAAATATGGGCACAACTTATCAAAAAAATATACATAAACTTTGATGGCAACGCATTTACAGAATAATTCCAAATGCTTTTCTGTGCTTACTGTCGGAACTGGAGTGGGATTAGTGGACTAACCAATACATGATTTCATTGCACAACATCTGAAATGTTGCTTTGGTCATTCTAAAATATCCTTGATTAGCCAAAATTCAAGATCAAAGTGGTTCGGGATCATCATCTCCCAGAACTGTCTTGACCAGCTGTGATTTGACCTAAAGGGCAGTCCCTTCCAAAAGCAAGATGACATGACTGCACATACTGCGTTTCATCTACGTATTGTGAGACGCAAGTAAGTTATTACATAGGAAAACATATTCTCCTAACCAGCAACTTCCATTTTTCTTTTGATATTTGATGCCAGATTATCAGAAAGTGACAATTTTGTTTTCTTGCACTCTTTAGTTGCAAATAGTTCTTTATTCGAAAATATTTTATGCAATATTCCAGTTCTGTGCATAAATGAATTTGCATCTTTGGATGGAAACATGGCTAATGACTAAATACCAGTTGGTGATTGGCGTTAACACTTGCATATGCTTCAACTCGTCTGTTTCAAGTTGATTATTGGCAAAATTGAGACACTTTGATGCTTTTTGGGTTAATTCGGATATACATATGGGCTCCCATAAATCATCAACCCAGAAAAATATATATCTTAATGCCTTTAAAGGCAGAGTGGGGGCACATTGGGTTGCAGTGTAGCCTTTCAGTATGAAGGTTCGAGATCATCCAGCTGCCAGAGTTTGCATGTTCCAGGTACTGCAGTTTGCCCTATAGATGACCCAAAAGTAGCTTAAGGTTAATTGAATCCTCTAAATTTCCCACAGGAGTTAATGTGTGTGTTGCCCTGTGATGTAGGGCATCTAGCAGAAACTTTTGACCCTTATATTGATGAAGCGGGTAAAAAAAAAATATAAACGAATGTTCATAAATGAACAAAGAGATGTTGCAATTGATTGGTGCAAAAATGAAATTCAAATATTTTATGGTAAATTGTTTTCCTTTAGTTAAGAGAGAGAGATGGTTTGGAAATGACGCAGCAGTCAGGAATTGTACCTGGGTACATTACAGTGACAAATAGAATATAAATATCTTAATTTGGGAGTTTTAATTTGCACAGTGGCATGGTCTTGGTCCAAACTTGGGTGGTTAAAACCAAAAGTACAAGAAAGACTGGTTTGTTTTGTGGTCAAAAACCAACATCCAAATGCATTTTCTTCAAAAATGTGGCATATTTCTAGCAGTGCTGTTGTAAATCTGTTAAAAAGGCGCAGCTTGACTTCTTCCTCTTTCAAACTTTGACTACAGTAACACTCCTCTTCCTGGTGGTGTCCCCATAACTCCACAGCAAACCCGTGCCAGCACCTGAAAAACAAAGCTAATGGCATTTCAGCTCTCTCTGAACCAATGCAGACTTCATCAGTCAGCCCCAGCAACACTTCTGCACATTCGTTTGTGAGGAGGAGGTCATCAAAACATATATAGCACTACCTCATGAGACGTCATAACAGATCGGCTCGCACCAAACAAGTCTATCCACCTCAAAAGTTTCCTTGCAACCTTCCTCTTATGCTGTGTAGTTAACCTTAAACCATTTCTAAACTTTTAATGGATGTGCTTGCGTCTGCACATGTTCCCTTTTAAGCCCCCTCCATCGCCCCAGCTTTGAAAATGATAATATTATGAATAATTAACAGCAGCTTAGAGAGAGCCTCATTATTGCCACTTAGCTTCCTATAAACATGCACAACTCTTCACTTTTCATCTCGCTTGCCGCTCTTTCTCAGCGATCCAGATTTTAGACAGAGGACGTCTCATTAAGATGTCGACACTGTTTCACCGTAGCACAGCTTTGCAGAATTGGAGAAAGCGAGGGAGCGAGAAATCCCAGAGTGGAGAAACTGCCCTCTGCCATAATTAGGGTTAGCTGCAGCCATCGCTGTTAACATGCTGCCTTAATTTGAGGAGATTTGCTCTCCCTGACCTCACTATCTCTTGCTCTTTCTCGTCCGTACTCACAGGCTCTCTCTGCTTTTGTGAGCTTTTCTTCTGTGATCCCTTGCTTCTTCCCTCATTTTCTCACTATCAAGCGATCCCCAAGCTATCATATCCCTCTTTCTCATTTTCTCACCCTCTCTCTCTCTTTCTATCTTTGGAATTACCTCTTTCATTTGCACCAGCTGAGGAGGGGGTCCCTCACTAAATCTTCTCTTCTATTCTGGGATGAACGAGTTCTGGAAATAGTGCAAGGTCATCATAATAATTAACAGCCAGCTGAAATGGACAAATGAGTCTTTCTTTTCCTACTCTCTTCCCTCAGTCTCTGCAGCTCACTCTAGGCATCACGACTGAAATGAAGCCTTAAAGGAAGCCTCCCCAACTCATTTTTTGCACTGAATGATCTATGCTAAGCTGTGCTAAAAGTGGTATTGTCAGATCTGAGGAACTGATGAGAGAAAGAACCCATAACATCATTTTGAAAAGTTAATTATTTGGTTTTCAAAGTCTCCAACAAGTTGAAAAGCATCTAAGGTCAAAAAACACTTTAATTGTTTCAATATACGTTAATTTTTACCAGATTTTTAAACGACTCTGTCCTCCTTTACATGACGAAACCTGCGGTGAATGGTCCATGATGCCACTTGGCTCAAATTGGGCTTCGAAAACCACCATGGTTTTACATGGTGCATCACTAACAGGTAATCACAGTTTGGCAAAAGGTGCACAGAGGCGATTTTTGGAGCTCTTGAAAGTTTAGGCTTAACACTTGTACATTGCGCAGATTCACTACCCTTTTCTGTTATTCGTGGCTGAATTAAACTGCTGTAAAAATCTCAGATCAATATTTTTTTTCACAATTTTCTCCTATCAAAAGAATGTTTTTAATCCAGTATTTTTACCCTTTAATTGCAAAGATCGTATAGGTCACTGATTTTGCGAAAAAACAAAACAAAAAACTACTTATTTTCAAAACGAAAAATGATAGTGGTCAGACTTTTTTAAAACCTTAGATGATATATCAAACAGTAACAATATTGGCGTTGTTGGGTTTTTCGTGTAGCACCAGATTTATTTTTCGTGGCTGTTTTTGCCCCATTGGCTTCCATTATATTTACCTTTTGATTGTCATGACACCAAAAATCATACATTTTTACTGTTCAAACTCCACTCAAGAAGGCACTGGCCACTTGCGTTGCTACTGAAAGGCTACCCATTGTTCTTTGTGTACCTTATATTACTATTATTATTGGGTTCTTTCTTTGTGTTGCATTCACAGATACATATAGTTCCTCATACATCCTCCCTCTGAGAACAGACTTGTCACCAACTCTATCTAACATGAGACCTGTGTAGGTGGCAAGAGTTCAGAACAGAGCTCTTCTCATCTCTTTTCATTTTCAGTGGTTCTCCATTACTCTTCATCGCTATTTCAGAGTGGTTGGAGTGCTGCGTGTGTAGACTGAAGGAGGTCTCGCAGAGCTCTGCTGAAGCTTTCGAGTGTTATGTTGGTTTGAAGCTTACGCAGAAACCAAACTCTCTGTTCTCTAAACAACTAGCTCTGTTTCCCTTGTCATTCTGGACTGAACATCAAACTTGAAATGCTGTAGATTCTGGCCTGCTGGCTGGGGACGGCCATTGGGATTCAGGCCTCTGTGTGTGAGTGACTCTGTAAAAGAAACGGATTTCCTCTATTACGGCTTTAAACAATAGTTCATTCTTTTTTAAAAGTTAATAATTGGTTGCACTTTTTTATAGTGTTCTTAATATTTTAGAATTTATAGATAATAGTATTTTTAAACGTGTGGATGTTCTATACATGTTATTGAGAGTTTTGTATAATACATCAGAAGTTGGCATTCATCCCTGAATAATATCCCTCTCTTGGCTGCTTGCAGGAGATGTATTCAAAGGGCCTGATTCCCATTTCCTCAGTTAAACAAGTCCGTGCTCTGGGTGAGAATAAGTTTGAGGTGGTCACCTCAGTAAGAACCTTTGTGTTTCGAGCTGAGAAAGAAGGTGAGCCTCTTTGCTTTCCTGTCTGATGTTTCGATCCTCCTCCACTAATCTCCTTTAAAGCAATTCACTCCCACTCTCACTTTTGAGCTCTTATCATCTTAGCCGTCATATTTTTATCGTCTTAGCATCACTGCTATGAGATAAGATGCTTTAAAAAGATTTTCTACACCACACTAAATCTGACGAAGAGAGAGAGAGAAAGTGAAAGAGAGAAGCCAGACAGTCTCAAGGATACCTTTAGAAATTGAAGCAGAAAAGAGGCTATAGTGACTGTAGTTTTAGATTTAATAGATTCACTAAATAGCAATGTAGATGTACTATAGCCACATCTTTTTAATGTGTATATTTATAATCTTAACTTAGCTTCTAAAAAGACTTATTTAAATACTGATTATGATTTAATGGGGAGATTTTTGTGACATTTTATTTATTTTTCAACTGAATTGCACCTTTGGTTGAACCCTTGGACAACATTTAATGATGTTAAAAGGTCATTTTAAAAATAGTTTTAATGTAATAAATATTACAAAGCTGCATACTACCAGACATCTTTGAACCTTTGCATGTTCATGTAAATTTTTGTACCTTGTATTGTTACCATGGTAACATTTTTGCACCACCTGGCACTATTTTTACTGTCACAAGGAAATGTTTTCTATATTGGCATTAACATTTATGCTGCCATTAAAAATAGTGCTTTCTGGTTACATTTTACATTACTATGAGCATTTAATTAAGAGTCTTACTCGGATTAATAGCCTTTAGCTTCAAACCATAGTGGTGGGGCTACAGCTTTAGATACGTTTTTTTCCATATCCTAAATATATTTCTGAACCTCTTTCATTTTCGTCTTAAAAATAATTTTATTGTGAATGAAATGCTTGTAAATAACACTTGTTTTCAAGAACCTTACAAGGTTCTTACAGTCAATTAAAGTTATTCTGGCTTGAAATTACATTAATTATTTTTGCATTACAAAAACGGGATTGGTATTTATTTTACAGTCTCATGTATTTGCATACAAAACATGCCTTTTAGTTGTTTCATCAAGCGTTTCCTGGTTTGTGATGCTCGAATTCTAAAGCATTACTCTAACAAAATTAGTTTCTGTTCTCAAAACATGTATAAATAATGGAAGACCAGTAAACTGCATAGTGCTTAAGTGAAAATAAGTGTTACCTTTTGCTAAAAGTGTCATATAAAAGAGAAAAAGGGAACAAGTTTATGGTTTCCTAAATTGAAATCATTGTACGAGATCAATATGATTTAAACAATTTTTGGAAAAAGATAAAAACATAAACATGTGTATATATATGTACATGTGTCCGAAATGTGTACACTGTTTGCATACTTTTCGCATACTTTAACATACACCAAACTTGGTGTATGTTAAAATAATTATGATCTGAGGTTTTCTGTGGAGTTGCAGCACAATGCTCCTTAGGGGTCAGTATTTACAAAATTGGCCTTTTGCCTTAAAATTCTATATTTGTACATCGTAAATTTTAAAATTCTGACCATCACGCTCAGTCAGACCATATCCATTTTTAGTGTGTCAGCCATTTTGAATGTCGGCCAACTTGGATTTAGTTAAAAGTTGCCTTTTTTGCAAATGCGTCAACATATCTTTACAAAAGTTGGCTTGCATGTTTGCCAACAGCGTGGTACCCAAGAGCTTTATGGCAAGTCTAATTTGATGAAGCATTTCTTCAACCACTGACATATTGGTCCCAAACATCTATGTGAGTCATCAGTGCTTAACGTTGACCATACAATGAAGCTAGAAACAGTGCGAGTTTACGTGCCTTGGACATGTTCTTTTGCCAGTCTGCCAAGTCGACCTTTTTTAGCTTATTGATGTTTGGCCCCATATTACCCCATGCAGCTATATTTATTATTATTACGTTTAGTTTTGCGTGATAAATGCTTGTTTGTTATTGAAAAAAATAGCTGTTTTAGACTTTGTCACCTTCTGATAGTCAAAGCAACAATGTGGTTCATCTTGAGGCAATCAGTTACAATAATATTGACAGGTCCAATGCTTTTCTCTGCGACAATTACTATGGTAAATCTGAGGCTAATAGTGCCACTGTGTACCATAATACCACAGAACATCAGCTGATAATGGCCTCCTCAGCACCTCCGCTCTTCTGGCTCTTGAGTGATGACTTCTGACCCCTGCTAAGTGAATTACTTTGTGAGAAGTCAGTTTAGGCATGCATCTAACTTTACTTTCCACCATCAGAAGTATTTAGAGAGAGTGGGGTGGGGGTGGGGGCCGGGGTCTGCTCATGCATCTTTAAACAGCTCCATAGCAGACCGAAAGAATCATCTATCTTAAGATAAACACAATGGGAGGAGAGAGTTGGAGAGGTGCTGGTCATAAGATGAGCATAGAAGATAAAAAAAGAATTGGTGTTAAAGATAAGGCTCTCTGGGAATCATGTCGAAGCACATGCTTGTATGTAAATTTACACTCTCTCTCTCTCTCTCTCTGTCTCTCTCTCTTTCTCTCTCTCTCTCTCTCTCTCTGTTTCAATTCAAATTGAGTGTATTATTTTTAAATAAGCAACAAAAAAGAAAGGCCTATCCATTTTGAAGGTCTTTTTACCTTTGTAGGGAAAGCAAACATATTTCAAATGGAGAGAGCAAGAATAAAAAAAAGACATAATATGGTGTGTATGTATATATATATATATATATATATATATATATACCTTTGTAGGGAAAGCAAACATATTTCAAATGGAGAGAGCAAGAATAAAAAAAAGACATAATATGGTGTGTATGTATATATATATATATATATATATATATATATATATATATATATATATATATACACAATTAGCAGGTTGGAAAATGAATGAATAATATAATATACACCGAATATATACAACTGGACTCAGTTGGTGCTTATCCAATGTAAAGGTGAATGACAAAATGGAAACTATTCTTTGACTGAAGGGTAGATTCGTTGGCTCATCAAATAGATATGTGTCATGTTGAGCATGTGTTTTATCCCTAATCGATTATTTAGGGTTTTTGATTATATTGCTTAGCATAAGTTGAGTTATTACCCCTACTTGAGCTGCTAGTAGGTAGAGCAGCTACCATCTAGCCCATATGAATGGTTTGATACCTTTAGAATACCATGAATGAAATTGCTGGGTAAAATATCTCTGATGTGTCCAATGTTTCCATCGTGCCTGAAAACATCTGCTGACTGAGTCTCTGCCAAATGGCAGAAATGCTCATAAAGAAATGCTCATCTTTAAAGAAATTGAGTCTCTCTCACTTTTAAACACCCAAAAGTCTCTCTCTCTGGTCATGGCAGATGCTTTTAGACCTGCAGAGGATGATGTTAATGTTTTCTGGTTACTGTGAGTGTGTTATTACAATGAATGTGTGCAATCCCTGCAGCCCTATTTAAGCATAGCATAAGAAAACCCTCTCCGGCTTCCTTCCCCCATCTCACACAGACATAATGCAACGAGGCTCAGGGGCTTTTGCATAGCTGCTTTGTTTGCAGATTTGGAAGTTTATAAAGTATAACAATAACATTATACACTTTTTCCTTCCCTCTAATTCCCTCAGCCGGCGTCTCTCCCACTAACGCACATTTACCTGCATGCTTGCTAACATACATCAAACAGAATACAGTGTTCCTCCAAAGGCACACACTCTTCTTCTTACCTCCTGCCATCTTCCGTCTTCCCTCTAAGGAGAACGTCAGGATTGGCTAGAGGTTCTGCAGTCTGCACTGAGCTCCCAGTTCCATATTTCCCAGCAGCCTCGAAAAAATAACACAAACAAGAGTGGCTTCGTGGAGCTTCGAGGCCTCAAAGGAAAAGTCTTCCTCAGCCTCATGGGAACCTGCTTTAGACTCTGTAAAACCGACCAGGTAAGTGTGTATATGTGCTTTTTAACTGCATACCTGCTTTTGATTCTGATTCATACAGCTAGCAACTGTATAAGAGTGCTAACAAATCCCATAATTCAAGACGCTGTTGAGTAGTCTTGAGCTGTTGCTCAGCAGGTACCAAGCACACATTTTGAATGATTTTTTCTTTAGATGTTTCTTCCTTGGAAGTATCACACATCCTAGTTATTTATTGATCGCCTACAGCTACAGTTTAAGCAGTTCACTACAACCACAAATAATATGATTAACTAAAATTAATTTATCTTTGAATGATGATCATGAACAAAGAAACCAAAATGTGACACTTTTTGACCCTAAAATTGGACACATAAGACCTGATAAAACAATAAAGCTATAACGAAAGTTTCAGGAATAAATTGTTTTTGTTTATGTAAAAACCTGCTTTTATTAGAGCCAATGACAAAGTGACCAAAGTTACAGATAAACGTCGCTTGAAGGCAGTGGCCCTTCCCTTTTAGTGATGTGCTATACATTGACTCTTCCTAACTCTATCAGTCAAACAAAAGCAAAGCCGGGGCTTGCTATACAGGATCTGATTTAAAAAAAATGAACAAGAGGATTGCAAGAAGATGCTTTGTTCCAGGTTCTACAGAAACAAAGCAACTGTTCTACCTACAATCAATCAGTCAAAAAATTAGTTAAAAAAGGGTCAATTGGACAACTGTTACAAACATTTAACTTAGTAAACAACTTAGTAGAAATTTGATTTATCCATGTTTTAAAAGGCACATACAAATTTGACTTTTTTTTTTTACTTTTTCTTGCAATGTTTTTTCAATTACAAGCATTAAATTGTAAAGTAAAGAATATCAAACCTCTGTCCAATTAGAGAGAGCAGTTGATTGTAGCCAAATGAGATGCCTGCCTACTTCCGGAACCCAGGGCCATGGATTTAACAGTCATAAAAATGTGTATTTATTTAAATAAACATAGATTTTTGATGTAAAAAAGCCATATTCATATAATTGGGCATCCTCACTTACCTAGATCCAGTTAATGACCCCATTAAAATCCTTGTTTGGTTTGTAGGGGTCCATTTGTGGTAAACTCTAGCTCATATTTTATCAAAGTTAGGGGTTTAACCATGGTGGCCACATTAACTTGGATTCATTACTCTTTACAATTTAGTTTTTGATGCAACCATGGTCTGTTTTATGCAATTTTGTATCCACTGAAAGTTTTTTAGACATTTAGACATTCCTATGAACTCGTAGACAAACAGCAGTCCTACAGCTGAGAAGCAATAGGTCCTTGGAAATTTGTGGATTTTTTTTATAAACACCTCAAAAGATACAAGGCATTAATTGAAGCGTGACATCCTGAAATAAACCTTGGATATATCGAGATATTCCTGCAGGAGATAATTCTCTACTTCCTTTCCACAAAGTCTCAGGTTCAGTTGCACCCAATATTCAGTTTATGTATTTGTTGAAGGAAGAAAAGTCATCATTGCTGTTTGAAGATCCAACGTTCCATTTGTGATTTGATTTGCAAAATGTATGCAATGCATCCAAAATGATACAGTGTGCAATGACCATAATTTAGCCATAGACTCCCCTTAAGATTTATCTTAGGAACGAAGTAGGAATTGCACAACCTAGCTATTGTTTAATTTTTATTTAAAGTATAAATAATAGGTTTCAAAAAGCTTACTAGAGTTGATATTTTTGTTTTTAAAGGGATATTACAAGAGGTATGGCACATAATTTGTTGGATAATTCAAATTAAAATGAGTGAAAATGCAAAGCATCTTTCAGTTTCACCCCACATTGCTGCCATCTAGGGCTGAAAAGAGGAGATAACCCTTAGAAGTACAAGACCTGTGAGATGGCATGTGTTTTTCAAAGTTCTGGCACAAAAAGTGCTTGGAATTTTCATATTGTTTTGACCCCGTCTTTGCTTTTTGGGTGGTATTTATGAATTTTTATTTTCTGAACACTTTTGATTTTTGTCATACACATAAAATATGTTTGTTCTAAATTGTTCTAAAGTAAAAAATGACAAAATTTATTAAGTGAATTGTATTTTTTTTTTGTACAATTTCAGGTTTTATTGTGTAATGTAATCAAAAAACTATTTGTAAAAAAGGAAGTTGGGGTTGTACAAAAAATTATATCAAGTATTGCCACAAGGTATTTTTTAGAGCAAATTGTAAAGTTGTTAAAACACTCAAAAAGGCCCCACTCTCAGAAGCCACAGTTTGGCGTAGAATTTGTTATACTGTAAAATGCAACATTATACACTGTAAAAAAATAATTTATAAACACAAAATCCCTGTAAAGTCCCTTTTTATTGATCCCAATGTTTTTTAGGCCAACTGTAAATATACAAAGTTATCATGGCAGAACCATAGCTGAATATTTCACCTGTTTAAAGATATATTTGATATTATTCCCATATGTGCTTATTCATCGCAAACCAGACAGCACCTAGCTTGCATATGCTTGCAATCTGTACCCAGTTGCTCTCAGTTTTAAATGAGATTAAGCAGAGAATGTTATTTTGTGAGAATAGACAGCACTTGAGCTCACAAATGCTTTATCATCTCTGTTTGTCTTTCATTACTTTCCTTATTAGCACGGACAAACATCTTTGTCTTCATTCAGCAAGGAAATTGTTTTTCACTCGCCGATTTAGCATGCGAGAAAGAGAAAGAGAGCAGTGCAAATGGAAATTGATTGCATTGTTTTTGCTTCAAATCCTCTCTGTGGCAATCACCAGACTCGTGTTGAGAGAAACATGACTAAAACAAAGGAAGGTGTTGCAGGAAGAAATGAAGGAATGCTGGAGGAACTGGTTATGGATACTAGAGTGAAGGTAAAACAGAGGGAGCTGACTGACTGTTGAGGAATGACGAAAACACAAAGGAACATAAAGATGGAGAGAAGGAGATGGGGAGAGAGAGGGAAATAGTGCTTTGGTGGGTAGCTCAGTTCATGTTCAGTGATGTGGAGTATTTAATTTAACAAGATGAACGAGCTGCCCAGGACGCTGCTTCTTTCCTCTCTCACCATCTCGTAGAGGGTGAAATGTGATGCCCTTCTCTCCTCTGAGGTCAAGCCATGATGTTTCCCCAAGGTAATGAAAATCAAGCCAACCGCCAAACTCAAATCACATGACGGCAATACAGTTTAGTGCTTCATTGATTTTCGATTTTCTTGCTTAAACTGTTTGTGCTGAAACAAAGAACACCAACCATATGGGTCCTAGAATGCGACCACCTTGGTCTCTGATGGCTATTGTCAAAACAGGGGTAATTAGAAGGTGTCTTGGGGATTTTAAGGGCTTCTGAAGACTATGCACCCTTTGGGACAAGTTGGTCCAGAGCTTAAAAATACCCATTTGCTTCAAAATGATTTGCCCTTTGTTCATTTTGAAATGAATCCAGACTTTTTGCAGCTTTTTTCAGCTTCTGGGCTGATGGTACAAATTTTCCTTGTATCCGTTGAAAAACATGCTGCATTTATCTTCCCATCAATTTTGACCAAGTCTCTTGTATCTTTAGAGCTCACACATCCCCAAAACATCAGTGGCCCACCTCTATGTTTTACAGTTGGGATGGTGTTCCATTCATGTTGATTATTCTCCAAATGTAGCGTTTATGGTTGTGGTCAGAAAGTAAAATTTTGGTCTAATAACTCTATTAAGTCTCTGAGCTGTTTGGCATATTGCAAGTGGGCTACTTTGTGGAATTTGCCTAGTAATTTTTAAGTAAACTCAACCACCCAACCCATGTCTCCTTCTTGTGCTCCCCAAAACAGCCACGCCACATTTTTCAGAGACGTTTTAGCTGTTTCAGCTGAAGTTATTTGTGGGTTTTTATTTGCATCCCTTTCAATTGTATGGTAGTTGTAGCAGAAACCAGGTTTAGCTGGTTTCAACAGAATCCGTCACTTTCCACTTCGTAATCAAAAAAAAAAAAATATATATATATATATATATATATTGTTTCATTTCATTACGTGCGTGTGTTCGTCACACACTAGGACATTTTCTGTGTTTATATGATGGTAATTTGCAATCTCAGAATCTCAGTGCCGATGTTATCAAATATCAATTGCAGTTCAGGTCATAAACCCTGTCTTCTATACTTTTAAAAATATTCAACAATGCTTTTGAAAACAAGAGTCTTACTTTCAAAGCACACTTTCGCTATAAAAGTATTGTGGTTATGCAGTCATTGACGCATGTGTGTTGTTGAGCTATCAAAATGAGTTTTGGTAAATTAAAATGTAACCACGGATCCCAGAAATCGCCTTCTCTGCCTCTAATTTTTCAATACATAAACAGAAAATATCACATACACTTCAACAATGCTCTCAACGAACACTGTTTATGTCCGAGTCCGAGTCTGTCTAGTAGTACTTTTGATTTGGTTAGTGTTCCATTTTTGTTATGAGTCAAACAATTGTTATTCCTGTTCATTCCTAAGAAAATGACACAATTATGAAGAATATTGACGGCCAGTGCTATACATATGAAGTCAGAAAAATGTACTGTTAGTGTCATATTGAAGGTGACTGAGGTTGTGCGTAAACTTTAACCAGTATCTTCCCGTAGTCACATCCTGTAAATCTCACAACAGAACTGTTTTGTTGTTAGAGAGACCACCCGTATCACTTTTTATAGAGATTAGACGTTTTCAAATTAAATAACTAAATTGAAAAATAATTAGTATTCATGGAAATTATCCTTCAGTTCTACAGTAAACATGATCTGTTAACTGTCTCACTCTTGTCATGAGCTGTCTGTTGTTAAGAGCTCTTCTGTTCATCAGAGCCATGCAATCGTTCTTTTTCCAAACTTCATTCACACCTCTTGTTCACACCTGGCTCTCTCACTAGATTAAACGTGTGCTGCAACACCTTTGAGTTTCCCTGAGAGAGCTTTTGCTTTTATCTAGTTTTTACTCTTAAATTCCTTTCATTTATTCACACAATTCTAAAAGTGACAGTTCACTTGGAGACATTGTTCATTTATTTGCTTTCAGACTATTAATTAGTCATTTTAACAAGTTTTACACACAAGAATACCAGTTAGAATGTTACTCATTATAAAATAAACTTGTAAGTGGAGGACTTCTTGGGAACAGGTTTTGACAAGTCAAAGCCAATGTATTGCTATTTGTCTTTTGCTTTGGACAAAAAAATTTAAACGTATCTCCATGTAGACTGTTCAAAGCCTTCAAACTTTATGACGTCAAAACTGGTCTGATGCAGGTTTCTATATCTTTTCAGACGGATGCTCATGTATTACAACAAACTTTTCACCCGCAGGACATTAACAAATAAAAAAAAAGTAATAGGTTACTGTATTATATTTTTATTATACTTTTGTAACACAACTTCAGACACTGATCATTGTTACATTTTTAAAACATCACTAATAGCTCCCTAGGAACCAAGCTGTTTACCCTAGCAACCAATTTTTCTGAACTCTTTTTCTGGTAAATGATAGAGGTTGGTTTATTTTACTCAAAGTGAAATGATGAACATTATTTTATGTCACTGACTCTTCCATAGCAACCAAGCTGTGTATCATAGCAACCCAGTTGGTAAATCTTTATCTCTGCTAATGGCAAAGAGACATGGGGGAGGGTTTCTGTTGCACGCAGTGATACTGGAATCACTGTAAAAAATACTTTTAATGGCACTTTTTTCAAAGCCAACATCAATGTTTCTGTACAAACTTAAGCCATGTAGTTATAACTATAATGCTTGTTTTCCAAGTAATTTATGATTTGAAAGCGTTCTGACCTTCTGTCCCAGATTCTTAATCAAAATAGATCTTTGACATATGTCAGAGAAAGAAAAAAAACTGTTGCAACAGCTTTGGCGGTGATCAGAAAATTCCTGAATACATTTGGTCATTCGAATCAAGTTCACCTTTCACGGATCATTTGCTTTCAGGGAAAATTGTGCCATCATCTCTGGCCCTTGTGACACTCAAAGCACAAAAGCAGTCATTATCAAAATGCCAAATGCTGATCTTTTCCACACAGCTGTCGGGTTTAATTGCTCATTTTCTTGCTTTAGTTAAAAAAAACTCCGATCCTGAACAAATGAATCATGGACCACCATAACTCTTTCCCACATCAAAGGATCCTTTTTTTATACATTTTCATTTGTTTAATATTTAAACTTAAAACAACGTTTTATTCCAAATCAACCCTTTGAGAAGTGTCCTGCAAAAGTCGACTTTTTGTTGCCTTTGCAAGTTACTATTTCCCTTCAGGAACTTTACGATCTGTTTTTCCTGCTTGTTCCTGTGTTGTTTGTTCCTTCAGACTGGGTGAATTTGCAAGACTTCTTCCTCCATTGAGCTCAGTGTCTCTTCTGCACTTTCTCTTTGACCTTTCAGATACAGACGTTTCAATGGATTTCTTACAGCTTTAAATGCATTGCCTTTAACGGATTCACTTGTTCTCTATAATGTTCTAAACAAATCTTGAGAATTCACTAAACTGTTCTTTTGCTTGTGGATCTTCCGCTTCACAGGACTTTAATGCTGGACTGGCCATCTCTGTTGTGGACCTGACGGCTGCTTGTGTGAAGCAGGTTGAGAGGAGAGGTTTCGAGGTCACCACCCCTTTCAAGTCTTTCTGGTAAATGATGTTTTGTAATGTATGTATACTTTTGTCTGATCATATTGGCACAATATTAAATACTGTTATTGAAAACACCATGCTGAATGGCACTATTGCCTCTGGTTTGAGTCCCTCCTCCAACACCTTTAGGAAAGAATAGTTTTTGATGGGGTGTCAACCAGTAGTTACTGAATAATTGTAACTAGTTACTTCATTTAAAACATAACTGAGTTACTTTGTTCATTACTTAGACTAAAAAGGAATTAGTTACTCTTAAAAGTAACCCTTTAGTTACTTTTTAAAGAGCATGTATTGGTGCCTCTAATGCAATTATTGGTTAATGTAAACTGCTGTGTGGGAAATAATGTGTTTATTGAACAATATTTTTATTTGTTTACTTATTTATTTTAACTTTACACTATTTATTATGAGAAAAAGGTAAATCATAAATAGTAATTTTAGTTGTAATAATTTAATAGTTATTTATTCAGATCAACTGAAAACATTTAAAAAACAAAACAAGACACTTTGAAATAAATGAAAACAACCTGAATATTAATTCAAAATGTTTATGGAGCATTATCCCCCCCCCCCCCCCCCCAAAAAAAAAAAAAAAAAAAAAAAAAAAAAACACTCTACACTTGTCCTATACACGTGTTCTGAAAGATAACATATATTTCATTAACTATTGTCTGTTGAACTGACCATGTTTTTCAGCAATTGAATTAGGGGGTAATACAGTGACTATCTCCAGCACACATTGGGGGAGGGGGGGGGGGCACCCTGGACAGGTCGATACATCCACACCTAAGGGGAATTTAGAAAATTCAGTGCTACCCACTTCACCACTGTGCTGTCCACTATTAATAAATGTATATGAATTTTGTTCATACTGGAGGGTTTTAGAGTGCATTTTGGAGTTGTTTAGCTCTAAATGTCCATGAAAGGCACTCACAATATGTAGAGTTAGCATACTCTAATCAGACAATGCATTTTCTTCTTTTACTGTTCTCCGGATGGCATTCAAAATTTCACAGCGTGTTTTCCTCTCCGTCAAGAATGTAATGTACATAGAAATGCAGCTGATAGAAATGGTAACTCAATAATTTATTATTTAAAAGATTATTTGTTAGAGCATTAGTTGCTACCAAATGTTGCAACGTTACAGTAAAGCGTTATTGGTAATGTGTTACTGGCCAACACTAGTAGTTTGGTTTACTGACTCAGTTACAAAGCATGGATAGAAATTCTTGACACTCCATGTTAAATGGGGAGTGATTTTAACTGTAATTGTGCTTTTCCACTGCTGCGCACCATTTCTAGTTTTAGTGAAGTTCCATAAATGAGATGACGAGAGCAGAGTGAGGCAATTTTCTGATTGGCCAGAAGAAGTGTGATGTATAAAGGCCTGCATATCACTTATTGGGCATTAAATAGTTTATAAAAGTGAAGGCCGCATGATTTTAGTCCTGATTTTGCAGACGCAGAGAGGTTTTGAGAAATTCCATGGAATTGCTGGAAAATTGGAGCTTGTGTACTCTAGTGACAATCGCAACTTGTAAAGTACCAAAAACTGAGAGAGTTGAAGGTGAGGATCTGTTCTGACTGAAAAAACCTCTGCAACCAATGGGTGCGCATCGAGGCAATGGTAAGAGTTTTAAAGGCATAAACAGCAATATCAACAATGGTTTTTGGTCATCTCATTCTGTTTGTACCCAAGAAATACAAAAATAAATAATAAAAAAAGCTCACTTTTTGATAACAATTCCTGTTTTGCGCTTCGGTGTCTGTTTTTTTATTTATTTTTACTTGTAAGTGTTTGGTTCTGAGTTGTAGTTTGCAAGTACTGACAAAGTTGTCTGTGATTCTCCCTAAAGTCATGCAGGATGCAGTCCCCTCTCACCGACCCCATCATGCAGTGTGCTGGGTCTGTAAATGCTTTCCCAAATAGCTATGCAGTGTGACAGTTGTGAATCGGTGACACGACTATTCTGAAAATCTTGCACCTAAACTTGACTTAAGGCCTCCACACACCGATCCGAATTTTCGGTCTGAAGTTCTGATCACAACCAATGGGTGCCAATGGGACATCACACTTCTGACAGAACGAGGGGTGCCAATGAAAACGAGTTTTAGATTTCAATATCGGATCCGTTTTCCGCAAGGAGAATGACCAATGAAAGCTGGCTCTTTTCATGATTTGAGTAGGGCATAAAAGAGCCGCTCAGTGTGGCGAATTCGCCCAGGAAATAGGAAAGAATTGTCATGCCATCAATCCTACCTTAAATCATGAGACACCTAAAGATTCCCATTATGACCACTGGACCCTTCGTATTTATGTGTATCTCTATTTCTTTAAAGCTTTAAAGTGTATCTCTATTTCTCATTTACATAGTTTCTTATAACGTAAGAAACTAAATAACATATTTATTTAAAGTTGAAGCTTGCAGGAAGATTAGTCTCAGAACTTTTTCTTGTGCACAAGGCAATCGAGTACTTGCATAGCTGGACAGTGTGAGATTTATGAAAGAAAGAGGAAACTGTCGATTTTCTCTTTTTAAGATTTTTAATGCTATTTTCCTGCGAGTTTGTTGCCTGCTGTGATATTTCTAGCAGCCACTCTCTCATTATGACTGTCCTGCTGTTCTGATACTATCCATCTGAAGCACGCACTTCATTGATCTGTTTTTCCTTCCTCATGCATTCCGTTTTCTGTGTAAATATCAGCTCTGTTATAGCAGTTGTACAGTAGAAGCGCTGCTCACCTGTGACCCCACACAAGCGGATTTTTCCAACAAAGCAGCCATTTGAGGAGCCCTAATCGATGAGCTGTTTTGTGTTTGTATTTTAATGATCTTTTTTATGCCTGATATAAAAAAGACAGATACACCAAGCAAAGATATAGGTGAGTTTGTGTAGCTTTCTTTCGCAAACACTGTTAAAGATTTTTCCTCTTTATCTTTGTTTTTGTGGACAGGACAGAATATTGATCTGTTTGTAGTTGCATTGTAAACGCTGAGTGATGGTGGGCTCCCTGACTATTTAGTTCTATTTGTTGCCAAAATAATTGGAATATTTTTCCCTCAAATGACAGATCCGTGTCTCTGTGCTCATTTAAAATAATGTGCGTAGAGTGTTTCATAATAGAGATGGAAAGAAGATTCACAGCTATTAGGCTTTTTTACATTTAAACTGCACTGTTGCTCATCACTGCCAATCATAGGAGAGTAATGAGCATTTAAAAAGTAGTGTTTGTCTTTGTTATATGCCTTTTGCTTGACTTTTGTCCTGTCGGGCAAAACTATTGGGATATAAACCAGAGTCTTAGTCAGGGAGTTTAACAAATATACCATTTATTTGTTTCAAGCAGTACATGTTTTTACTGTCTGCATAGGCCACAGAGTTTTAATGGAGCATTCAAAGGCATCAATAAACCCCAGCAAAATGTGTTGTGCCGCAGTGAATCTCAAGTGAAATCCTTTTTTTTAAACATGCGTTGATTTATTTATTTTTTGTATTTAGAGGAAACTGAGCTGAACAATACGGCTACAGCATTTTCACGACTCAGAATTCTGTTTTTAATGTTGGCTTTTATTATAGTCAATGATGACGTGAATTGATTACAGAAACACACCACTTGTGATCATTGGTCCAGTAATGATGTTCAATGCTAGCGTTATTAGTAAAACAGCAGCTTGCTAGACAGGAGCCAAAATAAATTTGTTAAGATGGCCATGATGATAAAAATCTCTGTTCCAGGGTATAAATTACAACTACTAAAATTCTGAAAAAAGAGTGGGTAACAATGAGCAAGCCAGTGTTCTGAAGAACACAATCTATTTCAAATTTTTTTTTAAAAAGGACAATTGGACTCTGGTGTTACTGGAAAAAATGGTGAGAAGCAGAGCTCTACCCATACGATTAGACATATAGCAAAAGGTAACAAAAGACTTGTGAGTAAGTGCCTTATTTTCTGGCAATGCTATGTTGGTTGTGTTTTTATTATTAATTTGTTATTGATGCAAATTGAAATTCCATAAAAGTATTTGATTCCAAAAAGAAACATTTGTATTTAATCATATTGTTTCTTGGTTGGCTGAATGGTGCCGGTTTATACACATGCGCACTAATGGTAAAGTTAATAATATCTCTCTCTCTCTCTCTCTCTCTCTCTCGCTTTAGTTTTCTACCTAATTACTTAAATACATACAGGTTACATCCAGATGCGGAGGCCTGTCTGCATCTGGAACATGAGTGAATAATTTAACAGCCAGAAAAAATTGTATTTAACTCAACATTTTTTTTTAAATGTAAAATCAGTATTGGACATCCATGAACTGTAAAAGTAGAAAAGTAAAATCCTTCTTTAATAGTGAACAAACCAATTTTTTTTTTTCATTTTTTGACCACTTTTTGGTGACACAAAATGCTAAATCCCCTATAACTTTAGCAGACACATGCATTCTTAGAAATGTAACCTTCCTGTCTCTGTTGGATGTGTCATTTCTGACAATGCTCTAATGATATTTATCATGCCAATAAATATAAAAAAAATGCTAAAAGATCTGTATTGATCCCTACAGTCATCATCTTTGAGGCACAACGGTGCAATTTTGCTTAGGGCATCCGACTGGCCTCATTTTTAAAATTGCTAGACATATCTTCTGATCATTACTGAAATTTGCTTTAACACATAAGAAAAGCATGACGTACTTGACCTCACTTAATGAACAGTTATATAATATGACCTTTTTTTGAAATTTTTTTTTTTTCGCTAAATCATTTAGAAACATTTAGAAAAGCTGAAAATTCTTAACAGTATATAGAAGAGTATATCATTCTTCTTCCATTCTGCCAAACTGTAGATCTCAAGGTTCTTCCATGGACTCTCATAAGATGAAAAGAAATAATAATAAGAATACGAATGGATACATCTATAGGTGTTTTCACCTCCATGGTACTTGACTTCTAAAAAGAACAAAGCCAACATGTACAATAGGTGTCCTTGCACTTTCAGAGCTTGACCTTTAAATATAGCATGTGGAGAATGAAATAGTGTATAATCTTTTACCGAAGCAGGAGTCTACAGTGTGTTAAAATCATCAAATTTATCAAAATGTGAAATAAAAAGGTACATTATGTTAGTCAACGAATTAACACCTCAAAAAAGGACCAATGCATCTTTGTTAGTCTAATCTAATGAAATAATTACATTTCTTTTCTGCAATTTGGTATTGTTTGCTGTTGATTTCAAAATTCATATCTTAAAAATAGTACCAAACTTTGTCCATTCTTGCAGTCCTATTTAAACAATATACAAACATGCCTATGGTGTATCTGTTTCAGTTTTACAGCGGAATCAGAACATGAGAGAGAGGAATGGATCGAGGTGGTTCAGGAGTCCATTGTGGAAACGTTGTGCAACTATGAGGTGCTGGAGAAGGTTTGGTTCAACAAATCCAACAGGAAGTGTGCTGACTGTCATGCGACTGAGCCAGAATGGGCCTCCATCAACCTGTGTGTGGTCATTTGCAAGAACTGTGCAGGTAAGAAACAATCCTGAACACAAAGAATATATCATTTTGTCGATATTACCATATTTAGAGATTGAAAATAGAATTATGAATTGTATATAGTATATTTATTTAATTGTCTAAGGCAAGCCAAAATTTGTCTATAAATGTGAGTTTTTTTCAAAAGTGATTTGATTCAAAATGGAAACTATATATAATTTATTTCAGCATTAAGCTTTTAGTACATTAAATGAAACATGCATTATATCACTAAAACTACAAACATTTCCTCTCATTTTAGGCATTTTGTGAAATTTTCTTCTATGGTCATTAGGGGTGTAACGGTACACTAAAATCGTATTCGGTTCGGTACAGTGTCTTGGAGAGCTAGGTTCGGTTAATTTTCGGTACAAAACAATAAGAACTTACAAAATCTTTATTTTGAAAGGCTGCCAATACACAATAGAATTCTTGCATAAAATATATAAAGTGACACATTTGGGTGATATTTTAAATAAATTGCACTCTATAAAGAAATACACATTTTTAAAATAAAAAATTAAATACTGCAACTAGTTAGGACCTGAAAACTTTTACTAAAACACTAGCAACAGCTTCAGCTTGTAGATCAACAAACTTAATTATTCAACTTTAAAATTTTTGGCTAAAAAGATTAACCTATCCACATTTTCCGAAGAGAGCACAGATCTGGTTGCAGTGACTATATCTCCTGCAGTAGAAAATGTTAGATGTGTTGCCTGCCACATACCCGATCTCCGTGGAACAATGTTGGCATACAACTTTAAATTTATCCACTCGTCTATCCCCGTTATGTATTTTAACAGAGAAGCCAAAGTGTTCCCAAACAGGAGACCGTAGTGAGGTGGGAGGGTCTTCAAGCTCTGGCTTCTCCTTCGCTGTTGCCATTTCTCACAGCTACCCATGCAGCTCTACTGTGCGTCACTCAATAGCGTCCGTGCGGAAACTCGCCTAGGAACAATGTTCCGCTGCGCTTAATATCGCGCTAATAATAAATTTATATTATTTAATAAAAAAAAAATTAAATACCGAAACAGTACGCAAGTGTACCGAACCAAACAGGCCGCACCGAAACGGTTCAATACATCCCAGTGAACCGTTACACCCCTAATGGCCATATGGTTGATTTTCAATGTCAGGCCTCTTTTGCACCTATAACAGCTTCAACTCTTTAGGCAAGACTATCCACTATGTTTAGTAGTGTGTAGATTTTTGGAAAATCTTCCATCAGCAAGGTCAGATATCTAAAAGGCTTTCTGTCAGCTTGAGGGATTGGGTCTATTCAGGGCGTTCAAGTTCTTGCACACCAAACTCATCACCCTAGTCTTTATAGACCTTGCTTTGAGAACTGGGGCTCATTCGTGTTGGGAACAGGAAAGGCCTACTTGTAAACATGTTTGACACTTAGAATTTAAATTCTCTTGGTATGTTGAAGCATTTAGAATTGCTTTCACTGGAACTTATATCAAAAGTAGAGTAATGCCGTCAGACAACCCCCACAATAGCCAAATTCATCCACCACATTGCCAGCAAGAGAGTAGTGATTCGTCAATCCTAAAAACACATCTCTGGTCCATTGTCCATTGGCAGCTTTGCTTTGGACAACTACATTTAACATATCACTCTTTGTGAAATATGGCTTGGATGCTCATTTTATAAAGTTTTCAATGTACTTTTCTTAAGCTAATCTTAAAATTGCAGAGTTCAATCTTTGGGAGTCGATGTATATGTATGAAATCAGGAAAACAGACATGACCTCCCATACTTGTCACAGTTTTAATAGCCTTTCTCACTCTCCTACCAAGCTTCACAAATAAATATGCCCCTATAATAAATAAGTTTTGTTTACATGGTCAGCCCAGGCCACGGATTTCCAAGCTTTTCAGAAATCGCATACCATACTTTAAGGCCAGCTCTGTAGACAAATTCACAATGTTAAATCAATAAATATAAAATATAACACTGCTATTTGAGCTGATATGTTGATTCAACACATATTGTGTTTGTCAAACTGTCAGGAAGGAGGGAGACCAGATTTAAGGTCGATAAACAACAATCTGAATTTTCTATCCAAAGTTTTCTACCCTCAATCAAAAACCATGTGCGCCAACGGGAGCTCACACATCTGACCGAATGTCAGAAAAAAAGTTTTTTAACTGCCATATCGGATCCGTTTTTTTTTTTGCAAAAAGAATGACCAGAAACAGGAAAGAAGTAGCTCACCACAAATTCTTACTTTTCTCCACATTTTTCTCAAACAGTTCCCTGTGGTTAGCCACCAACAGTATAAACTGCTCAACATCCATGATTTTATGTGTTCTTTGTTTTCTTCTCTGTCGTCGTCTCCTTCATTCCTGTTTTCTCCATGTGGTGTGGAGTTGTACCTTCATCATCAGGCAGGGAGTGTCATTGCATCAACCCGACCCAGATGAAAAGCACCCTGCTGGGAAGCCATCTGAAAACTTGTGCGAATCCCAATTCTGATCGGTGTGTGGAGACCTTTAAGGAACCACAATTTATCGACATAATTGGAGGTTACCCAGTGCAGATTTTCCTTTGATGGGTAGGTCTGGAGCATGTAAAAGTATAGTTCACAAACCAAGAAAGTGACCAGAACTGGAGGATTCCCAAGGCCATTGGACTCATTTGAGTGCACTGGGGGCGAAGATGGTGGAATTTACATATATGCATGCTTACGTTCTGTGGCAAGTATTCTATATCTTTGTTTAATGTTCTTAAATGGGGCAGACTGAGTCGTTTAATGCACTGCTTTTAGTTTCAATCTGTGAAACTTTTCTCAAAGATACTGAATATAAAATAAAAAAATTCTTCTTTCCACCAAAACTATTTAATCTTGGTCTCACACCATCTCCCCTCTGTTCATCTGCTCTTTTCCCCCAGATATAATTGCAGTTGCTTAGTGTATTCTGACCACCCTCTGATACCACAAATGAACTCATTATTTCAGTCATGCAGCCATTTAATGTTGCATTAGGTCACAATACAGGAGGAAATTCTGGCTGAAGAAGTGCAAACGGCTGCTGAATAAGCCATGGAGCGCAGACTTCATTGAATCTATCGCACAGACACTTTAATTAGCCGTGCTTCGCCTGGCGACAATTAGGTGAGCGAAAGCGCAATACTGGGGATATAACGAAGGTCTAACGATTAAAAGAGACCAAATTGTCTTCAGTAGAAGAGCGAGAGACTGTGAAGTAATTACCTTTCTCACTATCCTCACATGGGTTTCTAACACTTGTCTCCTTTTGTAGCTATTTATCTTTCACCATCTTACATACTCCATCAATAAAATTTCTGGATGTGACGTCAGGGTTCTTCATAAAAATGAAAATAACATTAAATCAAACTCTGTGATTGGAGATTCTGTTCCTTTGAGGTGATGGTTACCATAGCAACTCCAAGTATGCACATTTCCTCTCTTAATAGTTTGAAATGAGTTAACACAGACATTTCTGCAAGAAATTTGACAGGTTTATTCTCTTTTGATATTTTAAAGAGGGTTTGAGATACTTTCATGTCTCGGAAGTTTTCTTAGATGTCTCTAAATCACCCCTACCCCTCACACACATGCACACGCACGCACAAAGCATCTGTAGTCCCCTCGGCTCAGTCGACTTTAATGATCTTTGATAGCAAACTGGTTCTTTAAAATGCTGCTAATTATGGCAGAAAATCACACAGACTTCTTATTCAAATATGTGTTTGTCCCTGCCATGTTTAATTCATCTATTTCTCTGCATAAACAACATCTATGAAAGTGCCTGGAGTTCACTCGAAGTGGGGACCGACAAACACAATTAATTACTTATGATTCATTAGCAATTAATGGCTTTTTTGTGCCTTTCATTTGCAATTATAGCTGTGGAAGTCTGATGAAAGGAACGCTCAGAAAGGATTCTAAGAAAATTGCGAGGGTGACTGTGTGTCACATGTGAGCCTTGGCTTTTTAGCGTTTAGTCTAAAGTCATGTTTAGTTTGCGATGTTAAGCAAAACACTTTTAGTTCCAGAAACATTTTGAAATGTTTGTTTTTAAGGTGATATGCCATAGAATAGAACACCATTTTTATTGTTTCAGATCTTTGTTGAGCAGAGGTCTGATTGCAATAAACCAGTACAGCAGTGTCTGAATATGATTTTTTTGAGTCCTTCTAATTACTAAACTCCTGAATTGCTTTAAAAAATATATATTTGTTGCCACTTATATCTCATCAAACATAGTATATGACAGTGTTGTAGTGCTCGAGACCCGTCTCAAGACTAATTTCCGATGGTCTCTGTCTTGTCACGGAAACAACAATCAATGATCACACGCTTTCATCAAATAAAACAATATTATTGGCTATTTTTTCATGCCTCTCTTCAAATAAACTCAATCAGCAGAATATTTTCTCCTAACAAGCAGCAGCATTATTATTCTTTATTTTCTCACCGACAACATAAACGCTCTGTAAAGTCATGCTCCAATTGAGACCAATTAAAAATTGTCCACGAAATCACCCCTATTTAACTTTGACTTGAAAAGTCCACGAAGAAGAAACTTTTGCCAAACTACCTTATTGGCAACTTCTGGAACAATCGTTCACCAGGCATCTGGAGAGAAAGCACAGTGAGTGTTAAGAAAACCTTTCACTAGATTTAATTTAATTCTCAAAAAATGAGGTGAAAATGTCTAAATCTGACAAAACTATATGACGTAAATGTGTTATAATGGAAACATCGAAATGTTTGCAGTATGCACGCAAGATAATTTGTAATTTGTACCTCTTGTACAGAAGTTTTTATCAAATAAGTTATTTAACTAACATCACCCCTCTAAAACTTGAGAACATTGTTTAACTGTAGGTTGAAACACAGCCGTACTAAAAAACAATCGAACTTTAAATTTGGCACTTAGAAAGTAAAATGGTTTTAGGTGAGAACTGGGGATAATATTTTTTTTAAAGTACTGATAAAAAAAGAAAACCAATGCAATTACAGAAAAAATACAGTAATGTTTATTGTTGCAAGAGAGAAAAGTCATTGTTTTTGGTCTTTGTCTTGACTTGGTCTTGGCTGGTCTTGGTCTCGGCTTAGCATTCCTTTGTCTTGGCCTCAGTACTCTCTGATCTCGGCTGGGTCTTTGTCTCGGTCAAGGCGGTCTTGATTACACGACTAGTATATGATGAGCACAGTCAGATATAATTGCATAGCTTTCTACTGCAAATTAGTTCATGGTTTGATCTTGCCAGTGAACTTTCTTAAATACAGTTTATTTTTTTCCAAAACAAGCTTGTCAGGTTGACATGCTTTTAAGATTGAATCTAAGTGTTGGGTTGTTCTCTGTACCCTTGTATTTTCCCAATGAAACGCTCCAGCATCACACTGTGACCTTAATTTGGAACAAGCCGTATAGAATGTACAGAAGATGAATGGATACACATACGAATGAGCAATTCAATGCATTTTTTTTTTAAACTATACGCCTCTGGGAAATCCTCAAAGTAGCTTTTGTTTAACACCTCAAAGGGGATCTCATTTGTTCTAGATCTGTGGTGTTTTAAGCCTTGCTTAAATCCCATTACCCCATGTATAGTACTTGTTTAATGAAAGATTTAGTTTTAAAACGTGCTCAGTGTTAACGAAATGCCTGTTTCCAGGACAGCATCGCTTCCTGGGTTCTGGCATCTCAAAGGTCCGCAGCATGAAGTTGGACAGCAGCATTTGGAGCAATGAGCTCATAGAGGTACAGTGAAGTCCCACACGTCATGTACTATTTTACGGTAACATATAACTTGTGTCACATTCGACCCATCTCATAGCTGTTTTTGGAAGTTGGAAATCAACGTTCCAATAGCTTCTGGGTAGCAAATCTGCCACCAGTGGAAGAGCTTTGCAGTCAGCCGTCATCAGAGCAGAGAGCGTCCTTCATTCGTCAGAAGTACAAGAAGAGGAAGTACAAGAAAGTTCTGGAAGGACTCAACACTCAGGAGGAACTCAACAAGGTTTGTCTGAACGAGTCTGTGCTCTAACATTGGCATTTTGACTTTAGGCTATTCTTTCTGCCTCATTAAAAGGCCCATTAAGCCTGAAGATGTTTGTGCCTCTCTCTCTGTCTCTCTCTCTCTCTCCCTCTCTCTCTCTCCACATCTGTTTTCGCTCTAGCTCACCTGGAAGCAGGTGTATATTAGAGTTACCATGGAAACTGGCTCTCACCAATTTTTCAGTGCAGGTTGCCAAGATTGTGTTATAAGCATGGAAGGTTTTACTTTGAGTCTTTACACACATCACAGTGTTAGAGCTACAATCAAAGTACCGTGCAGTTGCAATCTGTAAACAGTTTTGATGAAGGATACCAAAGAAATTGCAATGAAGCAAATGGATGTGTAGTGTGTTAACTAGATTCCCTGCTCATAATTCATTATTCCGTTGGGGTGTGTGGGGGTGCTTGTGCTTTGTTGATGCTGCTACTGTGTCTGCTCCTTTGCTTTTCTAAGCCAGGAAATGCAGTTTTCTCATGTCAGCATTAATACAGATCAAAATGCTCTTGTTTTTTGAGAAGGAGAAAATAAAGGGAAGAAGAAGGGAAGAGGGGATGAGGTTTGGATTAGATGTCTGTTTGTGAGAGATGGGAAACACTGGGGAGTTTTAGGGGTCCATGTGAAAAAGTTCTGTGATTGTGTTTGCTTCAATGGGAGGTTGAGCTGAGATAAGATTATAGAGGGCACTGTATGTCTAGAATGGATGGAAATAAAATGTCCAAGAGAGGTCCTCTCTGTTCCCAAAATATTATTGAAGTTTTGGCTGGACCTGTGTCTTGAGATTTTGGTAGCAGCTGCCCATTAAAAGTTTTTCCTTAAACTTATCTTTGGGTTCTTTCACACTTCTAGTTCGTTAAATTAGCTCCGGACCAAGAGAAATAACTGATACATTGTTACAATCATGATTTAAGGATTCTACACACCAATCCGAATTTTCGGTCCAAAACATGGGCGCCAACGGTAGCTCACACATCTCACCAGATGAGTGGTGCCAGCAAAAAAAGAGTTTTGCGCTGTCTTATCAGATCCATTTTCGTTTTCGAAAGCTGGCTCTGTTTTCTTAATTAATGAAAACTTGACGTAAAACAGTCGCTCATCCCACATTTTCATAGCAACTTCGTAAAGGAAACAGGAAAGAAATTGTGCACAACAAATCCTCTCTTTTCTCCACATTTGTCAAATGTTCCCTATAATCAGCCTCCAACAGTATTACCCGAATGACCTCCGTGATTTTCTCTATGTGTTCTTTGAATTCTTCTCTGTGGTTGTCTTCTTCTTTCCTGTTTTCCCGTGTGGTGCCATCTTCTGACAGGGAACGTCATTGCATCAATATTGTCGCGACCCAGATGAAGCCACCTCAATTCGGATTGGGTGGTATCACTCATTTAGTACTCATTCGCTCTTTTCTGCAGTAGTTGAAAAAACCTCTATGCGACATTCTAAGGGCCACTCATTGGCACATATGTCACCATAATGGTTTCCTCAACTGCTTATCAACTGGTTGGAATTAACACGCACATAAAAGTAAACAATGGAGGACAGAACGCCAGAAGACTGGCACAACGTGCTCAAAATGGACAGACGTCACAACTTGATTTTAACCCTTGGCATCTTTTACTTTATGATTCGTGTTAATGGCTTATGATGCACGTTGCAAATGAGGCTCAAAGTTTGACCACAAACTGCTGCTTTGTAAACAGACACGCCAACTTACAATGCCATCCAAAAGCAAATACGGTGGCTGCTTTTGTTGTAGTCTTCATTTGTGTTTAGTTTGGATCATAATTCAATCATGTTCTAACTACTCTAGCAGGTCTAGGATCACTTTTTTTGTGTGCTTTTGGTCCTATTTATAGTTCGGTTGTTGCTTTCTCACCTGCCCAAACTAACCAAACTAAAAGGAAAACGAAATATAGTTTGATTGAATTTACTTTACAAGTCAGGTGTGAAATCCTCCTCAGTGACTGGATAATTGGACTGGCAAAAGAATAAAATATGATAGCTGTAAGTACAGAGGGGGGTATATGTAAGTGAACTTGTGTGTGGTTTACCTTCTCCATGTCCTTGTTCTTTAGCGAATCCAGCTTGTTTGAGGCGGATCGATAGCTTGGCTGGATCGGGCTCTTTTAGATGAAAGCAGGGTTCGACTGAATTACTCCTGCCAGCACTCTGGCTCTCTGGGAGATGCACACTATTGTATTTATTGACTCTTTCCCCCTCCATCTCTTTTTAATTGGACTGACTACATTTTGTCTGTGGCTGTTCCATTCCTCTCAATGTCAATGTTGTTCTGTACCAGAATCTCTGATGCGCTACAAGTGTTTGTTTTTTCCCTCAAAGACATAAAAGAGTGTTGCATTTGACATTGTTGTTAGTAAATTCATCATGTGCTGTCAGTTTCACTGTGTTCGGCACCCAGGAGTGCTGCTGTGTTGTCATCACTGATGCTCGTTTGTGTTCCCCTCAACTCTGTGCGTTTTGTTTGTGGTTTAAGGCACTGTGTGCGGCAGTGGTTCTCCCAAATGTCCTGCAGACCATGGCTCTTGTTTTCAGTGGGGCAGATGTCATGTGTGCGACAGGGGACCCCGAACAATCCACACCGTACCTGCTGGCTCAGCGAGCTGGCCAGAGGCTACAGATGGAGTTCCTTTATCACAACAAGCTCTCAGGTATGGGTATCTTTTGTGGGGTTTGGGTAATGAGTAAATCCTATTGGAATCCTGGTACATTTCCTATAAAAATGAATACAAGTGAATTGATACTTTCATCAATTTGAAAGTATTGGGTTGAGAGGTTACTACGAATTTCCTCAAATTTTTAAAAAAAATGTCATGTGTCATGTGATTAAATCAACCAATTGACTTTCTAATTAATTTTGTGAATAGATTCTGACTAAGATAATTACATGTTGGCTTTCCCAGGCTGCTAAGGGCATCGGGTTGGAGATCCCTTTGCTCCCGGTCCTTCGGGCCGGAACATGGGTTTGCAGCCACACGTGGAGAGGAGTCTCCTGGTTTTGTTTTTGTTTTGTTTTTGGAGTTTCTCCTGGTTCATCCTAAATCTTTCAACACAACTAATTAAAACATTCTTTCGTTGTATCTTATACACTGGAAGCCTTTGTGTGCTGCTCACAAAAGGAGTGGTCACAACAAAGCATGATCAGACAACAGAAGATTGTAAATGAAGTAGCACCTACAGGACCACCAGCCCCTAACTAAGACAACATACATTGGCTGGTATTATGTAAAATGAATTTGAATCTTAATAAGCAATTCTCTTTAAATCTTATCTTAAATATCAAATACAAAGTTAAACACATAACTTTTGGCTTTTGTTAAATCGTAAAGAATAGAAAAGGAAAAGAATGGATTACATACAATGTTAAATTTGTAATCCTACAGCTTTCAGTAAGAAATATCAAAAGATATTTGCTTCATTGACACATACCTGCACCAAAGTGGAATAGAAGTCCTCCCAAATTGGAATTGCATCACCAGACAAATGCAAATTTCGTTGACTTGCTGCACCATTCTCCAGTTCTTGTAGCTTTTTCAAGGAAATTATTGTTGCAAATCCCATCGATGTGACAGTTGTTGGTGAACAAACAACAGCTCGAAGTTTAGTTCTAACTTCATCAGGGGAAAGCCATGTATAACTGCAAACACGATTCTGAGCTCCAAACAACTGCATGGGCTTGCAACTCCCAACAACAACAGTACTTGTCAAGAGTTAGGCGACATTAATATTATTTACATTGCATCTCCTCATAGGATAATGGAGGTCAGATAAATTCAAATACAGATGTGTCATAGAAGCCCTTTAAGAAAAAAATCCATCACATCCTGAAATTCTCCTCAGAAAAGCTAGAAATTATGGAGTTTTACCTACATTTAAATGTAACAGACAATAAAATTGTCCTAAATAATATTCAACACTTGTAAAGATCTGAAAATATTAAATGTTTACATCCTATGTATCGTGACCCTGAACACTATTAATAGAGGGACCAAATGCTATAGGAATACAGTTAATTTTATGTATTTTATGGTGTTTTAAAAGGTTTAGAGTTTATCACATAAGACTACGTGTCTGGCTAGAACACTATTGTCTACAGCGCACAGGCTACAAAGTAATTTTAACAAGCTATTGCAGAACTTTATTGCATAGATGGACACAAGTACACACTCTCTACCTAGACAACATTGTCTCGGAATGTGTCAATAATTAGCTCTATAGTGTCCTGCATTTCTCTGTGTGTCATTTCGTCGCTCATTGGGGGCTTTTATAGGAATGAAGCCAAGAATCCTAATTAAGCAATCCTCCAATCAGCAGAGGCTCAAATGTTTCACAGTGCTCTGCCAATGTTTTGTTAAGCCTGCTAATACCGTAACAACAGCAGGACAACATTTGTGTAACCTCTAAATCTGTGTGGAGCTGTGGCCTCATTAAGTTAATGGCTTGTAAATGTGATTCTCTGTTGGATAAATCGAGCATCATGCACACACATTCAACTTGCAAAAAGTTTGTTTGTATCTGCGGGATCGTCTGTGACCAGTGCACACGTGTGGGTATATCAGGTTCTCATTGTAGACGCTGAAGGATCAAAATGGACCTCCTACCATCCTAGGTATCTCATTATCACTTTTAATCCATCTCGTTTGAACAGAGAGGTATCAGTAGCTTGAGGCAAGAGACGGATGGGTGGAAAGATCTCTCAATTAAAAGGATTTTCAATGAAAGTTATTTGAACTTTTATCGCACGCTGGCTGAAAGTGAGTGATAAAATCTCATCATTACTGCTGGACTTCCCAAACAAAATTGAACCGGAGCAGGGTGGCTAATTAAATCAAAATGTGATAAGACAGGACGTGGAAAAGGGATTTAAAGGAAAGGATCTTTCTTTCCATATTTGGCAATGGAAATAAAGATCCAACCCAGTGTACTTTATTTCCATAGCAAATTTTTTGAACATGAGCATTTCCAAAGTGCTGCATAGAAACAATAATGAAAAGAAATAAACTTAAAATGTGAACTTAAAATAAGTAATAAAAGAGAATGAAAGAAGCTAAAGTAGATCAGACACAATAAAACAATCCAAAACTAAAATACACATATTATTAAAACACATAGAGGACTACACAAGCTCGGGTCGAGTTAAAAGCCAAAGAATAAAAATGGCTTTAAAGACAAGACTTCATAATTTTACACAATAGCTTACACAATAAAAACATTATAATAACATTATAACATTATAATACACACTGCAAGCATTAACAGCACTTCCGATAAAGGATATGTTCATTGTAAACGTGATAAATTCCTGCATTATTACCTGCAAACCACGGCGTGACATCATCTTCCCGGGACTTTTATCGTGGCATACTTTTACTCTTGGCTTGGACTTGTTCAATCGGTATCTATATCTCTCCTAAACATCGCATAAGATCCCTGTTGCCATCTGTGAGGGGCATCAGGCTCAAAAAAAGCCATACAGGGGCGAAGAAAGTGGCAATTGCTGTGAGGCATGTGAAGTGCATCAGGAAGTGTCACAAGTCGGTCCACAGCTCTTGACTGCAGTGCAATACCGTTGCACTGTAAATAGCTTTTATAGTAACTAGTTTTGGATTTTATATTAATATATATTTATAAATATATATTTATAGAAATATTTATGCCTGATTTTGTTGTGTTCTCATGTTCTGAAGTTTCACCACAGCAAAAATCCATTTTCATTTTTATTATTTATTCTACTGTATATTGATACGTTTTGTCTAATACAAAGCTATCTATGATCAAAAGTATCCTAAAAACATTTTTTTAATTGGAATTTGATTGCACAGTTGTAAATTGTTTATTTTGATGTTTATGGTATGTTTTCTGCAAAATGCCTGTTTTTCATTTTTTTCTTTAAAATTTGAGTGTATCTCAAAAACAAAACAATTCACTCAGAATAAATTCACTGTGGTTCAAAAGCATTTTGTGCAACTTTTTTACATTTACAAATTTGAGGGATAAAGCTATGACATGTCTGTATTTAGAAAAATTCTTTGGAGAAAAAAATGCTTTTTTCTTTTTTTGTGGTTTATTGTTGTTTTGGCACTTTTTTCACTTAAGATTGACCTAACATCATATATATTATTAAAATCTAGGATATAAGGGTTAACTTGATGTATGGCAAATACTCTAAAAAATGACACCACAGCAGGTAAAAATGTAAACTACACTCTGGCAGACTTGGTTCTATGGCAGGTCATAAAGGGTTAAGATGATCTCTGAAAGGCCCCAAATTTATATGGGTTCGTACGGGGCCAAACAATAAATATAACCTCGATTTTTGCTTCATTCAGTTTCAAGTTCTGAGCCATTATTAAATCAGTCAAACAATGGTGTTGGGGAGCTGCTGCCATTATTATTAATCAGTATGTACATTTGGCAGTCATCTGCATAAAAGTGGCATGAAATGTTATGGGTTTTTTTTTTCAATCAACCACAGGAGAATAATGTTAATTGCAAAAAATGGGACCAAGAATAGATCCCTATATTAAGCCATCAATGTGACAGGTAAGACCTGAACCGCTCCAGTGCAGACCCCCTGATACCCACACAGTTTTTAAAAGAGATTGCATGGTCCATTCTCAAAAGCAGCCATCAAATCTAAAAGAAAGATTTAGAATAATAAAAAATGACTTACTTTTAAAAAGAGGAACATATACCTATAAACATAGGTGGTTTTTATCAGAAAGCTAAAATTAGAATTTCACTTGAAAGCAGCATGGGTACGGAATTGAGTTAGCATATTAGCATATTAGCTGACTGATCTCCATATAAACAGCATTTCTCATCCCCACCACATGATGGGATTATTCCTAATCAGCTGTTCTCCTTTTTCTTTCTAATCTCTGCTCTCTTTTTACTCTTTTCTCTGTATAGATTTCCCTAAGCTGGAAGGAGTATGTGACAGCAGTTTTGCGACTGACGCTCCTTCTTTTATGGATGGATTTCTCTATTGCTCGGTCAATGCCGCCAAGGCCACTCTGGATCGGAAAGCAAGAGCTGGTGAGTCCATCCGTTCACCTATGACACAGTCATCTCCTAAATTATTCGCCCATCCGAATAATTACCTATGAATATTCATCTGCACTCCTGTTTATTCTCACCCATGGCTGGAAATGATTGAGCAATGTTATAATCCCTATCTTCCCTCGAGTACACCCATACTTGCGGTAAATCCCCGAAAAGCAGTTCTTCTTTTTAAACGCTTCTCTCTGGCACCCATTGTGCTGCTCGGAACATCTGGAAAGGGCCCTGTGGTGGAAACATGGATGTTTTCTCTTGAGGAAAGGGCCAGAACAGAGCCCTCCATTAAGCTGGGCTCTTGGTGGCAGAGCACAGGCATCTGGAGCACATGTTCCGCCATTGGAGCTTGTTTTCTTTCCCAGTTTTTAAGCTCATCGCTGTCTCAAATCCCTAGAGACAACTGACTCAAGCTGTGGCTGCCCGCATCGCTTCTCAGTCTGTTTTCCCCTGATAGCCCTGTGTGTGTTTGTGTGTGTGTTTATGTGCACCAGAAACATGCAAGTTGTGTCTTAGAATTAGAATCTGATTTTTAATAAAGGTTTAATCAACTTCTATCTTAAATGCAAATGTGACTTTCAGAAAGTTGAAAGAGCATCTGTTCTGACAATAAACAGATGTCTTGTATTATTCTCAGAAAAGCAGCTTCAGCAGTTTAGACAAAGTGTGAAAACTTTTAGGATCCATCACTTTAATGTCTTTGTGTGTTCTGAACTCATCCTGTTCATATGTTGATGCCTCTACTGCATACAAAATATTTATTCTTTATTTTTTTCTTTGAGGCAGCCTACCCCAAAAAACCCTTTGAAGTAAGAACTCTTGAATTGTTTTTGAACTCTTTTCAAGTCATATTTTTTTACTTTTTCGGAATAAACTTGGTTGAAACTTTATCATAAAATGAACTTCCAGGCCAGCAGGAAGTCTTATCTCCATGGACTTACATATATTATTTTTTTTTCTCTCACAAACCAACATGTATCAAAATATGTTATTCTGATTTTCCCACCAGAGTGCAGGTCTGTGTCCTCCAGTGACTTCCAAATAGCAACCAATTCATTTTCATTCAACTGCCCTGAAAAATTTAACCCAGCAACAGCAACAGGATAAAAAGCTCAAGATAAAATTTAGAAAAAGAGGTGAAGTTAAAAAGATAAAGATGAAGAAGGACTAATTTGTCATATAAAGAGAGCGGGATTTCTCAGAGCTGTGGGACTGGCCTCTTTTAGCAGAAGCCTGCAATCAAGCACCTAAAAACTAACCCTAGCACAGTGAAAACATCATTAGAAAATAGTGTACGGATGATCAAAGATATTTATTTTTCCTTCATGTAGAGCCCTGTGAAATCGTTCATTTGCTGGTACCATCCTTCCCCTCTATTATTTATGGATTTCATCCTCTAAACGCTATGTTGTGCATCCCTCTGTGAAACAATTGTAAAGTCACCACTGAAAATAGCATGTGATTTATTATGAAAAAGCATTAATGGCGTACATGTTATTGGTGTCATGTTAGTAGAGTGCCTAGTGAAATGGTAATATTTAAATGGCATTTGTTCCAATACTTTAGACACTCCAAAAACATAAACACACTAAATAAAAAAAAGACTGATTTGAGACTGCCATAAAGCTTTTCACGCCAGTGGTCTAAAACACTTCATAGAAAAGCAAATGTGAATAATTTATGGGGATTTTAATAAAAGGTCTGCTGGAGACTGTCCAGTTTTGCCCTGACTCGGGAATAAATTATTTACTCACTGAAAGAAAGATCTCACTCTAACTGAGTCACCAGCTTGGTGGCCATTTAGTCAAGGAGCATGTTTCAGTGCAATTGTTTGTTGGTGAGATTTTGTTGCTTTTAAGACATATTTGATGAAATTGAGATGTTTGGTGGTGTCACTTCTACAGCAGTGAACAACTTATTTACTCCTTGCATTTCTAGCAGTGATCATAGGGGATTGTGAGGTCACTTCACTGTATTATTGATAAAGATTCTATGTTGTGTTAGTGTGTTTGCTCTTAAATATAATGGCTGCAATACAGGGACACATGCATACACACACATAAAGCAATTCATACAACTTTAATTGTAATAGTTTTACTTTCAATGAATAAAAGGCTATAGGACCCATATTTCCACACCAAATCAGAGCAGTGCAAAAGAAATCCCTTATATCCCTATATATATATATATATATATATATATATATATATATATATATTTTTTTTTTTTTACCTTGTCCTGTCCCGCTGAAAAGCCATCACATGGGAGAGTAAAGGCTTTGCTGAGTTGGACAGTTTTACTTTCTCCGGGGGAGTAAAACACCTGGTGTGGTGTTTTCTCCTCTGGATTGGAGCATTGACTGTATTTAAATATTTATTAGTTGTGGTTCCCACGAGTCAGTTTACATCAGTTGTGTCAGGACAAGACGGCGTTGGACTGAAAGGGGGAGTGGATGAGGGATTAGGGAAGGGTGAGGGGGAAAGGTTCACGAGTGAAAAAGAAAGAAAGAAAAGAGAAAAAATAAATAAATAAAAAAATGAGTAGAAAATAGATTTATTCCGTTCAAAAAAACATGACTTAATTCTTGGCGGCTAACTAGTGTTTGTAATCACGAACTCAGACATTTCTTGTGGTTTGTACCAGTTTGACATAGTACAAACGGGGATTTTGTTTAATTTCTCTTTGCAGTTCATTAAACATTTAAGGTAACTCAAACGTTCACAATTATGCCACAGGATTAAGGCGAGGGGACTAGCTATGGGCAACTCCGGGTCTCATACATTTAAATTTATTATTAAACCCACTAGAATTAAAAAAGGACATTGAGAAGATATTGATAGTAGTGGTAGATTTTTGTCTTTCGGTGTTAATGACAATAAGAAGAAAAGTGATTTACTGATGCAGAACAATTGATCAACTGGATTATGAAAAAGAGATGCTGTTTATTGAGTCACTAGAGTATAACATGAACAGCTTAAGATGAGGATCTAAGTCAGATATAACTTTATTCAAAAGATATTTCAAGCTTTTTTGGGCATAAAAAAAATAAAGATTTAAGGACTAAGCATCTGTATAGCAATAGTCATGATCACTTTTTCCGTTTACAGCTGAATGGTTTGTGTGTTATGCTGTGCAAACATGTGTTCTGGGTCAGTACTTTTCACTTTTTTTCTTGCTCTGCTTCTGCTGAAAGACACTGTTGAATCAGATCAGTGAACGTTACTGCAACTTTTCAAGGGTCACAAACTACAGCATCCCTCTTGGCTTCATTACAGTTGTGGAAGCTAGTTGCATCATCAGAAGTCAATCATCGGACCCACCAGCTAGTTGAGTGTCACTGTCATATACGTGAGAAGCGACAGCATGTTGTAACCATTATTGGAAAAATTGAAAACATTTTGAGACCAGAAAGCTAAGAAGACTTCGAAGTTTAGTTTGGTTTGTATTAGAGCATTTTATACCATCCATACACTAGGGGGCAGTGTTACTTTTGTAGTCTTACTAACTTAATATGTGTGTAAAGGATAAATGTCTCCAATAAATATGACATAAAAACAAGGTAAAGAAGTTTAAGAAAGTTACAATCACTCCAAGAAGCAAATGCACTTCAGCTGTCAATTTTTTTATTCCAATATATTGTGCCACATATTAATACTCCCTTATGTAAAAGTAAGCAGGGATTCACCCTTGAGAAATGACCCAAATCCCTTAAAGAATTCATCCTTAATTCCAACAATGTATTGAAAGGCAAGATTCAATGCGTTCATTCATATTCTTCGATGTGGTTGGTCAATGTGTTGGTCAATTTGGAAAGTTTGGTCCTGTATAAGTGTAGTATGCTGTGCATTCAAAGGTTCTGTGTCAGTACTAGTGCAAAATACAGAACAAATTGTTTGCCGTCTTCATCGCCTATAGGAGTCGCCAAAGGACATAAACTGACAGAAATGAGAACTTTTGTGGAGAAACACATGTTCCCAGCTTAATTTCACTGTTAGTTAGTATACCTGAGCATGAAAAGAGTCGTACACATGGATTTTGTGTGTCATTCAGTGTTGACGCCAGGGGTCTAGGCTATTGAAGATGTCCTTTAGATGTTGTGTAGCCCCTTGCGGTTGTCTAGTCACCTTTCAGAAAAACATCACCAAAGCACTGCTTTCATGGACATATTTGACGTTGGAGATAATGTTGTTGGGTGCAAAGGGATCCTTCTTCTTCCAAACACGATGAGTTGAATTGATGCCAAGCAGATGGATTTTGGGCTTGTACATGTGCTTTCTTTAGCAGGGGACACTGCAGAAATGGCATGATTTCAGTTTTTCATAGTGTAGTCTGTTACCAAATTGTTTCATAATGGCTATTGTCCAACATTGCTTGAGATTGACAGGTTGTAACTCTGGATTGCTTCCTAAAGGTTCTCATGATCACTGAAACGGCATTGTGGAGCTCCAGATTGAGGGAGATTAAGGTTTATGTTGTGTGTTTGCTATCATCAATCACATCTGTGGATAGTTGTCTTTGATACAAGTGATGCACTGTTAAAGGCCTCTATGCACTGATCCGAATTGAGATTCGCATGAACATTCGGATGGCTTCTGCTGCTCTTTTTCTTAGTTGAGGAAATATGGGTGAAGTGAAACTTCAGACAGAAAATTCTGATCCTAATGAGAGTGAGTTAATGAGAGTGAATCTCTGAATCATGAGCAGACAAATCTTTGTGATTGATAAGGGGTCCTTTCACTGTGTGCAAGTATTCCATTCTTAAAAATGCTAATAATTTGTATGAGACGCTGTTTTTTAAGCTATACATATTTAATGGACTGGATTTCCCAGAATGCTGTAGTTTTTGTAATATTTTTTTTTAATCTATATCAATTATATCATTTTATTTCATGTTCATCTTAAAAAGATTTCCTGAATTCTCAGTTCTGTAATCCTCTTTCGTTTGATTCACGTTTGTCGCACATCCAGAAGGCATGCATCTAATTCAAAGCAGACTAAACACACTTAAATTCTGAATTCGGCCCTATTCTGATTTGTTTGTCAAGGGTGTGTCTGTGTGTGTGTTTTTAAGCGAGCTTCCGCTGACACCCGCTGAGGAGTTGTGCTTTTCGGGGAATCGGAGAAAACAACCACATCTGCCCCTTTATAAATCATGCAGCGTTTTTTGCTCAGCGTGCATGTGCTCTTTCTCTAAAGGGGATAATGCTTCAAGAACAAGCTCCCATTGCCCTTCTCTGCTGGAGCCGGGGCAACTTTTCAGCCCAGACTCACTCATTTCTTTCATCTGGATCAATGGAGTGATGCTTTCATAGCAAACAATGTCCATCCGCAAATGAAAGCAGCCCCCCGTGAGGTTTCCGCTTGGGTAAATGATAAAACAAGATCATTTTAGGCTTCCAATGATGATTCAGCTTCGAAGCTGTTCAATGCAGAGCTCCAGATGCCAAACTCTTATGAAAACGAATCTTTTTAGTTGCATATTAAATAAGCATTCAGTGTGAGTTGACCTTTACAAATCTTCCCAAAGGCTCTCCACAGTTTTAACATCAAGTGTGTTTCCCCAGGAGATTTATTTTGGCATCCAAATTAAAGTTCCAGTATGAACTGAAAGTGTAGTAGAAGGAATGGTGGATGTTGTGGCAATGAGCCTTTTTGTTTTGGAATCTCAATACAGAAAATATTTTATCATCAGTTTTTAGTAGTTCTTTAGTAGTTTAGTAGTATTCCCTGAAGATAAAATCCATTTTAACCATTAAAGTGTGGGGCCTTTTTGAGTGTTTTTTTACTACTTTAATTTTTGCTGTAAAAAATTTCCTTAAAAACAAGTTTTTGTGGCAATTCTTGGTACTTTTTTTGTAAGTACAGCTTTGTACTTACCAATTTCCTTTAATTAAATATCACAATAATTCCACAATGAACCTGAAAATCTACAAAATATACAATTCAGAGCATTAAATCGTCTTTTTTTATGCAAAATTTGAAAACAAACTGTTTTCATGCTTTTTGACAAAAAAAACATAACAAAGAAAGCGTTTTAACAAAATAAAAATAATCACTCAAAAAAGCACAGACAATGTTAAAGCAATGTGAAAATTGGTTAAAAACAGACAAACCTTATACACTGTATATACTCGTATAAACTTGTGCCATTGAGCTTTTTTGTGACAGAACTTTGAAAAACACAAGCCGTATCACAGGTCTTGTACTTTTAAGTGTTTTCCCTTCTTTTCACCCCTAAATGGCACTGATGGCATGATTTAGGGTCTCTAAAATGAAACTGAAAGAGGATAGTGCCTTTTCTCACATTTTTATGTTATGTCATAACTCTTGTAATGTTTAAAACCAAAGATATCAATGTTTATATCCCTTATAAAATCTACACAAAACATTTGAAATCAAAAATTAAACAATAGCTGGGTTGCATCATTCATTTTTAATTCAAAACAGCTGCTGTGATTTGCACATGCTCCATTACGAGCAGAGACTTCTAAGAGTTATGCATACATTCATTGCTTATGGATCTATACCTTTTTTTTGATTGAATTGTCTCCAATATCCTTCAAATGTAAAGCACTTTAGAAGTGTTGACCATCCAAATGATGCTAGGGCAAATTAATCATTTATGTAATTTTCTTTAAATGAATGTAGTTTACAAAAGAGAATGATAAAGCTCAAGTTAGAAAACATCTTTTCCCCACATGCCGTACAAATCTGGACATAATGACAAATGAAAAGGACACCATTCTTCACGGTTCCTGAATAGCAGCGGTTCATAGATTATATATAGTACGCCTTGTAAACAGGCACATGAAAAGACAGTGACAAGAGGTTTTTGTGCTCTTATTATGGTGGCATTTGAGCTGGAGAGGTTCAGACAGATGAGGTGAAGAGGTTTGAGGGAAATAAATACCAGCAATTTATTGTGTTTCAACACATTCGATACTGAGAGACGGCTGCATTGGATGCTTGTTGATAGGAAATGCCAACTGTCTGTGGACTTGTGCATGTTTATGGAAAAGGCACTTTATACAGCTTTCCAAATACCATTTCTGTCACCTGAATTTCCTCATTGATTCGCATTTTGTTTCGTGCCATCACTTTAAAACTTTCCTGTAACATTTGCACCGAAGCGTGTTTGTTATAATGTAGCGCTAACCCTGACTCTACAGACGGACTCATTTTGTTCAAAGCGCTTTTAACTGGATTAACTAGCTTCTGGTTTGCAACACGTGTCTCAGTAACTGTCAGAAAAAATGTTTGGGGAAAAAAAATGTAGCATTGACTTCTTCCAAAGCTGTGTGTGTGTGTGTCTTTGTTCAGTTTTTGATTTAAAGAAGATATTTTGTAGAACTGTTCTGTTGTTATGAGTTGACTTGGACCAGCCTAGTATACAATAGTATAAAGCCTCCCGAGAATACACCCTGGACAGACCCCAGACTCCAAGATCTGATTGTGTTCTTGGAAAATGGCTAATTTTCCGACTTCAGACATTTCAAAAGTACTGTTGCATTTTTTAATGACCAAACTTACTATTTATTGTAAAATTAGATTATTGAACTTATGCTTATCCTTACTTTTGACCCAGTATTTTCTTTCATTTGTTTTCCTTTATTGGTAATTATTCAAATCGGACATTATCACTGGGCATCAAGTATGAATGAACATCTAAAATTATGACATTTTCTTGATGGAGGCAGTCACCTGAACTGTTTTTCAACATTCCTGATGGTTCCAGAGAAGCTTCATTTTACAGTCCATCTCATCATAAACCATTTTGATTGGGTTTGGATCTGGTGTGTTTGGTGTCATTGTCTTGTTGAAAGTGAATGAAAGTCTAACTACAAACAAACTGGATATATTGGCACGTCACCGCAGGATGTTAAGGCATCAGTGTCTCTCACGCCTAAACAGTGTTACCAGCAAGCACCCCCACACACCTTCTCCTCCATGCGTGTTGATGCAAAACATCTACGTAAGATTTGGTATCATCATAACCAAGACAGTTTACCTGTGGTCTGGTCCTTGTGTTATCGGCCCAAACAAAGTTAGTTTGTTTTCTTGTGGTAATATTGGTCTACCAAATTGGTCTACCTATTGTGGTAACCAAATACTATAGTAAAATATTTTATATCAACTGTGTAAAAGTTAACAGCAGTTTAAGAACAATTATATGCCAGATCGGATCTACTGTATTTTGGATCAGTAAAAAAAAAAAACAAGACAAACATAACGGCACGTTTTTTCTTTGCCCCCACTCATCACTCTAAAGTCCACCATTCGTTATCACAATCACTGTTCCAGTGCAAAATTGCCCCCACATTAGTAATACTGGTATTGCCAGTAACATTGTCACTACATTACTAATAATAGCTGGTAAGATTGCCCCCACATCAGTAATAATAGCTGGCACAATGCAGCTGCTTACCTGCTCCTTACAATCCGCGCTATGGTAGGATCAACGAGCAGAGATGGGCTATGACGTCAGTGCACACTGCTGGGTGTACAAATATGGCCGACGTATGGCAAGCTCTTTTAACATTTAAACACCCGCCCCGCATTTGCATTTAAAAATAGGAAAAAAAACACATGCATTTAAAAATAGGAATAAATGTATTGTGACTAGTAGTAAATATATTTTGATGGGCTAAAGACATTTAGAGATATCTTCAATTGTAATTGCCCTAGTAAGAAAGTGAATTTGAGATATCTCCAATTATATATTGACTATTCAAAACTCAATTGAAGATATCTGCAATATAATAAAAGATATCTAATTCAATTAAGACTAGTAACAATTGAATTGCAGATATCTCAAATTAGCTATCTGCTCTGCATTCGCCGTATAAGACGCACCAACTTTTCCCCCTCAGTTTTGGGGAAGAAAAAGTGCGTCTTATACAGCGAAAAATACGGTAATTTTCATACTGCGCCATGGAAAACATTATAATTGGTTAGACAGAGAAATGCTTTTTGGAAATGTTACTTCTGCATGTGGACAGCTGAGACAGTAGATGCCCTGAATCGACTCCGGCAAATGATGGTGAACTGTGCTTTTAAGATGAAAAACTGCGTTTGATAGCTCTGCTCTGGAAAAAGACCATCAGCATTTTCAGCCGACAAATAACAGCTGGATCACATGCATATGAAAGAGAACTTGAATAATTTAGAGCGTGTTGAACCAGGATCCACATTATTACTTAACTTACTTAACTAACGTAATAGTTGGAAAAACACTGCAACATCTCAATTAAATATTTATGATGGACGGAAGCCCTCAGACTGGGGAGATTCTCTTGGATTTTATTGCTTAGCAGGTTTTAGTGAGCTGATAGTACTTATGATTCCCCATTACTCACTTAACAAGCCTTGATGTATCTTTTATGTTTTAAACTGCTCTTGTGATGTTGGAGTTTTAAAAGCTTGCATTAATGTTCCTGCTGAATCTTTTAACACCTCTTTAAAGACATCTGTATACACACAAAAATCAGACTCAGTGGCTTCTCCGACACTGTTTCAATGGAATAAGGAATGATTTGATTCATTTTCCTGCATATATTGAGGTTTTTCCTCTTCAAAAAGAAAACGTATCATAAACTACTCACACGTGTGTTCCATGCATTTCTGTCTTTTTAATCCGAAAATGATTTGGAATCCTTAAAGGAAGCTTCCAAGCTTTTCCAGAGTGCGAGATTCCATGGCATCATGCAAAAGATAAATATATATAACACAAATTTAATATAAATTTTATAGAGCCGAGGTAGCGTTAGGAACTAAGTTTGAAGTGAAAGTTGTGTTTCAAGGTATTGTCTTTAATAGTCGATTCACTAAAACAAGCCAAGAAAGTAATCTTTAGTTTGTGCATTGTGACATACAAATACCCTACCACCCTCCAATCCTCATGTGCTTAACCTTTAGAAGTCTCTGCATTTGCCAATCACACACTGTAAACACTACGGCCTCATTTCATTGTGTCCACTTGCAGTGTTTGTTACCACAAAGAGCTCTGACAAGTTTTGGATTTTGAACTTAGCTTTATATGTTTTAGAGAGTTAAATTTAAAGTTATTCATTGTGTTGACTGTTGGAAAATGTAGTTGGTATTTAACATGTTGATCCAACTTTGGTTTCTAAGTCATTAGCTAAAAAAAATGTGGGGAAAAAAGCAGGAAAGTAAAACTTGCAGTTAGTTATTCATTGTGTTTTCATTGACTTTTTGAGAATTTTGACAGAATTATATGCTTTAATTGAACTTGAGTTTTTTTTTTTTAGTTTTTAAGTAATCTGTTGGATAATGCCACTTCATTTACATCAGAACATTTTACACTTTGAGGGCTGATATTTTAATAGTGGAACTTATTAAAGAATTGTGACTACTGTTTCATGTTTCAGTAATGTGGTGTGCTATGCTGCGTGTGTTTATGGTTATTGTGTGAGAGACTTTTTCTGACTAATCGTTTTTTGGTTGCAACCGCAATGAGTAAAGTTCTGCCAGTGTTCACTGTTCCTCAAATGGGAAGTTCTATCATTTTATATAATTTTATACCTTTAGTGTTTGTGTCAGCTTTTTTTACTTGAAGTATTAAGTTGAAATTGCAAGCACAGTGGTACCTTAAGATACGAATGCTTCACGTTATGAAAAATCCAAGATATGAAGGGTCTCTAAAAATATTCGGCTTCAGCATACGAAAAAAATTCCAAGAAACGAAAAAGAAGTTTTAAAGAAGCAATATAAGATAAATGACACTGAATTTAGGTAAATCAAAGAGAGAAAAATGAGCTTTCTCAGACCACAATTCGGTGCCATCTAGTGGTGAAAAGAAGTGATAATCCTTGGAAGCACAAGACCTGGGATATAGCTTGTGTTTTTCAAATTCTGGCACAAAAAATCACAATGGCACAAAAGTGCTTGGAACAACGTCTAAGGTTTTTGGAGAGGTTCACCTGTTTTTTGATAGAATATTTACAGTTTGACCCATTTTGGGGCGATTTATGAATTTTTGTTTTGTCAATACTTTTGTTGTAAGACATAAAAACATTCATTCTCAATTTGTGAGATTTTTGCAGTAAAAACATTTCCCCTAAACTGTAGTAGTAGCTAGCTAGTAGTTGTGTATTACAGTCAGATATTACAAGGAAAATGTGCCTCATCTGCCAAGATATGAAGCGTAAGAGTAACCAGTGATTGTGCTTCCTTTTTCATTCATACCACTGCAGTACAACACCAAGCTTTTGTTGCATTCCCAGCATTTTCCTAATGACTACTAGGCTAATCTACATCCATACAATGCTTAATTCAATAAACAACTTTTTTTAAAGGATGGATCGATGGATCAATACATTATTTGGACCATCCTAGACTTTCCAAACATCAACCATTTGCTGGAGACACCCAAAACATGAACCGTTCTAAATAATAAGAAGTGCCACCTAACAGGATTTCCAGCATATTGTGTTGCTGAATTGCTGATAAAGGATCTCTGTTCTGAAAGAAAAACACCAGATGCTGCATTGTTTCTGTTAAGCTAATTAGTCTAATGTGTTCAATAACTTATAATATATAAAAAATCATCTCTTTTGTATGCATTGTTAGATGTTTGTTAACTTAAATAAACAATTTTAACAAGGACAGCTACAAAAAGATGTATTTACATTAGTTGATGAGCAATAAATGTACTAACATTAGCTTTACAAGAGTTGACTGAGCTATTATGAGCCTACTGAAAAAGACTGCTGCCTTACTAATTAAAGAGAATCTCACAACTGATGAAGATGAAACTTGGAAACTTGACTCAAGCAGTAAAATGAATATTGTTGTCGCAATTCTTGCAGATGTTCTCTTCGGGGGTCAGGGATCGCTGTCTCACATGTAGTGAAAGGTAGTCAGTCAGGGGCGTGTAGTAGCAGGTGCATTTTGCAGACATCTCAAATTGCAATATTTGAATATTTTTACATTTTAAAAAAGCATTTTTGCTGGGAAAAGGTTATTTGGCTTATGTGTTACAGAACATTTTGAAAACATCACTCAACTGCTCTGCAAAGCATCACTGAGATGCAACATAATAGTGTAGCATGTAATGCACAAGTCCTATCAATGTTTTCTTATCAACGCTTGTCCCAGCCACAAATATGGCAAGAAACAGCAGCCTCTGGTGTAAAAAAGATTGTAGTTGTTTGAACTAAGTACTGCATCAAAACAGTGTGGCAAGGAGGCAATCAGCTTTTGACACAGTAGAGGTTTTACGGTAACCCATATTGCTTTGATATTGGCGTTCAGCTCATCTGTATCACAGGATCTTTGTTCCCTCATTTTATTTATCAATAGCTCATAGATTTTAAATTCGCCTAAAGTCAGGTGAGTTTGCCAGCCAATCAAATACAGTTTGATTCATGTAATCAAATTCATGGAAATTATTATATGTTCTTTGTATGCACCAATTCCTAGTAATGTGAATCCCCTTCACTCACATGGCAATAAAACACGATTCTGATTCAGATTTTTATTCCATGACTATCAAATTAGGTACTGAAAGTTTTGGAGTTGTGGCCAGGTGACAAATCCTGCTTCAAAGTAAAAGCATCATCTCCAAAAGCTCCTCAGCAGTGAAAAATTTCCTAGAACACTATGGACTTGAGAAATCACAGTGGACCCACACCAGCAGAAGACACAGCTCGCCAAAACATTACTGACTTTAAACCGCTTAACTTGATGATTTTTCAGTTTTCTTAGATAAAATTACATTTTCAAACTATGAAATGACTTAATAAACTTAATAAAAAAGATCATTTAAGGATAGCCTCATTAGAACTGTGTGAGCAGTGCTTTGTAACAATGTTGAGCAAAGCACCACAAATGAAAAAAAAAATCGGTGTGACTCAAGATGCACTTTACATCTCACTTCGCTCTCAACGAATGGCTGTACAATGTGAAAGTGCTGTTGTGGTAATACTGGAAGCAGGGAGTCAGGAAAGTGCTGACTGTAAGTGCTGAGGCTGTAGGAAGTGAACAGTACAGGTAAGACACAGGGGACAGAAGTGTCTGCTGAATGATTTATTACTTCAACACAAACAGAAGTTAGATAAACTTGAATTCTGTGTGTTCGTATGAATAATGTATTGCAGAAGAACTGGCCTTTTTTAGATCCACTTCGATAACATCATAATCTTCGGACCCAAATATCATTTGAAATATTCTCTTTATATTTTTAGAGGATAAGCAATCACAGTATGGTGCACAGAGAGGCACGACGTCTGATGATGACTCGATCTAATGTTAATTCTGAAGATTGGTGATGCATTTTAACTATAATAATTAGTTCAGTCATATTCTTATTTAATCCAATATTGCCTTTGGGCAGATTCAAAGGGCTTCCACTGAAAGGGTCTGGTTTGAATTGCAGCTTCGGCCCAGTTGTATTATTGGAAGCAGAGCAACTGTGAAATGTTCAGAGAAGTTTCACTTAACACAGTTTTGTTTCTTACCTTTAACCATTAGAAGTCTGGGGAGTTTTGAAGGGTTTTTTACTACTTTACTCTATTTTGCTCTAATAAATTACATTTAAAACAGTTTTTGTGGCAATTTTTAGAACAACCTCTGCTTCTTTTTTTATTATTACATCCATTACAATACATTGTATTTAATTTTGTAATTTATTACTACAAAATCCCAGAAATTCAGTACAAACAGTTTAGATATATATCTTTTTTTTTATTTTTTTTTTATTTTACAAAAATCAATAGAAAAAAAAATAAATCAAGACAAGGACTAAACATTGTAAAAATTGTATCCAAAAACAGGCAAACCTCTGGTGAAATGGTTTGAGAAAAGCCGAAATATTGTGCTTTGTTTGGTTTTACAGGGTTTTTGATGTTTATCGCGTTTTGGAACCAGATTAATTTGTTTTGAGCACCAGTCTCAGATCATACAGACTGCATCTACACTTTTTCTTATGCACTTCGGGCTCTTGTGTAGGGGTCGGCATTTATGTAGGTTTTGTGTAAGTTTGACAAAGAAATAGCCATTTCTAATATTAATAGTCATATTAATAGTAATTGTTATTTAAAGTGGTTTAAAACCAGATTTTAACCTTAAGAAATGTGTTAAGAAAAAGGAGAAAAACAGACAGAAGCAAGTACATCAATTATTATTGAAATCTGTTGACAACAGCTTTTTAAATCTTAGATCTAAATTTACATTCTTCTCATAGAATCTACCATTATGAAATATTATGGAAATAACACAACTTTGCAAGGGACCCATTTCTAAAGCAATTTTTACTTTTGTATTCAGTTTACAATTACAAACTGTCCTTAAAAGATAAATGGGTTGAAAATGTGTGTTCAGTTGAAGCAAATAACATGTTGAAGTGTATTGTCTGAAGGGATTCATTCACATCCAGTCTGAACAATATCATTAGAAGACCTATGAAAAATTCTGAAGACCTTGCCTTTAATGTTTCTCTATGATTATATGTTTCAGATATGGTGCGGCGCTGGTGCACGATGGAAGGTGGATTTCTTAGTTATTATGACAATGAAAGAATGGCCGCACCTATAGGACGTGTAGACATCCGAGACGTGGTGAGCCTGGCTATCAACAACACTGAGAGCATCACAGAGACCGGGTACACACATCCTTCCTCCCTGCAGGACAAGTTTCACAAAGGTCACAGAAAAAGTTTTAGCTCATACCCCAGCTCAGAGTTTCCATTCGCTAACAAACACAAAGAAAGCAGAAAAGCTGGTGACCTCTAACCCGATTAGCCAAACTCTCTGGGAAAACATCAGAATCTTTTTTTTGCTCTGGCTACTGTAGCAAAAATATCCCCTGTCCAAAAATGTAGGCCACAATTCTGAGTGGTTAAAGCCATTAAGAAGGTGACCTTTCCCCCTGGATTAATCTCCAGCGTTCAGCTGTTTATTGTAAGAGCAAAAGACTAACAAAGATTAATCACCATCCATTCTCTTTCACAGCTGAGAGCATGCGTGTGGGTTTCAAACTGCGTGTAAGTGTGGGTGTGTGTTAATTGTGCTGTTTCACACCCCCTCCAGGCCAGTGTTCACCTTTGAGTTGTACCTGGGTTCTCAAAGAGTGCTGCAGTTTGGAGCGGAGACCTCAGAGGCACACCAAGATTGGACGCATGCCATCGCCAAGGTGAACACCTTGACTCTCTATCACAGTGGTTCTCAATGTGCTGCTCTTCCTGAATCTAAATGCTCCCCATGATCTGGTGTCTTCCTTTGTAGTACCAGGCTTCAAAAAATACAGGAGTAAAATGTTTAGATCCCACCTACTTAAGCACAACACGTATCACACTAACCAATCACTGTGATTTTAAAAAGGACCTATTTTGAAAGCACTGCAGTCATATAAAGAACCATAGACCATTTAATCTGCATAGATTCATATGACTGTAGTGCTTTCAAAATAGGTCCTTTTTTAAATCTAATCAAGGATTTGGAGACTCAAATCTGGGCTGCCATGAAAATGCATGAGGGTGCTCAGAGGTGGGTACATAGCAAGAAGACTAAGTGGCTGAAGGATATTAAAAGAGCGACGCAAAAAAATATTCACAGTATGTGAAATTAGTGATATTATGAAAAAAGTTGGTACCTAACTTTAACTCTTAGAAGTCTGGGGCCTTTATGGGTTTATTTTACTTCTTTACCATTTGCCCTAATAAATTATAGGGGTGTAACGTTACAATCTGCTCACAATCCACTAGGGGGCAGTGTTATTGTTTGCATTAAGTCATCTTTAATTATATGATCCCTTAAAAAGTAAATTTTATGATCCCTCTCATTTAAAATGTGAGTTAAAGATAATTGTCTCCTTTTAAATATTACATAAAAGAAGAAGACAAGGTAAATAAGTTTCAGAAGTGACTAGAATCACAATCACTCCATGAAGCAAATACACTTCAGCTCCTAGACGATATCTTGGATTAACTCTCTAAAGTTTTTTATTGAAAGCTCTTTTTCTTGTATGTACATTGTACTATGGAAGATATGTTGTACATTACTTTTGCCAATAAAAAAAGACAGTGGGGATCACATGACCAAGGCGTAAATACATACATAGGGAAATCTATAAAATGGACAAAAAAGCAAAAATAAAAGCATTAATTTAACAGACTGTGAGAAAAAGTACTTTCTTGGGTCTTATCCATACTTCTTTGCAGGTTGAACAAATGGAAATACAAAAAACTGTAACCACGCCAATTGCGTTAATGGCTAGTGAATTTGACTTGAGGAAGCTTAATACATTTCTTCAAAGTGTACAGATCATTTGAATAGTAGCAAGAATTTTGACCTACCTGAAATGGCCTTTGCTCAAACCTTCAGCTCCTTCATTGATTTGATATGAGATTGAGATCTGAAGACTGACTACTAGGCCCTTCAAGGCTATTAATTGGCCCTGTCATCATCCCTATTGACTATGATCGGGTCTGCTGTCATCGTCCCTGTTCAGTTTGCCTAGCAGAAAACACCTCCAAAGCATAATGTTTCCATAATCATGCTTGTGGGGGCATATTAATAATTGTTAAAGTATACTTATTTCCTTCACATAAGTGGAAATTTAAATTGTTTTCTCAAATGTCTCCAAAATGTGTTATTCTGTCACTTTAGAAATAAAGTTTTAAAAGACATTCAAAGGTCTTGTGTGTAAAACAAAATGTTCCTATTTACCCTTTGCATCTACTTTTGCAGGTCATTTCATTGTCTTTGTCCTTTTCACTTTGTGCTTTAGTGAAATATTACTTTTCAAGAAGATCCATCTCACTTGGATCTCAACCCTCACACACATTTATGTTAAAGTGAAGTGTGGAGGTGCTGGCGTCTGGTTTATGGTGGTTGTGTATTTCCTAGAGCTAAGCTTGTGAATGTTCAAAGGGTGTTTGTGTTACTGTCTCTGTTTGCTGGTTTAATGCTTCTGCGAGGTGAGCTCGAGGTTTGGCAGAAAACACTAGAAACTTCTGTGTGTGATCTGCACAAGCCACTGACTTTGAAATGCTGCTGTTTCTCTCATTCTTTCAGAGTTTCGTCCCTCCAAGGGCAGACGCTCTCCTGAAGCAGGACAGAGAGATTATTGGCCGACTTCACTATAAAGAGGGTCATGACCTTTATTACTGGCGAATGGGATGGTTTGCTCTAGTGGGCTCAGAGCTCCACTTTTGTTCGGGAGACGAAGATGAAGAGGAGGGTGTTCTCCAACTCAAACGCCTGCAGGAGCTCAGTAAGAACAAATATACTGACATTCGAGTAAAACGAAATATTTCAAAGGAGTTTGTTTGTTTCTTCTGCTGCCTTCTTTTGACAACAAACAATATCGATTTGTGCGACTCATGTTAAAGGTCCACCAAAGGCAGAATTTAAAGCATCTGAATGAGTTCCGTTTTTATTGATTTGGCATATAATGTTAATTTTCTTTTACATAAAAACTTAAAATATTATTAAAAATAGCTGAAGATGTGGTTCAGTAGTTTTACTGATAAGTTGATGTGCACCTTATGATCTTTTAACACATTGGTTTGTGGAATAAACGGCGCAAGTTCTGATTCTAAGTCGGATGAAGAGTTTGTTAATATTTATTATTCAACAAAGATGACAACTGGAAAATGTTTCAGAATGCTACACATTGTGTTTCTGTCTTTTATAAAAAAAAAGTCCTATAATGATTTAAATACCAACGTTAATAGAGATTTCAACAAGTTTTCATGTAACTTTAGTCATTGCAAACAAACATTTACACTAAATGAATTATATAAACTAATTTATATGTTCATATAATTAATTTAGTGTAAGCTAATTTTGTGTAATGTTTCTAAGCAAAAGACTTACCTGAGACTTCCGCCCAGCTCTGTTTTACAACCTAAAACCCTGCATGACTAGCGAATATCTGTTTCTTAATGTTGACGACTGATTCCAGGTCAGGTGCTGAAGTCAAAGGTGGGGCTATGGGTGCAGCATGTTTATGGAAACTTCAGCATTTTTGGAAGTGGTACATTTTTGGAAAGTTGATTTTTTTTTTCGGGTCATACAAAAACAATGATTTTAAACAATATTGCACTTACATCTACCATTATTACAGTTTTGTTCATAAGTCATACCCTGTCCAAATGATTATCTTGGACATTGAAGTTTGACATGTATTAGAAACAATAAAACGAAACCTTTCCCCCCACTCATAGATTTTGGCCTGATTAAAATCTATTATTTATTATTTCTTTTTTTGCATCATTTTACATGACAAAACTGGTTATATTGACACAAATTTCTCTAGCTATGTTTCCATTCTAAGATGTGAATTAATTTTATGATATAATTTGTGATATAATTATTTTTATCATTTTAATCTCAATTTATTTTTATTTCATTTAATTTATTTTTTTTAAAACAAAATACATTTAAAATATAAAGCACCATTTCCATCCATGAGAGAACTATCCCTGATAAACTGCCACAAAATAGAAAGTTCTGACAGAAAAACGCATTGGCATTACATTACATTGGGTTTTATTTGGTAAACGCATTTTCATCAGTTTATGCACATTTTTTATCAAATAAAAAGTTTATTCTGTACAGTTGTGCATATAATTTTTTTTTGTGCATTTTTAAAGTTTATGTGCATTTAGTTTTTTTTTTTCAATTGTGATTTTTATTGATTCAATGATTTGAATAAAGATTAATATTAAAACTAGCACTAAACTAACATTCTGATCAGTTCTTAATAAAATTACAAAGGGAACATTTCTCATGCTGGAAGTTTTCCAGTCTCTTAAAAAGTTGTTTTTGGTGAACTAATCACAAAGTACTTAATGTGATCTTATCCTTAAGCATTGTGCCTTTGTAAACATTTCTCTTGTCGTCTAGTCTTTCAACCAATATTACATCATTGCTTTGTGAGATGACGAAGGTCAGTTACAGCTGAAACCTATGTCCCCTGGATGTTTCTTCACCTGCATTCCCAGTGCGCCAATAGTTAGCTGTTCCCATGTCTAGTGACGCATCTCCAAAGGAATCTATTGTTGCTGATGGCAGTCATACGTGGGTGGCTGCTCTAAGACAAGCTTGGCACCCATAGACCAGATTTGCAACGTTTTCAATCAATTGCGCTAAAAACGAGGCAGAAAAAAAATCAATGAATCTTTTTTTTCCCTCTAATCCTTTCTGGCCAAAAAAGGGATCAAATCCCTGAAGCCAACATTCTCAGGGCAGGATTAAGAGGGTGATGCCTCAAGAGTTGCTGAAGACTTGAAATATAGTACATCAAGCTAGTGACGAGTCTCCAGTGGGTTAAGCAACAGAACACGGGCCTCAAAGGGCTGTTGCTCTGTGAAATTCGATTAGGACCCAGATGCAGACAGACCATGCCGGCGTTTCACCGGTCGTCCCACTCAGATGCTTTTTCTCACTCTTGGTACTGACTGAAGAGCAACATCCAATGCAGCCATTTATCAATGAAAAGCTTTTTTGTCATCTGAAAGTCGTAGTGTTTTTGTTCTACAAAGAGTCTTTTGAAAAAGCCTCAAAGCTTCAAATGTTTCAAAGCTTCTGAACAGAATTTATTTCAATAATTTGAATGACATTTGGGCAAAGTCAGAGAAATTGGGCGAAACGTAGCTCTCGATTGTATTGAAATGTGAAAAGTGATGTTGAAAAATTATGGATGGATTTGTATGTTTCCAGACCCTAACTATGGATTAGAAGATGGATGAATAAAAGTACTCCAATAATAGATAAATAATTTGATTGCCCTGTCAGTCGAGAGGCATTGAAAGCTTCTAAACATGTGCATCAACATTAGATAAAGCCTTTGGATTTTTAATATTAGTCCCATGCTGCACACGGTTCTATTGAATTTGGCTTTGAATATTATTTAAAATGAACATCATTAATGTTAAAGGGAGTTCATGAGGAAACAATGGACACTGTTTGTTTTTTCCTTCAAAATTGAATGTTTTCCATGATTAAATAATGGGATTTAATAAAGCCTTTGTTCCTGAAAGCACTCATCCCCCTTTAGAAAATATTTCCATAGCACTTGCTAAAATTCTACTAACCTTGAAATTATCTAAAGTGCAGCAATTAAGGAGCTTTTAAAGCTCTCAGGTTCAGGCATGTTACAGGCAATTTTGGTCCACTAAAAGGTTTTAAAAATAATTTGCGGTTTATGTATTTAATATCTACAAATGTTTAATCTCATTACTAAGATGTAAGTGATGTTTTTTACAGTACTGAGGAAATTCAGCTGAAGATCTTAGTTGTTTGTGTTTGTAAATGAAAGGTTAATTTATAAATGTAATGTACACATTTATCTCAAAATAAATGAGGTAAAGGTAAAGGCTTTTCTCTTTTCCACCAGCTGTGTCGACTCATATAGAGGGAGAAGAGAACATTGAGGTGTTGCTGATGGTGGAGAGTGGAAGGTACAGAACGCACCTATTCTTCATGTTCCATGAAGTAAATGTGATGAGCAGTGTCAGTGCACTTTAAATACTCCAGCATTCAAACTTTGAGTGCACTTAAAAAGTAAAAAACAGCAATTTCCTGTTCCAAAGAAACCATAGATTTTTAATTCAAGTGTTTCTTTTAAAATTTTCGATTTTGTCAATGAATAATTAAATTTCTCCACACCCTGGACTGAAGATTGAATAATTTTTTTACGCATCTAGATCAAAAAACTTTGTTCTCATAGCTGTTCTCAGAGATGATTTGTGGATTTAATATTATTTTGTTTTTCAAACAGAACTTTGTACTTACATGGCATAACCAAACAGGACTTTGCACTGTGGCACTCTTCCATCCAGTTGGCAGCTGGCACGGATGGCATGGCTCTCGGGGGCCAGCAAATGAATAAAAATGATGTTCCTATCATCGTGCATAGCTGCATTGCATTTGTCACCCAATATGGTATGCAATATAATGAGCTTTTAATATTTGCTCTTGATTTAAAATATGTGTTACTAATTGTCTCTAAATGTTTATAGACTTTAGTGATTTCTAAGCCTTTCCTGCAGGTTTATGTCATGAGAGAATCTATCAGAAGAATGGAGACCCAGGGCGAGTGGCACAGCTGCTTCGGGATTTTTCCAAGGATGCTCGCGTGGTTAAGCTCCGGGTTCAAGAGCATCGACTGGAGGATGTGACGGACACGCTCAAGGGCTTCCTGTTTCACAGCGAAGATGCTCTCCTGGCCAAGGAACTCTATCCTTTCTGGATCTCTGCCCTTGGTTAGTGTTGCCAGCCACTTTATTTGACGCAAGAATGAGATTTATTATTGTTTTAATTATACATGAAACCACTTGGAAGTGCATTGAACAGTTGTTGAAATTAAGCTGACATTAACTCTATTTTGCGGATTGTATTGTAGTGTTATCTCCAAACAGAATAAATACTGATTCAGTCACACTACTGTGGTTTTAACATTAACTTTAACACAGCTCCCTATCAACCAAACAGTTTACCCTAGCAACCAAAATTTCTGAAATCTATCTCAAATGCGCTAAATGATAGAGACATAGGTTTGGTTTATTTAGCGGTCTCATGGCAAACATTACATTATATCGCTGACTCCTCAATTGTGACCAGACTGTTTTCAATAGCAGCCAGATTGTTTACCCTAGCAACCGAGTTCAAAAATCTATAGCTCATCTCGGGAGATTATTGATAAACGGGTAAAGTGTAAAGCTTTTTTAGGTTTTAGCTTTTAGCTTTTTTTAAAACTGCACTTTTACAAGCCAAAATCAAAGTTTCTGTGGAGAAATTCCAGTTAAAATTAATCTTCATGTGACATTCAGAAAGTTGCTCTTTTAGTTGATTAAGAATTTATTTTAGCAGGACTTTCATATCCTCTCTAAAATCTCATCATCAAAAAGCAGCGTCAACACATATTGACTGCACATAGAATATGGCTCAAATCAAATCAAATGTTCTTACCAGTGAAACAGCAGTGAACAAAGTACATTGAATTTAAATTCTGGTAAATTCCCAATGGTAGAAAATGAAATGACCAATTGCTATCATGCCCCGCCTTCTTTCAGACTTCAGACGGTTTGAGTTTGCTAATCTTGGGAACAGATTTCATTTAAGGAAATTCAAAGGTGTGAAAAAAAGAAATACAGAATGGTTTGGTTTTGAAAACAATGACGTTAATTGGTGTCAGGTATAAGGCTCAGGTATAAATTTTTGGTTAAAAAAATTTATCATCAAAGCTGATTCTCCCTGAGCTCTGGTTTCAAGCAAGGATTACTGAACTGTGATTGGCCGATCTTCCCTATCAGAAGGAATTTTTCTTATATTGGAATCAATTCACAGAAATAGTGTGATTTTATTCATATTTACTGATATTTTGGACTACAATGCATGGTTATTTCACTCCGGTTAACAATGAAGGCTTTTCTTCCTGAGCAAGAAAAGCAAAACAAAAACCTTTCCTGCAGATTAAGTATAAACAGAAACTCAACATCTGCTTTGAAGTTTATTTGTTACACTAAACTTTAAATGTGCTTTTTTGTGAGCTCTTAGCCATGTCAATAAATGTTTTTGCAAGATGTTTCTCCAAGAATCCAAGATGGCACCGCAAATGGCAGCCTCTATGCTTTGCGCTCTTTGCACATATTTCCATTTTCACTTGCACAACTTAATGTCTATTTTTGATTTTGTACATTATGTCTACTATTTTTATACTGTGTTATAATGTCTTTTTGTAAATATAGAATGTCTATTTTGTAAATTTGGATTTATATTTTATATTTTATTACCTGTATCTTGTCTTTGCGAATCTATTGCACTGTAGTGCCTCTGCACATACCTGGCAATAAAAGCTCATTCTGATTCTGCTTCTGAAGAGCTCAACAATGGAAAATTCTTCGGGATTACATAATAAACCTTTAAGAATTGAATTAGGTATATATCTGAATACAGAGTGTATAGTCTAAGAGGATTTATCTAAGTTTTCCAGCGTTCTTGATGCTAACAAAACAGTTAAACAGTCTGTATTTCTAATAAATGCAGATGAACAGGATGAGAAGCTCAGGGTGCAGAAATATTCATCCTACATCCAGACTTTGCCCAAGGTCAACAGATCAACCCTCGCTGCGCTGCTGCAACATTTATACAGGTGATTTACACTTTTCAAAACATTTACATTTATAGATTTGTCAGGAATACTCCACTAGAGATCTCTACTTCTCTGAGCTTCGAATTCACCACTTTGGCCACGGAACACTACTGCATCATTTCAAGCCAGAAACATTTCCAGTGGGTACTGGGCTAATATTTGAGGACTGCTTATGCAGCTCTCAGTAAACATGGACACTCTAAAGCTCTCTTTGATTGCCCATATTACATCAGTAACTAATGTCATTATTTGAAGAAGGCCTAATTGGCTTTTTTTGAGTTCTTGCCCCTGACATTTCCCACATGATGTAGAATAATCTTAAGATCCACACTGCATTTGCACCTGCCTGGTTTTCACATTATCATGCACACAGCCTGCCACTTCTTACCATGAAGCTACCATGGCATTGTGCAAACAATAAATCCAAACAAAGCAGGTCTTATAGATAATGCAACATTTTTGCACATTATGAAAGCCCAGTTGATTTCAGAACTGTATATATGCTCTGACGGTCTGTATGTGTTGACTCATCTATGATTTATGCAGGGCTTTTCCCTCCACCAGTATTCTTATATTTATGCACATATATAATGTCTGTGCAGGATCCAGAGGTGCTCGCACATCAACCAGATGAGCACAGAGAAGCTGGCGTGTGTCTTCTCTTCGTGCTTCTTTCAGACAGATGGACACACGGCTCAAGAGGCTCAAGTTGTGGAAGACCTGATCAACAATTACGTCCATATCTTTTCTGTGAGTTCAAATGTGTTGGGTTCAAGATAATAAGACTAGAATTGTAGCATCATCGAAGAGATTTTGTAAAGATTTTTACATTGTTGATCAGATTTTTTCACAGGTGTGTGGAGTTAATCTTTTTTAGCATCATAACCCTTTAATTGGTACACTAGGAAGACCTTGAAATCTACGAGTTATTTACGTTTGCCAACATATTTTATCATTTTGTCTGTTGCATGTTCCTTCATGAGAAAATCTACATACCTACATTTGCGGATGCCCTTGTTTGTAGAGGGTTATGACAACCTGGCAGGCTTTTTTTATCAGCGGGTCTATGACAAACTCCATAGCGCCGTGAACAGTGAAAAGCATTTCCATTCTAAACCCTGGAAAAGCACAGTCTTAGTGTGAGACTGTGAAGAAGGGGACAGTGTTCATGTTGCTTTTGGCCGCATGCCTCTGTAATGGGATTTACAGTGCTGCGCTGTGCTAATTCCCCCTCGGCCCACTGCTACAATCACAAGCCCCCTGGCATCACACATATACACCGACTTCTACTTCTGGAGAGAAGGGACCAGGAAGAATGTGTGAAATGAGAAGTTTAGCGTGACAAATAGCCATAATCTACAGCAGAATATGGGAAGTCTAGCATTGGACTGACTGGCTATGCACATTACCTTTCGTTAATGTGTTATTTTTTTCTGTTTATTCAGCAAATACCAGCTAAATTTGACAATGCAGATAAGTCTACATCCAACTTAATATAGGAATAATGTTGTGTTCATCATTTCGTTTACTCAAAATGCCTAGTACCGTGAATATATCTGGTGGGTACGAACGTCCTGGGGAAGCTGTCTAGGAATGGACTGAATCTGTGATTTTTTTTTGTGATGATGCTTGATACATTTTGACAACCCCAGCTTCTTTTAAAATATGTTTTTAATTACATACACAATAATTCCACAACAGTCCTGAAATTGTACAGAAAATACAATTCATTGTTTTACATTTTTTACCCCAAAATTTGGCAACAAACAGTTTTTATGTTTTATTAAAAGAATGTAAAAAAAAAATGTTGCAAAAATAAATAGAATAAATCTCAGCAAAAAGCAACAAGGTCAAAACAATGTGAAAAATGTTTGAAACTTCTCATAAACCTTTTACACTGTTCCAAGCACTTTTTGTTCCATTGTGTTTTGTGCGAGAACTTTGAAAAACACTAGCCATATCACATGTCTTGTACTTTCAAGGGTCTTATTTGACCAGTAAAATATGAATATCCATTTTCATTTTAATAAAAACAAACACTCTGTTATTTATCTACTCCACAAAATTAAAAACAATGATACTGGAATAAAATAGAAAAATTCTATATGAAGCTAGTTAATTCCCCTACTCATTTGTGGAATTGCCTCACACTGAGGAGACATGTCTGATGAGCATGATGCAGATGGAAAGCTTAACACTTCAGATTGAAAGGAACAAACAAATCTTCATTAGATTTATTTCCATCTATTTTTATTTCTATGCAAGGGACAACAACTAAAAACACAAATAGAAAAACAACTGGATGAACCGGTGAAAATGAAAAATGTTTACATGCCGGTTTTTGCAGGAAATAGTGGGAGAAAACATCAATTATGCAGGTGGTAGGTAAAAAGTGTAATAAAATGTGAGCGGGAGGGGGGGGGGGGACTGAATGTTGTCGGAACGGGACTGAAAAATTGGATCCCTGCAGGTTTCTATCACAAACTATAACCAAACTCAAAATGTATATTTTATGTCTTGTCTTTAAATATTGTTTCTATATATTCTCCCCATTAATTTAAATTCTACATTTATTCTCCGAGGACCATACAATTAATCAATATTTTTTATTCAATTAACCATTTTAACATATACATATATAATACTAATTCTTTATTTCAACTCCTAAAAAATAAAAATTAATCAAATAATAATCAGGTTGAACTGGACCTCCATCTTTTTTGAAATCTTCTCCCTTGATCTCCCATCTACCCCTTATTACAATAAAAGCTAAAATAGAAATGAGTTTTAAATACTAATTTATGTTAATAATCAACTCATGTAATTGAAATATTCATACTTTCTTTATTTTGAAATGCTACTACAGCTAAGCATTATGTGAAGTTAAACTGCAGGCTTTTTTGCAATGTTTGTTTAAGAGTTGAAAAGGCCTGACTTTGCTGCTGGGGATGTGAGCAGCTCTGTTTACAGTGCACATGGGGCTTTAATCTCTGTTTATCTGTTTGCCTCCATTAAAACAGGTCAATGAAGAGCAGGTTAGGCAAATGGAGAAAGAAAACAGCTTTATCACCAGGTGGAAGGACACCACAGTAAGTCAACCCTTTTAACCTTTCTGCTAAATAGGTGTTTGTGTGTGTTTGCAGGTGTGAGACAAAGACTTCAGAGGTCATGATGTTGCAGCCCAAGTGCATTTAGCTTTTAAGCACTTTCGGTTTGCATATGTGTGTGTTTTGGGGGTCACAGAATCATTTCGACCTCTACTGGTATTGTTTTGAACATATTAGAGCTAACAGCAAGCTCTTTGTGCTTCCCAACCTTTCTATTTCCTGCTCTATACTTTGCTGGCACCACATGGACCAATTTGTTCAGATAAGCTGAAAAACAAATTAATCTTCCTTTTTTTTGCCGCTGTCCAAGTAGAAAAAGTTTCTCTGTGTGGTTTGAAGTTCCAAGGACAGAACTGGAGCTGACTATCGGATACTTAATGCATCCGTTAAAATCACATCATAACATTTCCACCAAATGGCTGCCATTTGTTTGTTGCAACTTTTCAAAATGTCTTTTTGCTTGATTTCAAAACAGATAGCAATAGCAAAAATACTTAAGTTTTCCAAATGGGTATTTGGCCATCTTAAGTAAGTTATTTTAATGTTTTATTAGATTTATAACCAAAAGATGGCTGCTGTTTTCTGGTTATTAGCCCTCTCGTGGTTGTTCATTATGTAATTAAGAGGACTGAGTTTTTAGCAAAGAACTTTCAAATACATGCTAAATAGCCACAAGGTTCACATGATTATAGAACCAGGAAATTCTTCAAATTCAGTTATTTACCATTTGCATTTTTACATGAAACTAATTAAATCTCTGAAATAATTTCAGTAACAAGATAGTATTGTTTTAAATGATGCTCCAATTAATCAATTATGTAAATAAGAAATTGAGAGAATTTACCTTTGCTCTTCCAATGACTTTCTAAAGATCCAAGTGATGCAACTTCCTGCTGAAAAACTGACTTGGAAATTCCCCAGTTTTTCAGGTGGGGGATGGGTCAGGGTAACAGGAATAAATAAAGAGCTGGGGACGGGACTATAATGTGTTTTTTTTATCTAAGAAAGTATAGATTGTGTAAATAAATATATTTGAAACAAACTATATATGGATTTACATATAAATGCAAAAGAAAGGTTCTTTTTAAAAGATCTTTATCATATATCATACTGAAGTGTAGCTTCAGAGACTGAGGGCAAGTAATAAATGCTATTTTTCAGTGTTTTCTGTGGATTTTATTATTATTTCAAATGTTAAAGCTTAAATTTGCAATAAGAATAGTACATAGTACCCTTTGCTTAAAGTCCCGAGACTGAAATGCCACTTATTAACATAATCATATAGCATCTGTTTGCTTGATCTTCTTTATACCCAATCAATTTGTATTATATGGGCTTGTGCACCAAAGGTGAGTAGAAGCCTATTGTAAATGCTCAGAGTATTATTATTATTAGACATGCTCAAAAAGTCACCCTATGTCACATCAGAACTGCTGATAGGCCTTCGACAAGTTTGAAAAGCTATCAGTTTGTCGTTTGCAAATGAAATTTTCAATACATGTGTAGTGTGCCAAGAAAAAAAAATTATTCACATAGGTTGCATTTCAAAACTCGACAGGAAGTAAGTTGTTTTGAAAATACCTCTAACATTGATCAATTTTGCGCTTGTCGTACTTTCGAGCTCCTCCAAGGCATTGTATCTGTTCACCTCCAAACTCCATTAGTCTTATCTAAAGCATATTGGCTGTTAAATTGTGAACTTTTTTTATTTCGTTAAACTATGTGCGTATGGCATCAATTAAAATAAAAAATTACAAGAAAATTATAAATCATGTGGAAGTAGCTATAACTGTTATACAAAGTCAGATTGGGATCAAACTTGGCAGGTGGGTTAAGACACCATGCCTGAACACATCTAAAGCTATAGCGCCGCCAGGGGGCTACAGGAAATACAGCATGGTAACATTTGTGATAAGAATAGAACAATATTCATTCTGATTCATAGCACCACCTGGTGATCTGACAGTTTTTATTTTATGATGTTTATTATTTAATTTCCCCTGGAAACAGATGATTCGCTGTGGTGACCCCTAAACTGGGAACAGCAGAAAGTTTAATTTACCCATTTTGTCCTGAAATGTTGACAGTTCACACTTGAATAGAAACACCTACAAATAAGGACTGGTCATAGTGCATGGTGCAAAAAAATTGGCCACACACAGGATGGAAAGCCTGAGGTGAGAGAGCCCTTTGATTGATGCATGCAGCTTTCATCTTAATTATTTTTCTGAGACAGTTTGTCATATCTGAATCCCTATGAAACTGTGACATGTACAGCCCTTCTAGTTAAGAACCGCAATTTTAAAGCAGATATAGCTTTTAGCATTATAACGTCTGGCATGTACATTTTCTTGACTGATAAAAGAGAATTGTTCCTTGATAAATTTGAGCATCTACTGAAAAACAGTTTTTTTTATGTCATTACAGCATATGTGTCATTTACGCAACATTTAAATAAATTTTTTTCCAAACCAGTTTTATTCGTTCAGAAGAAACTTTAATCTGTGGTTTACACAAGCTAAGATGTTTGCCAGCTTTTGTTGTCTAATGCTGCTAAATGATGTGTGGGCCTCCAGCTGTGTGTCAGACAGGCACACACTCACACACAGACGGTGCTCAGAACAGAATGGGCGGCTGATTGCCTTTGTGCTAGCTCTACAAAGACTGCGATACAGATGAATGCCTAGTTATAAAAGCTGTTCAATCTTTGCTTCTTACTTTCTTTGTTTCAGAGGCATTTCACTGTGCCCTTGATTCTCTTGCTGCATGTACATGATGTATTAATAACAGAAAAAAATTGTTATATAACTTTTAGGAAATCCATGGTCAAGGCTTAGTTCTATTTCTACCCCTCAGCCCTTCCCCTTTCGCTTTGCTACCAGTTTGCACGTTCATGTGAGTAGAAGGGGTGTCCCATTTGAATGACGGCAATGGGCTTAGGGGTATGTTTGTATGCCCCCAAAAATGAGATCCAAACCCACACTTCCAAATGAAGAACAAAGAATGATTTCCCAGCAGACACCATGACCTGCGTACATTTGTTGCTTACTTGAAGATAGCTAATTTTTTTAGCATTACTAAAACCATCTTATGTTAGATTTCATGCCCAGTGTTCACACATACTTTCACCAGCCACATTATTACCTGTACCTGTCCAATAAATCTAATCAGCCAATCACATGGCAGCAATCCAATGCATTTAAGCATGTGGATATGGTCAAGATGATCAGCTGCAGTTCAAACTGAGCAATGAATGGGCAAGAACTACTGGTCTACTGGGATTTTTATGCAAAACCATCTCTAGGGTTTAAAGGAAATTGTGAGGAAGAGAGGAAATATCCAGTAAGTGGCAGACCTTTGGATACAAATACCCTGTTGATGACAAATGTCAGAATGGTCAAAAAACCTCTTGTTATTTGGATAAGCTACAGCAGCAGAAGACCACAGTTTCTGTTATGAAGATTATTGAGGCACAGTAAGGCCTGAGGTGGTAGAACAAGAAAAATCTCAGATAAGCAGAGGTGCAGGATGGTGACAACAGTCACAGTCAACCCACAGAGCAACTCCTCAGACCTACAACATCTTGCTGCGTATCTTCAGAACACTTTACAGGAGGACGAGTAATGTGTAAAATGTTTCTCTGCAAACAGTGTCGCTTGAGGTTGTGGTTCATTCATGTCACGAGGCTGTGTGGATATCACTGGATATCGTTGGATACCGCTCAATATCAGCAGATTCTGGAGAACAACCCAGAATCAGTTACACTTTTTAAATGAGGAGGCATGATCGCTTAAAACGATAATGCTTGAAACAATAATTAAATTAAAATATTGTAGTATTTATTTAGTTAAAGTTTGTTTTTTGCTTGTGAGCAAATTTTCAAATGGACAAACCAAGCATTTTGTAAGATATTTCCTGCACAAAATGACAGTAGACACCTTTTAAACACTTTACTAAGGCTTATTTGTAGCAGTTAAATATGACCATTCTGCACTTGTCAGGCTGCACATTTTCTTTACAACTGTACAACTTTTTGGCCCCAACAAAGACAGTTTTTCACTTAGGCCCCGTCTTTAAGAGCATGGTTATTCTAAAGCGAAGCATGTAAATGAACCCAAATCTGTCCCGCTCTGTTTTTCAAACACTGAAAACTATCTTGGGCCATCTAATCAGCCATAATAACTTATGGTTTAGAGTCGAGGTGCCCTCTATTGGATTGGAATGCTCAATACATTTTTTGCATTTTCATGGAATTGATGGAATTTTTTTTCAACTTGTGTATGTGTATTTACAGTTCTCCCCTGCTGGTGACCTGATATTTGAAGTCTACCTTGAGAAAAAGGAGCCAGAGAAGTGCTGTTTAATCAAGGTTTATTTCCCTTGCTCTCATGCCCCCCACCCCCCTCTCTCCCTCTCTTTTTGGTGTGTGTTTGTGTGTAAACCTAGCGGGTATTCTGCCACTAACTAAATCAAACTGCAGTTAATGAAAGGCAGGTTTATTTAATTCTGAAAGTAATTGTGTTTTATTGGTCAGTCCAGATAACCTCAGTTAATAGTTTTTTTTCCCTATCATAAGTTTAAAAGATTTGTTCTTCTAGCAAAGGAAAATCAATCAGTTTGCTTGGCTAAATAAACGTCTTGAACCTTTAAATTTCTGAATAGAGATTGAACTGCTTTTTGATCACCATTAGATCTCTCCAAACATGAGGTCAGACGAGCTGGCAGTCAGCACGCTGGAGATGAAGGGGATTCCGGTGAAAGTTCAAGATCTCTGGACCACTTTTGAGGTCATTGAGAATGGAGAAATGGGTATGGTCCCATTTGATAAAATGCGGAAATGTTGCTTCTGAATAGACTGTACAGCGTTTGTTTATTTATTTGAGCATTTCATGGCATTCCTCTAAGGCACATTACAATGCTCCAATAGCTAAGTGAATGTGCATGATTAGTACTCTTATTATTTCACCCGTTATGAGAAACAGATTGTGATGGTATTGGAGAGAGGGGGAGACAGGTGGTGTAAGAGTGATTTTTGCCAATAGCAAGCATTGTTTTCCTTTTTACAAATTGCAACTTGATAATGGATCTATTTTGCACTTGAGTGTGTTTTCTAATCATAGTCAGATTGGCTGGCGATAATTACAAATTTGCACTGCATAATTATTCTTGTGTGGAGGACAAACCCAAAGCACACACTGTGTAGGGGGGTATGGATGAGGGGGGTGCTTTTTATCTATTTGTAATGTGGTGAATTGATTAAAATATAGATTTTTGGATGGCCAAAAGCATAATATACTTACACAAGTGCTCTGAAGTTATTTTTGTATGCTACGCAACCAGGGTCCATAATGTGTCAGCAATATTTAAAGATTTTTATCCATTCGAAAGGGTAAAAGTACAATAGAAAAAGTGGGTAAATAAAATAAATAATTGAACGAATTTAGGTAAATTTGTAAAGTTTATTACATTTCTCTAACTAAATAAATTTATTTAAATTATTATTCATATAATTTAATTCAAACCTGTTTGGATATACGTTTAATCTTTACTACACATTTTCTTTAATATTTATATAATATATTTTGAGATGATTTTTGGAGTAAAAAAGTTATATTTGCTACAAAGAAGAGCTTTTATCACAAAACAATTGTGTACAACCTGTTATAATGATAGCAATCAATAAAGTGGTTATTTGTTTGATTGCAGAATTACCCATTCTAGATATAAAACAATAATTTGACAAAAATGTTTTCTAAGAGTTTGTTGTGTGATCACGGATCTAAAGAAGAGCTTAATGGTGCTCGTGTGCTCCCAACAGACTTATTGAAGGTGTAGCAGAAAAGTTTGGTTTTTGGAGGAAATATTCCTTTCCTCTACCCAACTCGTCTCATGTGGACAAGCCTCAAAGCAAAAACACGATTACCATTTTGTATTACACAGTTATGTGTGAAATCATTCAAGCTAGAAGCATTTATTAACATTTTTGCACAACATATGATTTCACATGGCTCTCTAGTTAATTATATACAAAATCTAATGTAGATTTGCTTTTCCGTAACCTACATTTTATTTCCTGTCTTTGCACAGAGCGGCCCTTGCACTACAAAGAGAAGATTTTGGAGCAGGTATTGGAGTGGAGATCTCTGGAGGATCCCAGCTCGGCCTTCCTGCTCATTAAGAAATATTCTGGTTCTAAAATGACAGATTCTTTTTCAGGTAGCAGCAATGAATCCTTGTGCACCTTAAACAGATTACTTTAAACTGACTCATAGATCAAAACCGCCATCTCTCTAAATTACAAATGCAGGCAGTGTTCAGTTTTAGCCATGTTCAAATATTAGCTTTTGCTAAGGGCTAGGGTTTTTTTGTAAGGTGTTTCTTTTCTTAGTATTTGTAGCTTTCATGCATGTGTTAATAAAGGGGTCATGAATTAACAAAACAACAAGTGCTTGATCTTTGGAACAATAAGTTTACAGAGAAATGTTGAGCTTAAAATAATGTTTAGGCAGAAAAGTGACCCGAGTTACACGTGTCACATGTGGTCATAGGACGTCCATTGGTTGTGGTGTGTTATACACTTACACTTCTGCTTTCATTCTTGCTAAAATGATCAGTAAAACAAACCAGTTCCTTAAGATTTGTTTTAAAATAGATTTCTTGAGATGAACATGAGAATTGTTCTGGAGAAGACTTGTTCCTCCTGAAAAACGATGAGCAAGCCAGTGTATGGAAGAGCACATATGTTTATAAAGCTTTATTTAACAGAAGAGTTTTTTTTTTTTTAAATCAGTTGAAGATATGCTCTGAATTTTGTAAAAACTTTGTTGCTGGAGAGAATAAATGGCCAACTATCATACTTGCATAACAGTTCGTAATTTGTTGTAGTTTCTACCACTCTAATGACCTTTACCTTTTTATAGTCTCAGAACCAATTTACTGTTTCATTTTCACTTATGATGATGAGTGGAATACTTTCAGAAAAGAAAATCACTTTTAAAGCAAGCACATTTTCTGCCTTTTTCCTAGTGAAATCATCAGCAATAGTCAGAAGTCATTTTTCTACCTGCGCCAAGTAATAGCTTCTCTTCGTGCCTCACTAAATATATTAATATATATTAAGCAGTTCTTTGATGTGTTAAGCCAGAAATGTGTTGCAGTAGAGATCTCAATTGCTTTTCAGAGTGCTGAGCAGCACATTGGCACAGTAGTTAGCGATGCTGAGTCTCAGTTGAAACTGCTTGGTTTGGTGTCCTACAGTTAACAGTATGCACACTTTTATGTGGTATTTCTTAAAGAATCAAGCACTTGTTTTTATTTTGCTCCGATTTACAATGAAAAAACTTGGAAGTTGGAAGAGCACTTTTAATGTGGGCCTTGCTTCCAGCATTGTATGTTGTGTGAGCATATATCAAAGAACACTTCAGTCAAACTATAGCTTTGATAAATGCACAGATAAGTTTGATACAGTTTTGGCAAATAGACAGTTTAAAATGATGAATTTAGTATTAGAAGTTGAGAATCCAGTGAGTCTGTGTTAAGCTGAGTACATGTAACAGGGAAGACTTCAAATTGCGTCTTGTTTGTAAAATGTTTACTCTGTCAAAAAGATCCCAACTGCCTGTGGTCTTCAAGATTTAAGTTTATCTAAGAGAGTGTTGGAGAGCACTTTTTTTTCTTATTTTAGGACCTATTCAACTCAATAACACCACAAGGGTCAAACATTAATCAAATCAAACAGCTAGTTGAGGAATTATGTGCTATTACTTTTTGTACATCTGCTATATTTCAGCCTTTTTATGTTTTAAAAGTAAAAAAAAAAAAAAACTAATTTAAATCACACGGAGAGAGAAGCTGAACACTGCAACACATTGCAGTTTTCACAAGCAGATAGAGATGCTATACAGTAAGACATCAAAGTTTATATCAACTTCTCATTTAAGTAATTTGCGCTGTGTTAACAAGGGATGGTGTATGGCAATAGTTCAACATTTTTATCAGTTCAAAGTGAAGTGTTTGTTCATACCAGGATTGATTTAGTTAATTTGCAGAGCTAAGTGTCCAACCGATGATTTCATCTTTAAAATTGGTATAGCAAGTTATAAATGTGATCCAGCTCATCAATCTTCCGCTAAACATTGACACCAATTTTAAATACATTGAACTTAGCAAGCTTGGTGGAGGGGCAAATTCAGTCACACTTTTGCTTTCCCATTTACCTTAAATAACCTAAAAGTTTTGACTTCTGAAACCTTAATGCTGCCTTTATTTATGAATAGACCAAGCATTATTTGGTTTCTCAAGTCATGATTCCAGTAAAAACATCTAGATCAATGATTGTGTGTATGTGTGTTGTTTCAACAGATAAACTGAAAGACTTCATCAAGGGAGAACAGCTCAAATTCAAAGATGGCTCCTCCAAACTGCTTTTGGGCAATAAATTTCAGGACCGGTACCTAGTTCTACAAGACAAAAAATTGCTCCTGTACAAAGACATAAAAGTAAGTCTCCTCCAGCTTTCGCTTATTTCCAAATTTCAATCATTTTGAACAAATCAAAGTATTTAGAGTGAATATCTCCAGTCATGGTAATATTTGTGCATTTGTCAGCAGCCCTCCAGTCATCAGTTTACCAATTTACGCTTTCCAGCGTGCCATCTCCTATTAGCCTGTTGTCTTAGTATGGGTTTGCAGATGAAGTAGTAATTAAAAAACACAGCGGATGTAAAATTAGCTGCTTTGGGCCAATCGCAGGGGTCTGCTTGTAATAAGCATGGAAGGAAAAAAGGAAACAAATAAACCCATAATAGCTATTTTCATTTTGAATTAAGGTAATGTGGGATTTCACTCCCTGAAATGAGTGCAGTGCTTTAAGGCAGCACTTTCTTGCCAATACCTTGTTTCCTCTACTCCGCACCGATCTGCTCCTCTTCAGGGGCACAGGCTCCGTAAGCTAAGGCACTCTCTCCTAAAGTCTGCAAGATGTGATAGAATAATTGACATTTCAACAAACAGGCCAAGGCATTCAGAATAAAGGCTACTCTTTGCTTAATTAGTGTAATTTCTCTCTTCTACAGAGTATTGAGCTAATTATCAAGCAAAGAAGGTGGCAATTGGCTGTGAAGAAGAAATTTAATTGATATTCAGATTCTTTTGTTTTCAGCTTCTCGCTATTTTTACACGTTTCTGAGTGGGATCTCATTTTGCCATCGAGGATGTGTTTGCTTGTCCCACTCATGTTTTGCAGTGCATTTCGTACGAAATGCATCCCTTCCAGGCAACAACACAATGTAGTCAGCACATGCTAGTTTACACAATGCCCTAGGGCACACAACAGCTGTAAACAGGAAATTGCAGTTTTTCCCCTTTTGATTTGAGGGAATGAGCTGTGGGAAATAAGCAGATATTTTTCTTGTACATTATTTTGCTGTGTAGGGCATGTAAACAGATTGGTGCAGAGCAGTTGTTTGGAAAAGGTCTGATATAGCCCAATTATGTTATACTTTTGGTATTAACTTTCATGTGGCTGTTTATTCACTTAAATATTTGAAAGCAAAGATGAAGGTGGATTTTAAAGATCCCCAGAAGAGTTATTTTTAGGCAAATAAACCTGCTCAGCATTTGTTGATGAAGCACTGTTCATTCCAACATAAAAAAAACATGAGCAACACAGATTGAGGTTCAGGTAATGCCCTTTTTGAAAGTGCCTCAAACAAACTATGACACTCATGTATCACACTCCACCCACAAAATGCTGCTGCACCTGCATCCAGGTCGATGAGCAAACTGAACTTTGGGAGTAGATTACACCAAGATTCAATTGGTGAGCAATTTATTTCTTATAGCTATCATTATAGCAGATTTTAAGTATGATAACACATTTACATTGGCAAGTTTATTTATATATGTGTTCTTATTCTTAAGAATCCCATTGTGAGGTGGAAATTTAAGAACCTTTACATTAATAAAGAGAGTGGAATGTAGTATTCAAGCATGGTCTACGTGATACTTGACTAAAATGTTTAAAATAGCTTATTAAAAGAGTTTAAGATAAGGCTGTATTTAACTCAGAAATATTTTGATTTTATTTTTCAGAGTACCAAGCCAGAAAGAGAAGCTCCTTTGAATTCTGTGAAATGTTATTTTGGTCTACGGAGAAAGTTGAAACCTACTAGCAGGTATTTATTAATTTTTTCTAACCATTACATTTATACACATAATTTAACAAAAAAGGTGATTCCTCAAGTTCTTCACAACTCTCCATGTCCTCATTATAGTTCGTATTTTAATCAAAAGCACGTAGCCTGGATTATATGCCTGGAAACAGTATTAAAACAAATTTTCTAAATTATCATGGTAGCATCAAGGCACACTAATGATCATTAGTTTATAATCAAGAGCTGTCTAGAGCTGCCTTGTTTAGTCCCAAATGCCCCCTCTGCCTCATAAACAGTATGAAATAATGACAATATGAAAGAAGATTGATATCTCATAATTATAAAATTCATTAAACCTGATTTAGCAAGTACAGTGTTGTTTTCCCTTCTCCTGCTGGGAAAACCTTGGATTTCCATAATGTTGTAGTTTTGTAATTTATGGCAGCAATTTATTCATGCATTGAAGACTTTTGTAATTGTTATTTATTGAGATTCTTCCCTTGTGAATGTATCAGTGAAATGGTTACATTTAGATTTAGTCAAAGATTTACACAACATTTGAAGTTAATTTTCATTTGGATCTTTTCTAGAACTCATAAACATTTAAATTTCTAACGAGTATGTACATTGTACAAAAAAAAGAATCATTTTATTTTAATTCTTTTCTTGGTGTTGCAATGAATATTCGTTGAATATAAAACAAAGTCTGGGCTCTTTGTTTTTTTTGTACTACCTTTGCTCTAACAAATATTTTTAAAACATAATTAATTCCACAACAATCCTGGAATTGTACAAAAAAAATACAATTCGAGGTGATACATTTAGTCTTTTTTTCACTCCAAAAATAAATTATGTTTTATAACAAAAATCAAAAGACATACAATTTCATACCCCCCCCCCCACCAAAAAAAGCAAAGACTAATGTAAAAACAAGGTAAAATTTTACTAAAAAAACTTTACATCTCTCCTAAATCTTATACACACTTCCAAGCACTTTTCCACTTTTTTTCCTCTGTGCTTTTTTGTGCCAGAACTTTGAAAAACACTAGCCACATCACAGGTGTTGTACTTCCAAAGGTTATCTCTTCTTTTCACCACTAGATGCCATTGATGTGGAAAATGAATCTGAAACACTAATGTGCATTTACTCGCATTTTAATTTGAATTATAATATGTGTCATAATTTTAAATCCAAAAGTATCAAAGCTGATATCTTTTGGAAACCTACATATTATATTTAAAATGTAATTTAAATAGGTGAGTTGCTTAACAATGTGCACAATTGTACACACCCATTCTCCAATAATGTGGTCAGCTGACTGCTTGTGTTTCTAATTGAGAAATTATGCATGTCATTATGAGAGTTGAAAAAGGTTTAAATTGATGTAGATACCAGAATGTAATTCATCTGAATCTCACAGAACACTTTTTGTTGTTTTTGTGGCTCATTTTCAACAGTTGGGGATTTACAGTTTATACCGAAAAGCAGCAGTGGTAGGTGCAATTAACTCTGTTCCTAATTGTGCAGTCAATCTCACGCTTCACTTGTATTTTATGAAAACAGTTACCTGGAATGGAATATAGCCAGTTTTTTTACATCAAAGTCTGCAACTTATTTTGGCTTTTGTACAGCTTAGTACTTTAAAGTCTAGACATGAATGATTACACTTTAAAAAGGACATTTAGTGTTTCTGTGTTTAGACTCAATGCTTTGCATCCTCTTGAAAAGGTATTTCTGCTGTAAAGGGAACGATTCTCAGCAGGACTGGGTCAACTCCATTATCAGAGTCAAGGTGAGCTTTTTGCTGTTCTGATAATGTGTACCTTGTAAAAATGAGCATGTTTTTCGATGTGTTCTTGAAAATATGAAGAAAAAACAAAAAAAAAACAAATTTTATCAGGCATATTATCAGCTTTTATTGTTTTTGTAAGTATGGCTAAAACTGTATTGATGTCTCACACAGAATTAACCTTCTAATGAACATGACAGGAACGTTTTAGATTGTGAAAGGAATCAAATTCCTGGTTAAAATGCATTAAACCATATAAACACAAAAAAAGTATCCAAGAAAAAAAAAACGAGCCTCAAACCGACGACCTTCTAACTGGAAGTCCACAGTGCTACCCACTGCACCACCATGCCACCCAACGTCAATACCTTTACCTTAAATTGCTTTGACAACCTCATTGACCCTGGATCTCTATAAGTGGGTGGTTCCAACCATGAGAACTTGATCAAAGGATGCCAATTTGAAGTGTTGCTCCTCTCTGCCTCTCCTCTTAGCAACATGGGAGCCTCAATACAACTTTCAGATGACCTGAAAACAATGATTGTTAAACATCATGGTTTAGGGGAAGGATAGAGTAAGTTTTCTTTAAGCTATGTTTCATCTGTGATGAAGGAATTGGTAGACCAGAGGCACAGTTCTAGTTAAGGCTCGAAGTGGTAGACCAAGAAAAATCTCAGATAAGCAGGTGGGCAGGATGGTGAGAACAGTCACAGTCAACCCACAGACCAACTACAAAGACCTACAAGAGATGATGTATGGATAGGTGAAATGCGGAGCACAAATTCCTTGGTCCTTATATCACCTTCACACCTTCACTGTTATTACTGCAAAAGGAAGATGCACAAAATTTTGTTTAAATACTTCCTCTACACTTTCCATAAAGCATATTAAGTTTATTTCACTGATCCAGACCACCAATGATTTAGAAAGGAAAATTTGCTGGGGTGCCTAACCTTTTGCATACCACTACACCACATAAAGTTAATGTAGTTGTTATGGTTTAAACCAAAACTTTTCTCCAATTTTTGATAAATAAGCAGTTGTCCGCCATGTCCGACAGAAGTTTTCTCTTTTTAGCTCTAATCCTATAATTATTTTTCACACTCCATTTAAGAAAACCTCACTTTACTTTTTCCACAAAGAAAGACAGATTAAAACTAGCCTTAAGTATTTGGGGGATGCATTCAAGGTCGTCATACATGAGTATAAATCACATTATCCGAAAAGGTCTTTGAGCTGAAATAAGGTCAAGCAGCCAGCCCCAATAACACTGGTTCCAGTAGACTCTGCTTTAAACTCCACTGACTCAGCTCATTCACTATTAATAAGTGAAGATGCCAGAAGAGCAGTAGTGATTTAGCCATTGTTTAGATCTCTCCTCCAATCCGCCAACCCTCTCTGATTTTCTGCAGCTCTCTTTTTCATCCTAATGCCTCATCCTTATCTACGTCCCACAGGTTCACTGTTTTTATTCCGCAGCTTTATTCTTGCTTTTGTTACTTTGAACTGATACGAGGGAGAAAAATAAAGTGCTTGGCTGATTATTTTTTAGTTTTCTGTGAAGGTGGAGTGGAAGTTCTTTAGATGGTTATTTTGAAAGTTTTTTCAGGCAGTGCAGTAAACAAGGAGTGGAGCATAATTGAGACCATAGATTGTTGTATCTTATTATTAGATGCACTATGCATGGATGCGGAGCCCATGTAGGTAGATTAATTGATACTCTGTGCTCGAAAACCCTCTAACCAACCGTCTGCTTGGCAAAGTTGCCATAGAAACAGGAGAGCAGTGCAGGAGAGCTACAGGAAGCCTCTGCTGCTGAAATGAGCATGTGTACAGGAAGAACAAGTCAAAGGGCATAAAGTTACAGTTGAAAAAAACAAGTTCACCTCAGGAGGAATGTTCCCCCATATTTGTAGCAGCATCATTAAAGTTTTACAGTGGGTGTTGGAGTGGCTATAAATATGGGGAAGATATAAGTGTGTTTCTATTTGTGAAAATAAATGAATAATAATATATTTAGGCAGGTGATGCTATAAACAAAGAAATGGAAGTGTTAGTCATCCGTCAATGAACACAACGCATTGAATGAACAAAAGAGAAATTTAATCAAATCACATAAGGACACTGCCGTCACCATGCTTCTCTGAAGGCATTAGACCTTTTTCTTTGAAATCCTCACCCTTACGACGGCATACAATTTTAAACCATAAAAACCGTGATCTTCATCTCATCACTCAAGAGTATAGAGTCCCTGTAGTCTTCATCGTTTTCAGCATGGGGCCCTAACAAATTCTAGGCATGCTCTTTTGTGTGTGGGATTTAGAAGAGTCTTCCTTCATGGACGACACCCATCCTCCCTGATTAGGTCGCCAGTATGGACATTCTTCTTGTGACAGGAAATGGTTACTCCAGTCATAATAAAATCTCTATGAGATGGTACACTTTTTGACCACTTTGATGCTGTGTTTTGACTGATATTAAAAGTGTTGCTGATCTTCTTGTCTCTAATTTTTTTTATGTAAAGAATTTATTTCCTTTCTCAGATTTTGTGACATTTTTCATCCATGAGGAGCAGTTGCTAACAGCATGAAATGGGGGAGGGCTTTTCTTTGTTAAGTAATACCCTTCATAGTCTGGCCTATTGGACATATTTTGAACGAATCAGTCTGTAATTTGGGTGCACTCATTTTTGCAACATGCGTCTCGAATGTAATTGGTTAGGAAAATCACTTTTCTGTGTGTGCAAATTAACAAATCTTGTTTGCAATCATTGGCTCACGTTTGTCAGAGTATTTTTTGCATAGTATTTCATAGACAATGTTGATTCTGAAGGGAAACTAAAGGATTTCCTACAAATATAAGTGGGGTGAACACATTTTTGCTGAAATAATGTGTCAAAATAGTATATTTATATTGGCGACTTTACCTGTATAACACAATGCATAATGTATGAACTTGTCACACATACGTATACCTGTTATTAATTTATCTTACATCACCTTACCTGACATACACGTCCGCTACGAAGTGTTCTAGCTTCCATCTTCTTTTCTTTGCCCAATATTTTCATATATTTTTTGCATAGTAATGTCTATTGCATTTGCACTAGGTAACTGTAAACTGGTACACATCCCAATTTTAAAAGCAACATTACAGTAAATGAAAAACCTCAGGCTAATCTGTGAATGCTACCTGTTGACAGCATGGCTGTGACTTGTGGGCGAAGGACCTGAAGCAGAGCGCATCGTTGCCATATAACTTGAGCAGAGGCAGAGTTTTCATGGACAATGCTGCTAAGTCTCCCATGGACAAACTACAGAGAGAGGCAAGAAAGAAGATGCTACAAACAAATAGCTTTTGCAGGTTTTGCTTGCTTTAAGCAAAATGGTTTATTAACCCTTAGAAGTCCCAGGCTTTTTGAGCATTTTTTACTACAGTTTCCTCTAATAAATCAACTTTGAACTTTAAATTAACAGTTTTTTTAGTACAACACCAGCTTCATTCTGAGCATTAAATAATGTCTTTTTTACCGCAAAAAATAAAAAAATAAAAAAACTGAGCAGTTTTTATGTTTTATAACAAAAATCAAAAGTGTTGACACAAAAGAAAATTTCACAAATCTCACAAAAAAGCAAAGGTAAGAACAAATGTATAAAAAACTTAGATAAAACTCTCCTAAACCTTTAAGCACTTTTTGTTCCAGCACAAGCCATATCACAAGTACTATACTTCTAAGGTTATCCCTTCTTGGACCAATTTGTACAAAATGAGTAGAAAAGGATGATTGTGCATTTTTTCGCATTTTCATTTTAACTACCCTGCAAATTATGTCATATACAGTGGCCCTTTACTGCAACTCAAAAAGAACTATTGCAAATCAAAAATATTTAAATTGCTCTCCACTCGCATAAATAGAATCAATGGGTTTGCGTTTTCTTCACGGAATATCACGCAATTGTCAATGTCATAACCTGCAATTAGACTGGCAACTTGTTCAGCGTGTACCCCCACCTTTCTCCCAATGTGTGCTGGAGGTAAGCACCGGCAGATCACGAAAGGGAATAAGCGGGTTGGAAAATGAATGAATGAATGATGTCATAACTCATCACAGAAAGGTTAAAGTGGTAAGAATAGGTAAACAACCATGGAATTGATGCAAAATCTGAAGCTACTTCCAAAATATTTTATCATTCATGTGGAAAGTAAATGATGAACTGGGATTTCGGCCAATCAAAGAGCGTCTCTCTATCATGCGTCTCTATGACTCATTTTTTGTAATCATATTTACTGTGGAATTATATTTACACATTTTATTTGAGGTTCTAGCATGCAAACAAGCTCATTAGCGCCCCTTACTGTGGTATTTTTTTACAGTCTTTTTGAAGGTTTAGCATGTAAAAACGAGCTCACTAGCACCCCCACTTTCGTAATTTCTTTTTTTGCAATTCATATTGTAGGATAAGTGGCCTCCAGTGCCCACTACAACACAAATCATCTCTACAAGCACACTGCTATTGCAAATCAAAAACATAAATATAAATATTTGTGGCTTTTTTTTTTTCTTTTTTTTTAATTTGCAATAATGTTGTGCACACACAGTTGATATATTTTGTGTTCTGCAATAATAGGCACGCAAGGATACTCAATGTTTGTTTTAAATAAAAAAAAAAATTAAAACCTTTTTGAAACCTATACATATTTCAAATCAAAATTAAACAATAGCTTCTTTGCGTCATTCCTTCTTAGTTCAACCACACCTGTGTATGCAGAGACTTCTAAGGGTTAAATGTGTAAAAATGCTAACAGACATATATGTGTGTATCTCAGTGTGCGTGCGTGAGTGGATGGGGGGGGTGTGTATGTGCATTTCAGTGAAATTTTTACTTTACGTTTTGCAGGTTAAAGGAAAATCAGCTCTCACTACAACAATCGAAGATTCAAGTAGGCAAAACCAATTGAGCGCAGATGAAGGCAACCTGCCAGACTCCCAGCATAAATTGGCAAGTGGCGCAGGAAGTGCAGATGTCTCTAAGCTTGAAATAATGATTGATGATCTCCAGTCTCAACGAAGGCCATCATTTCAGCAAGACAACAGTCCTCTCAGAGAGATCTCAGGGAGGAAATCTGCCATGTCAAACAGTGCAGGAAAGTTACCTCAAAACCTCATCAACGAGCTCAATGTGGTTCTTAACAAAACAGGGCGGGCACAGAAAGACAATAGTTAAGAGAGAGCTTCATGACAGGGCAGTTTTAAGATTTTTTATGAAATGAAAAAGAATAATATCTATTTTTGCACTGTTGTGTCAACTGAACCTTCATTATTATATAAAAGGCTGAAATGTGTATTAAGTGCTATAGTGTCCATGTTTGATTACAAGAAAACTCATTGAATCTGCAGAACTGCTTTACGTCATTCAGAATATAATGACCTGGTGCTTTCTTAACTGCTGGTTTTGTCTGTCTTAAGAGGAATTTATGTGGCACATTTCTGAGTGGTAGATGCACTTCAGATATGTACATCACCAGTCAAAAACTTTTTTTTGCAGAAATAACATTCTGCCAGACTTTATTAAGCTATTTCTCAGGATAATCTGAATAAATTGCACCATGTTTCCTGGATCATCTCCTATAAGATGGTTTGGCTTGATGGACTCTTTCGTTGCCTGCTATCAAGCCGTTTGTCTCAATGGTCTTCAGGTCTTGCAACTCTCACAGTCAGAACTGCTTCCTCATCGCCTGCTTCATGTTTTTGGAGGTGTCTTGTCATTTCTGATGCGGAATGAAACCATCAATTTCTTTCAAAGCAATTCCAAACTTTTGGCAGTTAGTGTGCGTAGTTTCTATTGTGTTTCGATACAGTCGATGCATTACATTCTGAGTACATTTGTGTATTGAACGAATCATTATTGGCTCATTATTTTTTTATTTGCACTGCAACATTTGTTGCATTGTTATGCATTTTATTTACTTTGGCTACTTTCATTTTTAAACATTTACACATGTAGACCTTTCCATTCCAAACTATTTTCCATTTATTTCTGAAAACAAACTATTGATGATTATGAAATGCCCTATTGAACTTTTGCTTCTGTTCTAAAATCTATTAACTAGTCTAACTTTAGTGTTTTTAAATCTGAACATTTATTTACCAGTTTTCATAAAACAGAGGTGTGGATTTGAGTCATATGACTTAGATTCATTAATTTGGTGACTCGACTTTACAGTATGGCAAAAGACTTGCCACTCAACTTGGACATGAGCCCCAAAGACTCACGACTTGGCTCAGGCTTGAACCCTTTGACTTCGAAAGTCTTCTATCGATTCACATTTGTATTTTGCTCTGTGTGAGATGCCTCTGTGTCTGAGAGAGAGACCACGCACAATCAGCCAATAAAACTGAAGCGTCTTTAAGATCTAAGTTCTATTGTATAACTTTTTCCTTTTGGAATCAAATCCGCGTTCAAGCATGACGTTTCTGGATTTTTGATATCTGTTTTGCTTGAGTCCTGTTGGGTTATCAGATTTTACTAACTGATGTTTCATTTACATACCCATTTAAATCTCTGTGTTTAGTATTTTTTGTATCTGTTATTGCTTTGTTTTTGTTTCTTTGTAAAGGACAAAGTAACTTGAATTTAAAGTTGTGCAACTGTTGACTTGACCTGGACTTGCCCTGTACTGACTCAAACTTGCCATGTACTAACGTGACTCGCACTTGCCTTACATTGACTTGGACAGTATTGACTTAGGACTTGACTTGTAAAATAGTGACATGGTCCCACCTCTGTCATAAAATAAAAAAATACATTCAATAAAAATGTAAATGAAATGTATGTATATATATATATATATGTATGTATAATCTCAACACTGTCCTGGAGATTGGACTGAAAGTTAATGAGGCTCTTCCCGTTAAAAAATGATAAATGATTATACTTAACATACAATTAAAGTCAAAATAAAAATATTCAGAGGTTAAAAATGGATACCAGTTTATGATCATTTTTTAGTAGTCTAATTTGAGATCTACAAAGCGTGCTTTCTTCCTTCTCCATAAAACTGCCCTTTTAAAGATGAACACAAAAATAGCTGTTTCCTCCATTTTCCCCTTTCATGATGTTTCCTGGAATCTTCAGTTGAAGACAAGTGTAAAGAATGCTGCTCAGGACGCATTGATCTGTTTGGAGCTTTTCAACCTTGCATGCACTTAAAGTGCTTGTTTGTGATATGAACAGAATTAGACTCAACAGCCCTAATGGTCTTCCGGAAGATTCTAGTGCCAGTTTGTTGCTGGATATAGAAAGTACTCCCCATTCCACATTGCTGAATAATGCAGGATAGTATGCACACTGAGTGTTGTCACCCAGTTTGATATGAAATATTTATTGTTGACATTTTACGTGTGAATCACTTACCATCCTTTGCAACTTGTGATTGTTTTGAAAATGGTAATGATGAACTCTGCCTGTCCTGAAATTAAAGCAAAAATAAGTTTAATTGAATAATTTAAAGTAATTGCATGTGATAAATGTTATTTACTCACATTTATTCCATGAACTCATTGTGTCCAATGTCCAAAAAGTGGCACAAATAAATTTTTTAATCATTGTTTCAGTATCATAGCTATGAATGCTGAAGTTAATATTTATAAGCAAATTCTATATTTTTATATTATTAGATGAAAACCTTAGCTTTTATTATGTTTATGTAATCATTTGGATGAGCATGTTTTTGAAATATGAAATACTAAACTTTGTTCATGGTTGCAAAATAAACCCAAAATATGTCAATAAAAAGGTATCTTTCATTGTATCGAAATTTCACCTAAAATAACATACCTCAACCAGAATATTGAGGATGAATTAAGTGAGGTACAACTCTCATTAAAATACAAAGACTCAAAACATGCTCAATCATTCATTTGTGTAGTTACAGGGTTAATGTCTGTGTTGAGCTATGTACATTTCTGGTTGAATTAAATGTTATTTTTTTTTTGCACGAAACTACTGCACCCATGTGTATTGCCTGTTTTGAACCATTAAACTTCATTTACATTCCATTAACAGTGCTCTCTGATACAATATATATATATATATATATATATATAATGAATATATGCCTAAAAGTCAGAGAAATTTGGCCTGAGAGGGTTTGAGGTTGTGTGTTGTCAGAATATTCCGGAATGACACACCTGTTCCATCTCTCATTAAAGTTTTTTTAGTCAATTAGCATATTTCTAATGACGCCTTGAACAGCTCCACATGTAATGAGTTTGATATGTGAGCCATGTTTGTACTCTCACCTGCTTTCCCGGCAACTGTCAAACTTTGCACATAAGAAGATCTGAAGATTTGAATCAGGGACCTTGGGTGATTGAAAAGACAATGTGTGGCTGACTTTCAGAAGTGCAGGTGTTTGAATTAGGTGCACTCCATCTTGGTGCAGACTTGGTGTGTGGTCCTCGCTGTGATGGTGAAGTGCATTACGGGGTCTTTCATGTTAAATACATTCTTACTTTATAGATAAATGAATGTTTAATTGCCTCAGAGACTGACGTATTTTGATGTTGATGATCAATGTCACAAATGTGTGTTTTAGTCATTTTAAACATCCTTCACAAATTCACAGACTACAATGGCCTGCCTTGTTGTCTGAGCATAAAGTGGCATCAAATGTCTGGAGAGTATCCATGATATATCACAGAGGAGATGAGGAGAACGGTAGGATGAACAGGAATGAGGTAGAACTGTTTTAAGTTTGGTTAATAGTGGTATGAGCTATATTTTTTGATTGGAAGCACTGGTGACACTGATTATTCCTCCAGATTTTTCCAGATTCCTCCAGAAGTCACATTCTTAAAAAAAGATTGGACTTTTTTTATTTGTTAAAAGACAGTATAAGGTTCGGCCAGTTTAATTGGTGCAGAAGTAGCAAAACTGTGATTGCTGTGGTACAGTGTAACAATTATAATGGAGCAAACACCAGCCAAAGATTTAAAATAGTTAACAAATAACATACATCGACTTGCATCTACATAATACCTATTAAATAAAAAGAAAATTTACATGTTGATTTATTAAACTTGAAAACAAAGAAGCATAAACCAATCAATAATAGATTTTGATGACGTCATTGGACAGGACTGTTCCCGGACTTTGGAAATCTCCAAAGATACTCACCTAGCCCCCACTATTAAAATATTAAAAATTAAATTCTAAAAAAAAAAAAATACTCAGGCTTTTGCTTTATTGTAAGAAGTGGCATAATAGGTAGATACGTCTACCTGCTTCAGGTAAATCGGTTAATCTAAATTTCCAATTTGCTATAACTAAATCCAAATTAATCTAAACTTCCTCAGTTAGCTATAATGAAAAAATGAAAGACATCCCCAAAAGTGTTCTACTGAATTAAGATCTGGTGACTGTGGAGACCATTTGAGTACAGTGGTCTCATTGTCATGCTTAAGAGACCAGTCTAAGATGATTCACACTTCATGACATGTGTCAGCCTGCTGGAAGTAGCCATCAGATGATGAGCACACTGTGGTTATTAAGGGGATAAACGATCAGTAACAATAATCAAAATGTGCCTTGAAAATATTCCCATTGATACAAAGCAAGATGGATCCATGCTTTCATGTTGACTACCATCTGAATGTTACAGTAGAAATCGAGACTCATCAGACCACGCAACATTTTTCCAATCTTCTATTGAGAAATTCAAGGAGATCAGCAGTATGCCACGTTTAGTCACTTAAATCACTCTTTTCCCCTGTTCTGATGCTTGATTTGAAATGCCTCTGCACTAGGTCTACATACTCTTGACTATGTCTGCATACCAAAATGCTTTGAGTTTGGCGCCATGTGATTGGCTGATTTGGTGTACCTAATAAAGTGACCAATGAGTATATTGAGCTGCTCCCTAAAGTTAGAGCAGAGACCAGTAAAAAGGTGGGGTTACACCTCATCACCATTTACCCGTCTTATAGCTTGCCATCATATTTCTAATTAAGCTCTGAAGTCGATCATTTGAATAGTTTAACATTCATACTCCCACAAGAGCCATTCAGGGCTTGCTCTATGCTATTCTCACTGTCCCATATTTCCTTTTCTGTGGCGTAAATGAAAAAGCTCAGTAGCTTTATTGACTGTTGTAATCTCTCTGGAAGGCTCAGTGTGCTCTGACTAATAGCGTGAGAGGAAGCTCATGCATTAGTGATGGAATCTCAAAGCTGGGAAGTTGAGGGTCTTTGGTGGTGCTTGCTATTCTTAACAGTGAGCACACTTCAAACAAAATCATGGGGATAGAGTATAGTGATGCGATGCATCTTTTATCAGCAAATATTTTTGTCATGTTGGCTTAATTTCTTTCAAAATGTATTTTGCAGAGTTAGTTTCCAAACTGTGGCATGGTGTGACCCTTATTGTCATTTCAAATATTTTCAAAAGAAAACTTTTTAGAAAAAGAAAACTATTAGAAAGAGGACCGTAAAGGTCTATCATTGCTCTAAAATACAGTGGTCTCAGAGGAACTTGACAGTTCACTGTAACTTACTTTAGATTTGAAAATGGTCTATTGTTACAAATTAAAAACACATGAAAATAGTCATAACATTACATTGATACCTTGACTTTAAAAAAAAATTATTGCAAATTTTGTACCTCATGGTACAAAATCATCTGTGTGTAATGGCTCTTAATGACCAACCTCACCCCTTCACTCCTTATGAAGCTTCCCCCCATTCTTGAATAGATTTCCTACCACACTTTTTCTTCCACTCAGCTTTTTATGAATTTTCTTGGATATAGCATTGTTTAAAAAAAAAACAGCATATTGATGACATTTGTGCATCTTGTCACCAATAGTTGTGGCCATCATGATTGTTTAGTTACCTCAGACTGAAGTTATTTTCTGAGAGTTGAAGATTGAAGTTTAGCTTTCATTATGTTTGCTATCATGTATAATATTCAAGAAATTAATTAACTGGATAAATAATGTTCCACCATAATGCTGTAATTTCATTTTTTTAGTTTTAATTTAATTTACTTTGATCTGTCTTGTTCTTTAATTAAATAATCACAGTTTAGAGATGACAATTGAGACATGGGTTCTGACATCAGAGAAAACAAAGAGAAATGTAACCGTATCATGGTCCAAAAGTAATTTACAATAACTTAAAGATGGTGGAAAATATTGGGAGGAGGGTAATCAAAATCTTATCACTGCGATACTGCTTGTTATGATTAGAACAACAAAGCAACTCCAATAAGCTTTTTCCAGTTGGCGATTTCAACAAAGCACCCAACTGGGGTGTCTGTTGGGGGATTTCTTGGCTCAGGTCCCTTCCTGATTCTTGAGCCCCTGCCTGGACAGCTGACCAAATATGCGTTGCCTCACCAGGTTAATTATCTGCAAGGCGAATTAGTGAATTCAGTCTTTAATATCGGATTCTTCAGGTAATATCGGATTATTGATTATGTGACATTTTCTGTTTCTTTCCTTCTTTAATGTTCTCTTTCTCTTTTTAATTCACCAAAACTATGTTCAATAGTTAAATGTGTTCGGAAAGACTTGAATTTTGCTGTTTGGGAGTATTAGGGTGAGGCCCCCTTGCACAGTTTTAAATCACTGCTAAATCTTGCATTGCGAATTTCTTTTATCTAATATTTGCTAATATTGCAAGCCTCCAACAATAATGAATTGGTAAAGCTGGTCTTTTTATGAGGATATGGCAGCTTTCCACAAATGGAAGTGCACGCTGATGAAATCAAAAGACCTGGAGCATAAACAGACATATCTTGTTTTGAATATTGGTCACGTCAATTGGACAAACAGCCATATTTCTGACTGCTGGCAAACAGAAAAGTGCTGCAAATTAGCATAGAGCCTGGAAAAGCCATGGCAAATATTGTGTGCTATGCAGAACCAAAGCTGAATCTTATCTGAAAGTGGTGAAAATTGCATTCATCACTCTTTTTTTACTGTACTTTAGACAATTACTTTAATTTACTGTATTATTCACTGTTGTGTGCAACCTTCCAAAGGCCACTGAAGTTAAACACCGATTGTTATCTTATACGCTTCTCCTAATCAAGGGAGTCGGCGCATAATGAAGCTAATAAACCTATTTTCCTTACAAAATATGCACAGATGAGATGCGATTTAGGGGTTATGAATCATTACGAGGCTAATCTCTGCAGAATAAACATCCATGATGCCTGCTGCACCAGTTTAGTTGATATTAGAGCTCAGATGCATGCTTCAATCTATTCGATCCTGTTATTCTTATAATCTCTTGCCATGATGCTGTTCACGTCAGACAGCAAGATTTCTGTTTAGACATAGAAATACAATGGTGGCAAATTAGCAGTGAAAAACAATACAAAGCTGATGGGAAATGATGGTGTGAAAAAATGCACATGGCATCAAATTAAGGAGAGAATGAGGCCTGTTTGGAGATAAGATAATAATTGCAGTGGAAAAGCTAGATTATTTATTTAGTTACTTATACTTATTTAGTTTTCACATGTTTTGCTCCAAATACAAAATTGCTACTGATTTGTGGATTTAGTGTTAGTCCCCAATTATTTTTTCACAAGGGTCAAATTGTTGAAGACGAACTAGAAAGAAGGCTGAAGGCCATGGCCATTTAACACCCATCCTTTTCCCCCAGCAGGGCCAAATAATAACCCCCTCCATTGAATACATTTTAAATAAAGACATATAAAACCAAACAATTTTTAATTTCTACTCAATCGTTAAACATAAATCAAAGGAAAAGAATATATTTATGTCATGAACATGTTTTGTGTTATAATGGTTTTCAAGGTCAACATTTTTTATTTTTAAATGCCTGCCATACTCTCATTTCTCTTTTATTCTCACTCATGAAATTTGTCATTTGACAGAGACCTGGCTGAAACAGGGACTACCAGTCCGGCCCCTCTTGTACACAAGTTTTATATAGTGTGCTTTATTGACAGATTGTCAATGACACTGTAAAATGAACGGAATCTGTCTCATGGCAAATATGGTCATGGAGAACGCACACACAGAGGCTGCACTAACTCAACTCAAGGTAGAAAAAAAGAGGCTTTTTTAGACTATTTTGACTCCAGCAAGGTGGGTTCTGCGTGGACCATTTCAGGTTTTACATGACGTTCGGTTGCTGTTGGTAAACATAATATGCAAAGTCTGCAGTGAAGCCAATGTGAGGGGCCAGTCAGAACCCTTTGGGAGGCCAACAAGCTGCCATTTGGTGATTATTGATTTAGATAATGTATTTTATACTTCTGTTATTCATATTTTATTCATTTAAATGAATATTAAAGCCAAGAGCTGTTTATTTTGAAGGAAATGAGAACTGGTGGAATTATCTGAAATATATGAGAAGTTCTAAGAAGAGGAAAAAATAATGTTTCATCTCAACAAGAGTTCAGAATTCCATATTCCAGAATTGCTAAATTGAGTTTTACTCTTTCTTAATGTGTTCAGTTTTTCTTCGGGGCTGGAAGTAGCACTTTTAGCATAGTTAAGACCCATTGGATCTGATTTTCCCTTTGAAAGGAATCTACGAGTTTCTTGGCTACTGTCTTTACGTCATGTTCTAAAACCAATGGCGGAAAAACTATTTTCTTTACTGATGAGATTATTAAGTGGTGTAGGAAGTGATAATGGTGGCAGTCGAGGTACTTTGCTCACCATTATACAAGAACATAAAAAAGTGCTTTGGTTTTGCCGCCAAAAAGAACACTGGCTGCATAATGACTGTAGGCGTTTGAAAGAAAGGTGGTAAACAAAGCCATTCAGTAGGTATTTTGGTGACAATTTAAATATATCCACCTTGTGATGGATCGAAGGTTCCAAAGCTCCTAAACAATAAAATTGATGAACTTTATAATATTAAGTTTGGGTGAGCAAATAAAGAAAGCAGCTTCTAAAAATATAATGACAATAAATAACGCTTCAATAAAAACGAGAAATTCAGACAGAAGATGAAACATGAATGATTTGAAAACCAACAAGCGCTGCCATGACAAAACCTCGCTTTCCTTGGCCAAGACAAATATCCACAGGCATTTATCTAGTGCATTTATCAGCCCTGGCTCCAGCTTTTTATCTTAATGAAGGATTCTGTTTACACATGGCTGCCCGTGTCAGTCCAGACCTCACCGCAGCTTGCGTTTCTTGAGACAGTAAATACTTTAAATAAATGAAACAGGATGAACGCTGAGGCAAACAGATACTACGACAGAAAGAGATGTGTTCAAACATTTTTCATATCTGGAAGGGCTTGTGAATGGAAGGCATTGTGAGACTGCCTCTGTAATTTATCATTGCAGCTTTAAGTCTAGCAATGGTGGCACTGAAAAACATGGAGCGGTTCACACCACAAACAACTACCAAGCTCCCTTTGTCCTGCATGTTCTCATGCTCCGGGTTTTGTAAACGAGTCTGTACTGGCCATTGCAGAATCCCTTCAGATCCATCACATTTACTATCGGAGATATGTATACAAACAAACCATTAATTTCACTTATTTGTTTTGAATTTTGTAAAACCCTATTTTTGTCTAGGCATGCAGGGAACACTAGACTTTATCTTTAATTGAATTTATGGATGAACTCTCAGCTTTAGTGTTACATAGTTGTGCATTTTATTTGAATTCTCAGTTTATATGATTTTGGTATGTGTTCACTTGTTTGCAGCACTGGTTTTTGTGAAGCCTCCAGCAAGACGATTAAAATAGCAGTCCACACAGCTTTATGTTGGCCAAGAAACAATGTATTCTTGGCCACAAAGCAAATATGATTACAATGATAGATTGGAGCTAGAGAGAGAGTGTGCAGAAAGCCGAGGTGATGGACTCCACTGTGAAACTGAGTAAATGAGGATTAATTACTGAGATTAGGATGTAGTTGTGCGCAGGGCAACTCCGAGCTCACAAATTGTTGTCTCATTGTAATACGCAACCCATTTTCTAAAGGGAGCAGAGGAGAGGCTACAAAGAAATGTAGAGTGAATTGATGTTCGAAATGCTATTGTTGAAACTATCAAGCATTAGCATACATTAGTTAGCATTAGCACCAGCCTCATTTTCATCTTTTATGTTTTCCTGTTTGTCAAGAATGAACCACATGCTTGTTTTTCAGGGAGACAAAACCGATTCAATCACAAGAAGCTTCAAAATCCTAATGGTCTCAATACAATGCTAGTCACAGTCCATCATCTCCATTCACCACATCGCATCTTTTTCTACATGCTTCAATAAGCAGACAGACCTTCCATATTCACTGCAATTATTCTACATTAAATACAATTGCACGTCCTATCTGAGACTCTTTAATTCAGTGAAACGCTGCATGTAGCCTCACGCCAACAGGAAATTGAGTTAGTATGGCAGTATTGATTTGTATTTACTCTAAAGCATCAATCCACAGTCTTACTCAGACAGACTGCTTTTAGCCTTCTAATTCTTCATTATTGAGCCAAAGTACGACTGAGGATTTTAAAGGAGGGATCTGTAACATCTGAAGGTAAATGACAGATTGATTTGGTAGAAATGAGATGCAAAGGTAATAACATTGGTGGAAATTACCGTTGACATGGTTACCAACGAATCGCTTATTTTGAGGTTCATTGTTTCCTTGAAGTGTTTCATTAGTTGAGTTTCCTTCCACGAATTTTTATCAAAAGTGTGGTTTTACTTTAACTGCATTTTTCTGTTGGAGCTGGAGCGCGATGGGGTGGAATTAATCTGCTGGACCAACTAAAGACAACCATGTCAAAAAGATGAGAGATTCTATAATAAGATAACGATATCTGAGAATTTCTGTAAAAAGAATTTCTGTGCAGCACTACTTTGGTTATTTTTTTTTTACATTGCACAGAAATAATTCCTTAAGCTGCACATCAATGAATGAGCTGAGTGGAATTTTTTAATCGTAAGATGAAGGTGGCCTTCTTTTTATTATTAAGCTGTGGTTAAAATAGCTCGTAACATCCAAGTTTGGAAGTTTCCATAAGTTTAAACAACTTTTATTTGTTATTTATTGTTTTAAAAAAAAATACAAAAGAAAAAAACCGATGTACATTGATGAAATTAGTGGATTTTGATTACAACTTGTTACTTTTTTCCCTCAATTTAATATTCATGCATTTATAGCATTTTGGAACCAAGCTCTTCATATGTTTGTTTGTAAATGTGTTTTTGTCCGACAAACACCAGCTGGCAACAATGTTCCTTTATGTACCAAGTATATAATAAGTAATACATTAACATGATTTCAAGGTATTCAACTCAACAGCTGACATATTCATCTCTGGGACCATTTCTTGCCCTCGTTCACATACCCAGTCAGAAAAAAATGGGCCAAGTTTAGCATTTGTCTGGTCCTGTGGCATTTGAATAGCTTTAGTATACGGTATGTAGGCCAAATAGGGTCCAAGTCTGTCAGAGATCTAGATATCAAATCTATGTGGTACACAAGGCATGTGCCAGACATGATATATAGGTTGTTAACTGTAATAGAGTTCGTTGTGATTCTTGGGAAGAAAATCTAGCTTGAGTTGGGGCAGGTATCAGTTGCTATGTGGGATTATTCCTCTTTAAAATGCATCCGTGAAAAACACTCAAATGCCGCAAAATGTTTATAGTAAGTTTAAGTGCTACTGATATATTCTCAACCCTAAAATTATATTTTAAAACAGATTTTGAGATTATCAGGGTTGCTGTATGCTTTTGACACTGAATTAAAAACCTTCATATTTTTAGAATATTCAGATGGTCCATTCACATGTGGACCCACAGCCTCACCACAAAGCTGCTGTTTTTAAATAACTTCATGTAGAGCAGGCCTTAAAGCCCCCAAAGTAATTAAAGCAACTGGAAATCAATAATCCCAAAGGCCATCATCTTGAGAGTCCAAAATGAACCGTGACTATTTAGTGGAATGCCGGTACAAAAAAGAAAAACATCCAACCACAACAGCCAAACAATCATGAAATGAATTACAATTTATAAAAGTGTGAAAATATATAATAGTTAAATAACAATAACAAAAAATAATGAAGAAATTAAAATAGCAATAAAAAACATTTGTACACCAATATAAAAGAGGTTCTTTAACCCCCCCCCCCCCCCAACCCCAACAGAAAAAACACACAACCCCTGTTGAATATAATTTTTTAAATTGCTAGTTTAATATAAATAATTATATTTATATTATAAAATTACTGCTACACAATAGACTCATGTAAGGTACATAACAAATTCATTTGATTAAGGTTTATAAGTTAAAAAAATGTTAAAAGTGACCAGCAGTGATGCATTTGCTGATGCTTGACACCAATTTGGTTGATAAACATGACTTTGTAATGGGGTCTTGAGGCATAGATGTTCAGCTCTGATCCTTTGTTTCTAGGGCTAAGGGGAAGGTGTATGGGAAGGATTAATGGGCAGGGGTAGGAGTAAGTGAGATAAAATACTCAAACACAGAAATCTATATTATTGTTAACCACAACAAAAATAAATAAAGTTGGTTATCTATTACCAACATATTGCTTGTGAATAGTGGTCGGCATCCTGAACAGTACAGTTGTATCAGCTCGAAATCAAGACTGCAGTATCGATTTTGCTCTGAATTCTGAAAAGAATAAATATGTGGCCATGCTTTAGTCTACACACATTCAGAGTGCTTCAAAGGCACACAATTCTTTCAAACATGTCACACGACAGTTTAATTTTCATACCCACAAAACTACCCCCATCCTGCCCCCCCCCCACCCCTCACACACACACGCACACTCACTATAAATTTGACCATCTAACTCAATCTGTACAAATCAAACAAATCAATTTCCACAGGTCTGTGTACCATCGCCATTCTCATTTACTAGAGGCTGTTTGCTTAATTTCCAGTTTAAAACTCAATCACATGCTCTGTCTCATCGGTCTGGTCTTTCCTTCTCTTTCTTTATACAAATATGGAGTTTTGTCACCTCTGCCATTCAGTCATGTTTCATTTTTGTCAGCCATCTCACAGAGTCAAGACCCAGCAGACTTCGTCAGAAAAAAATAGATCCTGTGACTGGTGTGTTCTATGCTACGTTGCACATATCACACGGCAGAGATGTCAACAAAGATGTAGCGGGGCAACAAGTCACTATATATCTGAGGTTTAAAGCCTGAGTATAAGTGAAGCAAGATATAGCAGGACTAAATTAATTTGATGCTTACCCCCAGCTGCTATTTAATTAATTTTGTGATTTTTAAATGTGAGTTTTTAAGCATTGGCGAATCACCAAAAAATGATTAGGTTTCAGTTGGTTTTATACTTTTACTTGCTTCAACATTAATAATACTAAAGTAGACTGGCAAAATTATTCACTCAAAACATCCAAACGGTTGAATCCAATAACTCCCATGACCACCAGTGTATACAAAGGGCTACTCTCAGGAGCTCAATCAATTCCAGCGTGGAGTTACTAAAGGATGCCACTTGCAGATATTTCCTTGTCACTAAATATTTCAATATTATTTGTAAGTGTGGAAAAATTACAGTTCAAACTAAAGTTACAGAGCGGGATTAGCAGAGTGTGAAAGGGATGCAAACTCTGTTGGCAAAGACCTCAGAGGTGGCTTTCAGATCAGCTCAAAAACAGTGAGTAGAGAGCTTCATGGAATGGCATTCCATGGTCAAGCAGCTGCATCCAAGTCACACATCATCAAGTGTAATGCAAAGCACTGGACATAGTGCTTTAAAGCAGGCAAACACAGCACTTTAGAGCCATAAAAACAAAATTGACCATACCTGTGCTAGGTATTTTCAGCAGATCAAGATATTTTGGAGAATTTTTGTATAGTTTATTAAAATCCCTAACATTACTGTGCATTAGTGCACAAAGCAAAGCCCATATAAGAATCTACTTAATAAAATGTGAAAATGTTGACACTCTGACAATTTATAACATTTATTAACAATAATATTATAAATTCAGGGATATTAAATTCTAGCACTGGGGAGAGGAGGAAGTCAGTGTAGAGCTGCCACTGGTCCATACTGATAAAACGAGGGGGTTTGGGCTGAAATGACTTGGACAGCACAAAGTTCTGACATTAACCTTATACAAATTTCAAGCCTGAGTTCATTTCCACCATTCCTGAACTCACAAATGCACGTCTAGAAATTCTAATGGAAAGCCTTCACAGAGTAGTTAAAGCTGTTGTAGCTGCAAATGATGGATCAATGTGAAAAAACATTTGGTTTATGTGATCTAAAAGCAGAATACATTTAGACGTAAGGTTCATATATCACATGTAAAAACTATTTCAAAACCTGTCCAGGGTTTGGTTGGCTTGGAAGGCACTAGCAGTCCCAGACTGTAGAAGATGACTGTGTCAATGACTGAATATGAAACATTAGGTACATATTTTTCTTTATTTGTAAGAAAAATAGCTCAGAATTACAAAAAAGCAGCAATTTAATGCAATTGTTAGTGAGGAAAGAAAGGACAGGCTGTGAGGCAAACACACAGTGATTATTGAATGAGTCGCTCCTGCTCTTAATAAAGGCTTTTCAGGAGCTTCCTTGCCATGATCAATTTGGTCCCTGCAAACATCCAGGCTGAATTTGTCAGCGATGTTCTATGTTGGGCCTGGTGAGAATGGAAGCAGCCACTTCAAGGAGGAATGTGGGAGACGAGGCCAGTTATTGCACAATTAGACAAGCAAATTAAAAGTGGCAGAAACTGTATGCTTGCCTGAGGGGCTGTTCCCTCCTCTCTCTTCTGGGTTTCTTCCAGAAAATTCTTTTCCTCCATTTGTTGTGCTTCGCTTCGCGCGCATATACTTTCTCTCTGTGCAGCTGCCATCCTTTTATGTTCTAGGGCTTTTGTGGTTAAACTTTTCTTACAGCCTGTTAGTGTGATGTGTGCGAGGAGGGGTGTGGGAGTGTGAGGAGGAGCACTTTCATTTTGAAGGCAAGTTAAACTCTGCTGAATTTCTTATTTGGTCTGTGATTCAGAAATGCCACGAGTACTGTATATATGTATTTGTTTACCTAGCTTTTTGGATAGATTCATCACTGAATAAAACTGAGCATCGAAGTTTTATGCAGTTTGAGAATATATCCAACGTCTTTAAAAGTTTTTCCATCAAAGTGTTTTAGCAATGTACTTTTATTCGTTGCACCATTCCAACTTTTTCAAAGGTTCTCCATAAGTCCAGTACATGGATGCTGGTGTTTGTACAACAAAAAAAATATATCTTTTTTGCTTGCCTGTTTAAAACATTCATAGTGGAAAAGCAATAAGAGGGAAAGCAAAGCATCACATTCATGGTTTCTGTGTTTAATCCTATAACGTTTGTCATCCTCTCAGAGCTTCAAATCATAATTTTAAAGACTATTCATAGGCATTGAACATGTGGGTGGGTTTAATTGTGAAAATGTTGCTTCTCTTAGAAATAAAGTAAAAGTATGAAGAGAGTTGATTTTATAACCCTGAAAAGTCTGGGGCCTTGGACCCTTACTTTACAATTTGCAAAATTGTTTGATATTTTTAGAAACCCAGCTTCTTTTTTAACACATATTTTTTCATTACATCGCACAGTAACTCCACAACAAACTTGAAATTGCACTGCATTTTTTTTGTATTGAGAATGGACGTTTTCTTTTTTAAGAAATCAAAGTATAGAGACAAAATAAAAATTCATAAATCTCCCCCAAATGCAAAGTCATTTTTAAATAAAAAAAACAGGCAAACCTCTCTTTAATCTTATAAACTGTTTTAAGCACTTTTTGTTCCAAACTGCTTTATTGTGCCAGAACAAAAACACAGGTCATATCACAGGTATTGTACTTCCAAGGGTTATTCCTTCCAATTTGGGGTCTCTAAAATGAAACTGAAAGACAAACACGCATTTTCTCTCATTTTAATTTGAATTACCTTCTAAATTATGTCATTACTCTTGTAATGTTCATTTAAATCCAAAAATACCAGTACTAATAACCTTCTTGAAACCTACACATTATATTTGATATTGAAATGAAACAACCGCTGGGTTGCAATATTCCTATGTAAAAACAGACGCTGTAACTGGCACATGCACCAGCTTACTTCTCAAGCAAACAATACTCAGGAAAGTATGTATAATAGCTTTTATATGGAAGTTTAGGATGAGTAACAGAGAGAGATAGGGTTAGGAGGATAAAACCTTTAATTTCAGTATCAGAATAATTTGTTTACCTATTCATTCATTTTCAAACCAGCTTATTCCCTTTCGGGGTCACGGGGGTCTGCCGGTCCCTATATCCAGCACACATTGGGCGAGAGGCGGGGGTACACCCTGGACAGGTCGCCAGTCCATCGCAGGACAACATTCACTCACACATTCACACCTAAGGGGAATTTAGATTATTCAATTAACCTAACCGCATGTTTTTTGGGATTGTGGTGGAAACCGGAGTACGTAGAGGAAACCCACGCAAGCACGGGGAGAACATGCAAACTCCTTCCACGAAGGTCACCAGGAAGCCTCGAACCGGCAACCTTCTAACTGGAAGGCCACAGTGCTACCTGTGCCACCGTGTCACCCAATTTGTTTACCTAGCAATTTTGTATTGCGATATTTTGTGCAACTATATATTGTTACACCCCTAGTAATAAGCATTAGATACCATAGTGCAAGAGGGCGCTGTCTTTCTGTCAGTAAGGATCTCTTTCCCATCTCTATTGTTTTTCATGAAAAACGGAAAGGTGTATAGAAAAGAGAATAGCCACACAGATTTTCTCACCACTTGTTTATTCCAAACCTTCTCGAGTGAATTGAATTCCAGATCACAGGCGGTCATCCGTTATTGAGATTACCTGATTCTGGGAGCGAGAGTTTCCTGTCTACGATTCAGAGCATCTTTCTGTCTATCTGCCCCCTGCTGCTCAGTATCCTCCGTCTCTCCATGGGCTCATCATCTCATTCCAGAAGCTTCCACAGGGCTCTGACTTACACTGCTCATTTCAGTTCAAGCACAGATGCTGCCAGATCGGTCCCAGATGATACATTTGAAGCCTCATTCTGATTTAAGAGGAAATTCATGGAGTTCATGTGAAGAAGAAAGAAAACACCTGTTAAAGCTGCAGATATAGAACAGGATAGCTGATCAGCGGGACACACTGATCAGTTGGACTGAAGAAGAAAATAATAATGTCCTTTCTTCACTGGTGAGAAAGTAGACTTTTACTGGAAATTCCTATTAGTCAAAAAGTTTATAAATGATGTATGACGTAGGAACTTGTATGGGGAATTTTCACTGTAATGCTGACATTAACTTGCAGAGATTTATTTTACGGAAGGAAAACTATGTACGAAATAAAGTACACAATTAAAAAAAATGTCAAATTGAACATTTTAAATTAAGTAATCAACTCCTCAACTCCCAGAAACTGAAGGCATTCTGCAAAAAGACTTAACGCAGCGTAATTCTTCGGGGGTTTTTTTTTTCAACTGTTAGTGAGCACAATCAGCAAAGTAAAGCAGCTGCCCCCTACCCCACTACCCCAACAAGTTCATTGTTTTGTGGAAACAGATTACCTCAACCCTAAAAACCCTACATTAAAGGAATAAAAACAATATTTTGAGTAATCGGTTCTACAAAGGTTTGGGTTCAGTTGTAGGTTTTGGAGGTTACAGTGTATACTCAAAAGAATTATTGAAAAAAAAAATAATATTTAATCATACCACCCACAGTGCTTCTGATCAAAACCTGTTATATCTGTTATGTGCCATATAAAATTGTCATTTTCCTGTATTATGTGTACATGTAACTACAGATCTTCCCTGGATTAGGCTTTCTTACATTCTTCTCAGACACACTTGATGATGGTGAGATCAGAGCTCTGAAAGCCATACCATTACTTTCAGTTCTTAATGACAATGGTTGTATGTTTAAGGTCATTGTCCTGCTACAGAATACACTTGGGGCTAATCATACGCCTCCCTTGTGTCATTAGGTAAGTATCAGCATGTGTTTTTTAGGTTGCTGTGCTCAATCTTTTCATGGCAAACGTTTCCCTCCTTCACATTGGAAGCAGCAGACGACCCAGCTTATTATATTTGGTTGATTATACACCTGACTTTAATCCTACAGAGACCCAGATTGTGTGCAAGTGTACCTATAATAATAAATGCTGGTTTCAAGACAAAAGTTTGTTAATATTACCAAATAATGACTTGTTTAGATCTTAGTTTTCTCACCTTGGGTTTAATTGCACTTATGGACCTTGATTAATTAGGGTTAGGGTCATTGCAAGATATGATTGTTCTTAGTCCATAATGTATATTCTTACCAGTAAAAACTATATTTTGTAAATCTTACTTTTCTGATGAAATTGTTTAAATATTTTAGCTTGTTCATCAGAGTCATTTGGTTATTTCTTGACAGGGTTTCTTGGTATATTTTGATGCTGCCTAGTCTTTAATTGTGTATTATGGTAGAATTAAAAAAAATTGGGATTTATTGCGGCTTCTCCTTCCCAGCTCTGAGTCAGGGGTCCAACTAGTTCTAATATTACATCTATTTGACCACAGATGGTCATTTTAACTCTCACTTGATATTATAAGTGATTTGTCTCACCGGAGGAAAGGGCTGAGCAATGATGGAGAGAGGTGAGACTAGAATAAGAGAATGACAGGAGGGGAGGAAAAGAGAAACTCAATAAGATGAAACAAAATCAATGGCTGGATGCTGAGGCTGCGTTTTGCAGTTTAGGGCACGATCACACAACCATGGATTTGCACTCTAAAAACAGAGCTTTGAAAGCGACACAGTAAAAAGTGATATTTATTCAGAGTCAGAAAAGAAACAGAAAGGAAGACCGTCTTAAAAATAAAATCAATAATTCATTTCAGCAAAAGCATCCGTGAGGAAGAGAGTGAGCAAAAGCTGGAACTGCAAACAAATGGCATGCTTTAAAGGTACAGCAATGTTGAAAGGCTATTTACTGAGTAAATATTTCATTTGTTTTGAACTTTTAGGATTTTCTTTCAATGTCTATGTAAGCGAATTAATCTACACACACATTTTTCTCAAAAAGAGCTCAAAATGACATGTTTCACATGAAATCATGTCAGACATCGTCTCAAAAAAGAAAGAAAGGTATATACTGCTTGCTTCCAGAAATAGCCATTTTTGTGGTACTTTGTGTTTAATATGGAAAAATAAAGTGGAAATGGATATGGGTCTTAAAAGCATCTGAAGAGCTTCCTTAATAGGTTCAAAAGCAAAGTGACGAAGCAATGGCATCCCAGTTGCTTTCAGCAAAAAGAGTGAAAGTTACTATTGGGGGTAGTGTGTGGGCACACTATGAGAAGCAATTTTACCAACAATAAGTCTCTTTCACGTCATTCCCCGACTCATTGGATTACAAGTAAAAGTCATCGCAGAGTGTACCATGAATATTTTTGATGAGATTTATATTCAGAAAATGTAAACTATGTAACATTATGTTTTAAAAGTGTAATGCAGGGGATGTTTGTTCAGAAGATGGAGTAATATAATGACAATATGATTCAACCTCCAATTCAAATATGTATCTTATGTTTCTTACAGAACACTTAGTTATGAACCAATTCAAAGCTTTTAAACTTGACTAAGATATTAAAATCACTGTAAAGATAACATTGCATTATACTGTGAATCTTCAAAATGTCAAGTATACTTTTATTTAAAATATTTCAATGGTCTATGTATCGGTTTTGATGCAAAAGACTTTGACTACATTCAAGGTAAGTATCAGTTCACTGAATAAACCTGATGCTAGACTTAATACCCCATAGTTTAAGATTTATTAAGGGTGTAACAACGTACGATGGCACAATATATCAAAACACAAAGTTTTAGGAGAACCGCCAAAGATATCTTTAATTTTACAAGTGAAATTGCAAGTGGTGGATAAATTTAGTGTGAATACATTTAGGTAGCCTTTTCATTTTAGAACTCAGAATATTCATTGATTTATTTATTTTCCAACCTTCTTATTTCCTTTTGGGGTGGAATTATTCCCTGGACAGGACGCCAGTCCATCGCAGGAACTCAGAATAATTACCAGGTAATTCAGGGGTGAAACCAATCATGAGAAAGCATGACCAATTGTTAGTGTTTCTCCTCTTTGAACCCTTTGTTCTCTAAAGACTGGCAAGATCGGAGCCTCAAAACAACTCTCAGATGACAAGAAAACAATAATTGTTATACACCATGCTTTATGGGAAGGATAGAGAAAGCTGTCTCTGAGATTTAAACTCAATTTCAACTGAGGCAGGGGGAATACCCAGGATACGCTGGAAGGACTATGTCTCCCGTCTGGCCTGGGAACGCCTCGGGGTCCCTCCCGAGGAGCTAGAAGAGGTGTGTGTGGAGTCTGGGCGTCCCTGCTTAGACTACTGCCCCCGTGACCCGGTCCCGGATAACCGGGAAAAGATGGATGGATGGAGGCTGTCAGACTGCAAAACTTTAGCCCCAATTTTGAGTCGCAGACAATCTTATGTGGCTGTCCAGAATCCCAGGCAGATCTGAGCTTGTGCATGTGTGTGAAAATTGCACAGGGTAAATATCAAAGACTCGAGGCAGATCGTGAGATATTTGGCGTGGTAAATATCCTGCGCTGTCGGCGAGTCACAATGAGTCAGTGTGAATTTGTTCTGACTGGAAACAACCTCTGTGATTACCTGCAGCAAATGATAGTGCCAAATATCTGTTGTCGTTTCGGTTCAAAAGGGACTTCTTTTCGGTCTGTTTAGTAATGAATTAAAAACTTATATAATATAATAATTCAGGTTTTGCCCTTCAGTCTGGCACAGGTGACCTCGCATTGTTTTCATATAATTTCTTGTGAGTGTTTAATTGCGAGACGCTCTTTTAGAACACGGACAAAGTTCTCTGTGATTCTGTTTAATGTCCTGCAGTATGAAATCCACTGTCGCTGATCTATTATGCCATGTGCATTCAGCAACAACTAGATGCTGCTTCAGACAGTCCTTCAGTGTGAAATCATCTGTAACACCACTCCTCGCACAGTCTGAACCCGGCTTTAGGAACATTGGATGACCAGAGCAATTCTAGTTAAGACCCAAAGTGGCCAAGAAAGGGTCAAAAACAGTCACAGTCAACCCACAGACTAGTTCCAAAGACCTACAACATCATCTTGCTGTAGATAGTGTCATTTTGCATTGTTCAATAATTCAGCGCACTTTACACAAAAAGCCTCTTTTTAATATGCAACAAAATTTGTTGCTTGAGGTTTGCTAAAGTACATTGGACAAGCCAGCTTAATTTTGGAATGAGGTTGTGTGAACAGATGGAACTAATATAGAGTTATTTGGGCAAAACTAGGGGCGCTATGCAGAAACAACACAGCACTCCAGGTAAAACACTTTCTATCTACAGTAAAATTTAGTAATGGTTCCATCATGCTGTGGGCATGTGTGGCCCATGTGGGGACTGGGAATCTTGGTAAAGTTGAAGGTGCATGGGTTCCACTCAATACTGGAGAACAATGTCCACCAATCAATGAAAAGTTGAAGTTGTGCCTGGGCTGGATCTTTCAAAAAGACAACCCTAAACACTACTCAGAATCTACAAGGATCCATGCAGAGGAACAAGTACATTCTGGAATAGCCATCTCAGTCCCCAGACCTGATGTTATCGAAAATTTGGAGAAGAATAATCCGGAGAAGATTGGTCCAAAATACCTTCTACCTACCAAAATGCCAGAATTCTATAAAAGCTATAAAAAGCATTAAGAGCCTTAACTCAAATGTAGTTGCCACAAACCCAATAGCAGATGTCTACAGTTATTTTTTCTTGGAGAATAATACCTTTCGTGTTCTGCCAATGAGATTCAAAACTTTTACAGCAAAAAATATATTGTAAAGCTAAAAAAAGTAGTGTACACTAAGGTAAATGTACAGTAACTGCAGCTAACAAATAAAGATAGGGCTTCTCCTTTTCTCTCACGCACACATTTCCCTCAGTGCTAATGATCGTGCAGCAAACAAACATCCATTCCTCCCTATTTTAGAAGCCGGTCATGTAGGAAGGGCATTAAGGGCCTGGTAAGAACCGTATCAATATTTCAAGCAGGGGTTGGGCTCCACTCAATATCCCTGAGCCTCCTGCTGAAACAGAGAGAAAGAAATAAAAGTGTGGCTAATTGAAAAGGACATGGCCAACACCGATACTTAAAATCTTACAGGCTCAGATGTTATATTTGCTGCTCTTCCCACACTTCAGAACTGTACTTTGTAAAAACGGAAAGATCTCAGGGTCAGATGGTGTCAAAACACATTCTTCGTTCACTTTAGCTGATATATCTTCAGCAGGCAACTAAATGGACAATGAACAACCTTAGGGCTCAGCCTTGATTTAGTGCTTGTTGTTTCTTCTTGGAAACCAGACGGGTGGAAAATAACTTGGTGGAAATTAGCAGGTGGACACAAGTTCAAATCTCACTTAGGCCATGGTCTCTGCCCTGTGCCATTGTGCCCTTGATTAAAGCACTCATTCTGTACTTGCCCAAAGGTTGCACTCTACTTCCTCCCCCTCACTCAAAGGGTCACTCAAGAGTTAGCGATGCATAAAGAAAGTAATCCTGGAGCTCCTGCTCAATGTAGCAAAGAGTGGAGGGTCATGAACTGCAGTGGGAGAAATAGATGGTCGAAGTGAGCAAGAGCAAGAGATATAATATTGATGAGAAGGGCATTGAGCAGAAGAGATTGGAATGCAGGAGATGTCAGGCCGGACAGAAATGACTGAAGCTTCGAGGAGAAGAAAAGCCCCAGAAAGAGACAGAGAGAGAATAAAGACAGGGAGGGTTTTACTGTGGTGCAGGGCGCTGTGTAGTCTTTTACAAAGCTTTTTGAAGTTGAGCACTGGGATTATGGGAACGCTTCCTCAGCACCAGCAAGACGGATTGTTCATTCTGTACAGAAGAGAGACCAAATCCTGCCCAGCCATGCACACACTTTCTGAGCGCTAACCAGACCCCTTGAATCTGTCGAGCAAAGGGTCGCAATCCTATCTGCGCATACTTTTAGACTGTTCTTCATCTCTTTCTCTTTGTCTGGAGTCCATTTGACTGAAAATGCCCTCGTGGATTGGCACAGGCAGGAAGATATTCCATCACCTTTCCTTTGAAATTTTATCAGCTCCTCTTGGCATGGGTCTCAGCATTTTATGTTGCCAAGTACATTAGGAGGAAAGCAATGACTCTTTCCTATCGTCCGTCCATCCGTCTATCTCACTCCCCCTCAGGCCAGACTGCATTGTCATGCTGGCCAAAGCTGCACACACTCCTCTCTTGTTTTCTCTCCTTCAACCCTTCCCACATCCTCACAAACACACAATCTTGCCAGACAGCTTGGGTAAGATGTGTGCAGGCAATTTGCCCGAATTGTGTGGCATCAATCAGAGGGAGAGACACTAAAGTAGAGAGTATTGGGAGAGAGTAGCCATTCATACAGGCATGACGCTCTGCCCACGGGCTCAACTCAAAACAATGCATGATGGGAGGAAGTGGCCATCCGTGTCAGACCATAACAGTGCTGGGGGTGACAACATCATAACTTACACACACCCTCCAGATGTATTTCCCCTAAGTTTGTGTGAGTGTGTGATAGATCAGGGATGGACTGATGAACGGCTGGAGTAGACAATGAGGAGATAGGAAGAAAAGTGCCTACGGGACAAAAGGAGATGATAAGGAGTGTAGGTTTACAGTAGCTGAAAACAGTAGGTTACATTTATATTTACCTATTGCAGAAACCTGTGACTTAAAATGTACATATCAGACTTCAAAGAATGTTTCTAAAAAAATGCGTTCTAAACCTGTTGTTGCGGATTTATGCAGAATTATTTCAATGGGATTCAACCATCCTCCTGTCGACACCTCTGTCATGTATTCTAAAGCATTTAACCTTAAGAATTGGCACCAAAGTTGAAGTTCAGTAGTTGGATAAAGACACAGATCTTTAACTGTCTATTGCTGTGTACCAATCCAGGTTCTTCATCCTTTGGAGGGCGCAACCTACTTAGTCTCCGGAGGCTATGGTTTCGGCGGATCCTCAAAAGGCTGCATCAACCATTGGTTAATGGGATGGGCTAGCCTCATTCTGATCGCTGAGCTTTATAAACTCCTCTATCTACAATAAAATTTTGTTTTTTTTAAATAAAACGATGATGCTTTAAAATCCTAATATCACTACTAGCATTTAAAGAATCCCTTGAGCTACTGTCCTGGAATAAAAACATTGCATTGCTTGCTATTTTGTGTTGATTCTGTTGAAAAAAAAGTGTGCAACACATTTTGGTATAGGTGAGACATTGAAGGATGGTAGCGATTTCAGAATTCAGTGTAAAATAGGATTCATTCAAGAAACTCTTCAATTTTTGGCAAAGAATTTTAATGTCGGCAGTCTTGCAATTCAGACTTCGCAGGAAGTACAATCGGGATTGGGACACACCAAATGTACATTGAGTGGGTGGTTTCACCAGAGGGGAGGGATGAGAATGAATATTAAATATAAAATGGATAATTTAAAGTACAAGATTCCAGAATGAGTCTTTGGGAATAAAGTGGTTTGATTTGGCAAACAGATTTTTTTTTTTTTTTTTTTTTTTACAAAAAGTGGTGTGGAAATTTCTTCTAAGGAGCTGTTTGAGAACAATGTCTATACAACAATTACTGTAAAGTCATTTTATGGTTACGTTTTATCTGTTATTATAAGTGAAAGGCAACTCGGAGACGTTTTTAAAAGTGTAATACACGTGTAGATGAGAGCTTATGCCAGTACCTCTAACGTCCACTAGAGGGCGATTACAACACACAGTTCAACGGCTATAAACTGCAGCACTGTCAGCAAATAAATAATAAAATAGATAAATACACATTTGCAGCACGGAGCCTTCTATAAAAGGACAGTGCATTAAACACATATGTCATTTTATTAGCATGAATGCTGTTTTCTGTGCATGTAATGTTAGTAACATTAATGACTGGCTAACAGTTAGCTCATTAACAAGGTGGACATGAGGGGAAACTGAATTGAAACTTTGAGAACCCTGTCCATAATAAGCATGGCTCAGAAGCACTTATGCTGAGGAACAAAATGTGCTCAAATAGCAGGAGAGTGGCACTGAGAGGTTCGATGGTGAGGAATTGAGATTATTGAGCCACTACCAAACAGGACATGCTAAACAGTACACCTGTATTGGAATATGCTAATAGAACACATCAGAAATTACATAAACAAAGCAAATAATTCTTATTTGAAGACATGTGTGTGTGTGTGCGTGTGTATCCACATTTTGTTTTTGTGTTTGCAAAGGGACAACCCCCCCCACTTTCATTTGTGAAGCAGTAAGTTGAAGTAAGACTCCCTGCTTGAGGAATGGTGTCCAACAGGAGAACACTCTCCATGTTCAATGGGTCACACACACTATATCTACAAAATGCATGCTGAGATGTTTTGAAATGAACTTATATTGTCTTGCTATATTTAAGTTATATTGAACTTATTATATGACCAAAAAATATTAAATCAAAGAACAAAAATGCTATACCTTGCTTCTGAAATCTGAACACAGGTCACCAATGCTTGCATGAACAGCTGTGTTTGTTCTGCACCAGACGCCAGCAGGTCTGTTTAGCATCCTACACTTTGTTGATGGAGATTGCTGTGGTTTTAAAATTCCATCAATAATGTATCTCCCATCAAATAGTGTAACAACTGGCTCATCAATAGACTCACTTTCTAATATGTTTTAGATGTTAGTTATTTTTCTGGAATAAGTAACAATAAATCAGAAAAGTTGTGTCGAGGTGCAAAAGGGCTTACTTCAGCTAGTTCAATACTCACTGAACTAAACTACTTCAAGTATGATGCCATGATAAATGTTGCTTTGTAAACAGACACTTGCCAACTAGGGGTGTAACGGTACGCTAAAATCGTATTCGGTTCGGTACAGTGTCTTGGAGAGCTTGGTTCGGTTAATCTTCGGTACAAAAGAAAATAAGAACTTACAAAATCTTTATTTTGAAAAGCTGTCAATACACAATAGAGTTCTTGCATAAAATAAATAAAAGTGAAACATTTGGGTGATATTTTAAATAAATTGCACTCTTTATAAAGAAATACACATTTTTTAAATTAAAAAAAATTAAATTCTGCAACTAGTTGGGACCTGAAAACTTTTAACACTAGCAACAGCTTCAGCTTATCAACAAAACTAACTATTCAAGTTTTCTGTTTTTGGCTAAAAAGATTAACCTATCCACATTTTCTGAAGAGAGCACAGATCTGGTTGCAGTGATAATATCTCCAGCAGTAGAAAATGTTGATGTGTTGCCTGCCACATACCCGATCTCCGTGGAACAATGTCGGCATACAACTTTAAATTTATCCACTCGTCTATCCCCGTTATGTATTTTAACAGAGAAGCCAACGTGTTCCCAAACAGGAGACCGTAGTGAGGTGGGAGGGTCTTCAAGCTCTGGCTTCTCTTTCACTGTTGCCATGATGCCATTTCTCACAGCTACTCGTCTTGTACACTCTACTGTGCGTCACTCAATAGCGTCCGTGCGGAAGCTCGCCTAGGAATGGTTTTCTGCGAGAACCTTATGACTATGTATTGCAGGGGTGTCAAACTCAGTTCCTGGAGGGCCACTGTTTGCACAGTCTACAACCTCAACTAAACCAACCCTGACGCAGCTTGTTAGGTCCTTCTGGATGTTTGTAAGCTTCAGGTTTGGATCTGTCCAGGCAGGGTTGGAATAAACTCTGCAGGGCTTTGGCCCTCCAGGAACTGAGTTTGAGACCCTTGATGTATTGTGTTCAGATATGTATGTCTACTTGATTGTGTTTTAAATGCTATTACAGTAAGACCATTTCCACATGTGAAGGGAACTCAAGGGATTGGGACTGAACAGCTGTGTAGCCTTAAGAAAACCCCCAATCAATGAGGCTAACAGGAATAAAAGCCTTCAGTTTCCAAGGGAGCATAAAGATTGGAGTCTGGAGCAATGGCACCCATTATGCCAATGTGCCTAATTGTGAAAGGTCGGTTCAAGGAACTTGAGACATCATTTTCACACATGAATGGGGCAGCCCAGAGTACAGACCATAACCCTGAAAAAGGTTTTGTGTGGCGGTCAGGCTCAACCATCATCAATGCAAGATCTTATTGAAAAATTAATTTGACACTTGATGGAAATAAATTTCGTGACATTGCAAAAACTTAAGAAAACAATGACACACAAAAATGTGTCATAGTGAAATATAAATGACTATATCAATTTTTAAATAATAAGAGAAAAAAAAAATCCAAATTAGGCTTTGGCTTGACTCCAGCAAAGTCAAGCAAATGCACCAAACAGCAGTTCCTGTGTTAGGTTCTTCCTCCAGTTACTTTTATTTTGTCATTTTCTCAGTCTTTTATTTTGTTAACTTTCTCCTGTTCCTGCCTGCTCCTCCTCTTTGTCTGTGTCTCCACCTTCTTGTACCTTATATTCTGGCCCCTTCTCCTGTGTGTCTTCATTCTGTGTCATTGTTAATTGCCCTCATGTGCCCCACCTGCTCCTCATGTCTGGTTCATCATTCCCTCGTTTGCCTTCTACCTTTTTAAGCCCCTTGCTCCCTGTTCCATGTGCGGGTTCATTATTATTTAATATTGTTCTGTGTCTGGTAAGCCTGTTCTCTTCATATATCTCTGCTCAGTCCTTTGAAAAGTTTATATATTTTTTGTATTTGCTCCCCAGCAACCGGCTGGCTAACAATCGTTGATTGTCTTTTCAGTTAATGTTTTTCCTGTTTTGTTTTCTGAGTTAGTTTAGTTTTCTTCAGTATATTTATTTAAGGTTTTGCCCTACCACGGGTGTTTGTGTTTATTTGTTTATTTATTTATTAAAAGAGATTTGATCCCATCTTGTGTGTGCATTTGAGTTCGTTTAACCCCTCCCTTACCATCATGGAGGGTTGCCCCTAACATCCTGTTTTGCTTCATTTTTACATTTTGCAACAAGATTGCTGCAGACAGTGAGTGAAGAGAAGCCATGTACTAAGGTTATTGGATTTGGCAATAGCATCGTTTCGAAGAGAGTAAGCTATTCATTTCAGCATTTAAATGTTGGCACTTGTAGAGGATGTTTTGGTTTTAGCACTGGTTTAAACTGGGCGTTCAAAACATTTCATTACTTGAGGCCATGAGGATCTGTAATTAATCCTGTGTTTATGAAGTGCATTTTTCAAAACAATGCTATGCTGGCATGATGTTGAATGATTGTGGAATATCAAAGAATAAGTGTAAAGAACATTTTGAATATTATTTTTATACACTTTTTTTCTGCTCGGTTAAACAATTAATGTGTAATTTGTTTTTTCGCACTTAAGAGCAAAGATTGTTCAGCATAAAGTCAGTTATAAATATATAATTGCTTATTACTATTGGAACACAATAATAAACTTCTTTGAACTTGTTGACTTACCGTTCTTGACAAAAGTCGTTATCTATTTAGTAGAAACACCAGCTATTAGAATAATGTTTAATTAATCAAATGGTGTTACAAATAGCTCATGTGAAAAGCTCAAACTCTCCCAACTGTGTCCATGTGGTTTGGCAAGGATTCATACGATATATTGATGAATTTATCAGGAATAGCAAAGAAAGCAGGCCTGCATGCCTCCTAGAGTTCATCAATAACGTCCTCCGTGCTTCTTCTTTCATCCTGCTCCAGACATACTCAATGGTCCTCATGTCTGGCGACTGAGCTGCTGAATCCTGGAGCATCTTGTTTTTTTCACCTGGAGGAACTTTCATGTGGAGATGGAACTATGCGATGGAGCACCATCCTGCTGAAGAATTTTGCCTCTTTTATGGTTGGGAATATAAGAGGTTGCTAAGATCTCTTGATTCAGTAGTTGGCTTCCACCCTGCAGATTACTCGCACACCCCATACTGGATGTAACACCAGAAAATGATTTTTGCACCACCAAACTTCAATAATTTTTGGGTGAATCCGGGATCCTTGCGGGCTCCAGTAGGTCTCTTGCAATATTTGCAGTGGCTGAGGTGTTCAACAGAAGATTCATTCAAAAAATCCACCTCCTGCCACTTTTCCAGCGTACATCCTTTTATCAGGTTGCCTCGAGATCTGGCAAACTGTTCTAGTGGCACAGGCACTAGTGGCCAAGTCTCGTGGAGCTCTGCTACAGTGGAAAATGGACCGGCTTTGGATTTTCGAGCTAACAAACGGTCCTCTCAAGCAATTGTCTTGCGAGCTCTGCCTGAATTGGGCTTGTCAAAAATGCCTCCAGTCTCTTCAAAACATTTTCAAAAAACTCTGTTCTTAACACTGAGACACATTAAAGGTGTCTGCAACATCAGCAGAGGATCTGGTCTTCAGCCTCTTGATAATCAACACTGTAGTCTCAGGGTGAATCATAGGCATGTTTGCTGAGGTCTAGTTACAGTCAATGTGAAGGTCTTGTGCACAGGGGTTCTTTTATATGCACTGGATACCTAATCGAGGCATTATTAGTCACAGGGGAAGCTCATGACAAGGCGATGGCACACCTCTGCAAAAGTCTCAATGGGTTTTACTAATTTATGAACATTAGAAGACTTTTTGACAATTTTGTTTTGAATGGAAACATTTTTTCAAAAGCTGTTGGGATTAAATTGTGCAATTTCTTGTGAAAAATCTTGATTAGTAATTAGTAAATATTTTTGTCTGTAATTCACTGTGACTGTCTTTAATTGTACCAGCAGACAGGAGACAACTTTAATTGTCTCCTACAGACAGCAAACATTTCCTGACAGGACACACCTAACTGGCAGTATGAGAGACCTTTCAGCACAAGTACGATAGAAAGTGAAGTGTCTTTGGCATTATCATCATATGCTGCCCTCTCCGAGCTAAACCAAGTCAAGTAGAGGACAAACACTCACCAGCACTGTCATTTTACTGCACACAATTTTGCATCAAATTCATGAGAAGCCTGTAAGTAGTTTGTATGCCTGAAGGGCAGAGAGAGGCAGACACACACATATTCACTGAGGTCCACAAGGGTAAACCGCATTTGATGAATGAATTGGCAACTTTCCCTTGTTTGTTCCCCCCTGGCATCACTCGTCAGGATGTCGTGACTCGCCACAGGCAGAACCTGAAAAGGTGCTCGCCTTGACTTTGTAATGCTGCCACCATTTCACAGGTCGTTGCTCAGTAACACAGGGGTTTGAAGAGGGCCACAGGTAGCTGATTTCTTCTATTGTTACAGGTGAAACTCAGTGGACCTTACTGTTCTCACAGCTGGAAAAAAATGAGGTGGAGATGTTCAAACAGCAGGGGTGTTAGATAGAATATGAGAGGGAAGTTGTCAGTTTGCGTTATGTCATTTTGACAATATTAAATGAAGAGAGGAATATGTAAAGAAACTGGAGATGAAATAGATAGACATGTTGAAGTTGTTATGTCTGTACTGCAGTCGAGAAAATGGAATTGTGACTGTCCAACTGGAAATGTGAGTTGAGTTGGAGAAATGAATGGTTCTTTTATAGTTTTGCATTCACTGTATGCTCATTAGACATCGTGGATTCATACACAAGCAGGTTTGCCAGGAGAGTATGAGGCGAGCTGTCGTAGAGGGTCCAGGCTGAGTAGGTGAGCTGGGTTAAATTATATTTATGGTTCTCATTTTACTATTGCTGATACTCTGATTAAAATATAAAATAAAGCCATGTGATGATTTTTCCGGGTGTGGCAGAATTACCAGTCCTGTTCCTTTTATTGGGTCTTTTGTTTTGTTGCTCCTGATGTCTGGCTGTCTGTCACTTCAAGTTCTTGTCATGTTTGGAGTCTGGTTTTGGAACATTACTGTCTTGGTCATGCTGTAAACGAGGAGCAGGCTTTGAGTGGTACTGAAATAGGAAGTGAGGAAAGGGCTGAGTTCTGGTGATTGGCTGATTAGTGAGTGAATGTTCTTCGTTTTGAAAACCACCTTTTTAACTTTGCAGCCAGACATGGTTAGTAAGCTCTGTAAAGAGCAGTCAATACAATAGCCAATCAGAACCCTGAGGTGATTTTTTTTTCCAGTCACACAATGTTGAACCTGGCATTTCTGTGGCTCAGCACCGCAAAACCTGATTAAATGTGGTTATTCTTTGAAATGCTTTTTATATATGTTCAAAATGTTCAATATTATGCTGTAGCAGTTGGCTGTTCTTGTATAATGAGTGTCTGGAGGCAAAAGTGAAGCATGGTAGAGGTTCCTTGAACAGTTGGGCTTCATTTTTGCAAATGTTGTTTGGGATTTGGTCAGAGTCAATGGTGTTCTCAAAGCTGAAAAATGTAGGCAAATAATTTACAATACTAATGGGCAGCGGGACAAAGACACCAAAAGTCATTAAGTACTATCTTCAGTACAAAGAAGATAAAGAAGTAAGGGAAGTGATGGCATGGCCCCAAAAGAGCCCTAACCTCTACATCATTGAGTGTGTCTGGGGTTACATTAAGAGACAGAAGGATGTAAGAACTTTTGCAAAATAATATGCATACTTTTGCATAATAAATACATTGCTACGATAAGTCAGAGATAAAATAAATAAAAGACATTACCTCAAAGATTCACATTAATGAATCTAATTAGGAGAATCATTCAATCGTCATTTAAACAGCAGTCGAAAATGCTAACAAACTTAAAATTAAATTAAATTACGTTCTTACAGTTTGCTCTTTTGTATTTTTCTGAAGTGTGTAATTCCTTTCCAATATATTCAATTAAAATTTAACCATATTTTGCATCCTTCAAACTACTGAGTACAAATATTGTGAAAACTTTTCCAGCTCTTTGCTTTGTTCTGCTCCGAGGCCAACCGAAGCTTCCATCTCCCAGTCTGTTCTTCAGGGTTCTTGGATCCTTTACAGGATTCTTCCAACTCTCAGATGGTCTGCGCACACAAACCCAAGGCAGAACTAGGAAAACGAGGTAGATCTGAATTAGGTTGGATTGTTTTCTGCTCATACTAAAGTAGTTGTTTAGTTCTACCAGCTGTCAACTGTCAAAAGCTGAGCAAGTTCGATATAAATTTTCCCATTTTGATTCTTCCCTTGAGACTGCAGCTCCACTGTACCAGAGCGACATCGCTTCATCAAAGTCAGATACACTTTGTACATCCATCAAATGCTCATGTTTTTCCACTTGTTATTTTGAACAGCAGGAATCATCAAAATAATATATTAGTAAAAAACAGTAATGTTCCTTAAATGCTCCGGGAGCCTTTCTCAAACAACCTCAGCTAACGAAACCATTGAGTTCAGTGGAGCGATGTCTGCATATAAAACAAGAGAAAGTACACCACACACAAACACAAAGATGTTGTTTTTAAGGAAACAAATATCCTGGATTAGGTTTAAACCTTTGTGTGAGATACAAATGTAAACATAATTTCTCTTATTCTCTGTGGAATTTTGGGGTTTTCCAATTGGAATAGTCTAACGGCTCCATCCCCATATATTCAAACAAATTTCTTTTTAAAGGTTCCTGTTACATTTTTTTTTTTTATTTACTAATCTGTGCTAAACAGGACAACTTTTTTAAAACTATTATTTTATAGGTATTCTTTTTAAATCATACATTACATTTACATAATACATTTAAAATAACTGAAACAGATTAAAAGAAAAAATATAGTTTTTAAATATATTATTAGTGGTGGGCATAGATACATTTTAAAAATGTAGATTAATCTAACAGCAATTTTGGAATAACTCTAGATTAAAATGGCTCATTTAAATTCTGCTAAAGGCATTTAGAAAGAACGTTCTGTGTTCACGATTGGAGTTTCAAATTGAGTTTATTTAAATAAGAATCAGAGCAATTTCTGGACAATAATCGACTGGGGGTTAAAGGTTTGTGTTCCAAACTGACCGTCTGTTTCGGGATAAGATTTCCAGCTCTTCTATAGACAGAGCTCCCAACCAAACCCTTAATTGCCCAATAAAAGTCTAACTTTAATGCAACACATTATATCTATACATATACATTAGTGGAATAATGGTTATCCCCGTTAACATGCTGCAGGGTGTACCAATATATCATATAAATTGTCCCAAAACACATCATGGATTTACTGGTATATATTGCTAAGGAACTGAAGTCTTTTTTGGTTGTTATTGATGGTGTTTCCAGTCACTTCTGAAACTTCTTCAAGTTATCTTTTTGTTTTATTTAATTTTTACTAGTCATTATCCTTGACTCACATTGTACATGAGAAACAGGAGAAACATTATAAACAAGCCTCGATCACAGTACCAAAATGCCATTGCCTTGAATGGGATCGCATGCAGTGATGCTAAAGATATTTCTGCCTGCGCTGTGGGATTCTTTAGCTGGGAGGAACTTTGACCTGCAATATCAGGTCACATGATCCATCCTGAGCCAACCACATTGGCAAGGTCAGATCTGTGAGCTTTTTTGATCCCTCAATGTGAGCAAATGTAAATTTTTTAGGATGTCAGTATCGCGTTAAAGTAGATTAGAGAGCATCCTGTTATAACTTAGACTAGTTATATAGTGAATTGTTTATTTTTTAATGATGCTGTATTGTGGGTTGGTCCATAACACACGCAATCCTATGCGATAAAAACCCTCATGGTTCAGGAGTAGTGTGACCACCCAGTTAGAGTAAGACACTTAATGCAAACATTGGAGCTGTCCCCTAGTGGTTGGATGATATTAAATGCTCAAAACAAATCAAATTAGACTCTAGCCTTCTTAGCTTTGCGTTCTCTAAACTTAAAAAAAAATGTTATATATGCAGTTTCAATACTTTTCTTTTTGCATAATATTGAGAAACATATCGTATCATGAATATCGGATCTTGAGCACATAAATACTGTACATTCATATATTCTCACACGGGTTCTACATCACTCTTCCTTCAATCACGCGATGTCAATCGTTACTCTGTAATGTTTTCCAGACTAATGGTATTGAGGGTAAGATTTATCTTCTGCTGATGGTGCATTTTATGCACTTATTAATAGTGTTAGTTAAACAGCAGGCCAGCTGCATGGACTGCAGAAATCTCTCAGGAGGAGCAGGCCTGCTGTGAAGGGTCTTACTTAAACATGCTGGAGGGGGGACCAGGTCGAGGAGAGTTTGGACATCTTCTTCCTCCCCTGCTGAGAGTGCTAAGGATGAAGAGAAGTTTGACAGAAGTTTGTGGATTAAAGCTAAAAGAAAACCGAAGACAGGACTTGAAGGGAATAATATTAAGAGTCTTCAGCTATAAATCACAAACAGAAACAATTTTCCTTTACTTTATAATGCTAATAAATAACCAAGTAAACAGATATATATATATATATATATATATATATATATATATATATATATATATATATATATTCATCAAAAGTTTCCATACATACACACGTTAACTGGCAAACCAATACTTTTATTATGATTGATGCATGAGTGTGTGCGTTTGCACTGATTTACTGACAAAATGGATCATTTTAGAGAAAAGTGAAAGGTCGTCTTTTAATCTGTCACCAATCTTTCATTCTTAATCACTGAGTGTGACATAGTTCTGACATTACGGGTATTCCATCCTGCCTAAAGCCACACTCTTTACCAAAAGCTACTGGTTAATTTAATGAAAGTGGAATGGCATCTGCTATCTCAGTGCCATCTCTGTCTGTTATCAACCTAGGCATCGCTAAGGGTACCAGCTGCCGAAGGAGTTGCAGCAGAGAACCTGAAGCAGATACACTTATTAAGAAATTAAAGCACTATGCCACATTAAATCACTGCCATCGGTGAATGATACAGTGCCACTGCTATTGTTTTATCTCAAATTCACAATTGAGAGATTTGCTTAGATTTTGAGCCAATCGGAACATTGTTTTAGTTTATTTCTAATCAAACTCTAGTTCTGAAATGTGTCTTTGCTACTAAAGTGTATTTATTTACTGTACCTCTGAGGAAAAATGATTGAATTAATTAATTGGTTAATGCTATTCTGTGATAATTGACTTTCTCACATTGACTAGAAGGGATGTGTTAACTCCAGATTAGAAAATGTGAAAATGCATGCAAAAAAACTGAACTAAAAAAATTTGCTGATAAGTTACTATTATTACTAGGTCCATCTATGCAACAATCCACCATCATTTAGTGCTTTCTTTGCACTCCATTACCTGCAAAGAAGACATTTTACGTTTGATTAATAACAATATTCATATATATACTTCATATCTATTATGTTACAGTTGCAACAATAATTATTATTATAAGTAAATATGTTCATGGTGTTTTCATACATTTTACTGTCCAGAGTCATCCCATAATTTATCTTTTAACATTTGTACAGTGTAAGCAAACTGTGAATGGAAGGCTTGGAGGCAGTGATCATGCAAATATGAATAAATCATGGGCTTCCATTGATTTTCTACCAACTGTCTGATGCACAGTACAACAAAAGGTTGTGCTGCTCTTATGTGATTAAGCTTCTGCAGGGTTATTACGTGACCTTTTCTTGTGAGGATCATAATTATGAGCAAATCTCACTTTTCCACTCTTTCCTTTTTTGTTGTCGCTTAATGGCTTTTCAATTGCCTTTAAAGGGTGTTTAGCTGCCCCCCCCCTTTTTTTTTCTCTTTATGTTTTTATAAGAACATTTTATTTTAGCCAGTTTCCCACTCTTTTGAACTTGAACATTTCTTTCAACAACTTCATATCTTGCTTTTTATAGCTTTTAATAATGTTCAGAAGGTCCTTTAGCCCAAGCATTTACATGACGTATATACATATGAGAAATTTGGTAACATGGTGTCATGTTAGCCGCCATAGTTTATAGTTTCACCATATGCCATGCTGGCTTTTGCTAATCAATATTGAGCTGCATTTGGGAAAAGAAAATAATTATCAGTGTGCCATTTTTTAAGTGGAGACAGCTTTCATGATGCTAGAAACCCTAGCTTCATTTTCTGCTTCTTGACACACCTGGAACAAAAAACTAGAAAATAAATATACAAGTGAGCTGGGAAATCTACCCGCACTACTCTACGGATCACTGGTGTTCGCATGCAGGCTTTTTTCTAGTCTGAACCAGAAGTGGAGGATAAACCTACACCTTTGGTTACTGGACTCCGTAGTTCCCTGCCACAGAGTTCCCTGCCTTGTCCCTTCTGAACCGAAGGGAGATAGAGCCAGGGATGGCGTTGCCTGGAATTAAGACGGGCTTTTGTACCTGGGATTTGTTGGAGGCTCTGCTCAAGATTTCTGTTTCTGCTCCAATCCAGATGGCCAATCCTGATTTTCCGAAAAGGGATCATCCTGTTTTGCTCCGGATTGCTGGTCCTTTTTCCCCAACGGTGCTTGTTCCTGCTGCTCCAGCAGCTTCAGTCATGCCTTCTTTGCCATGGCTCTCGAACTGATCAGTGCGGCTGAGTTGCCCAAGGATTCTCCCTGATCCTATCCAAGGAAAATCTGTCTGAGTTTCCTCGTAGGAGCCCATCCCAAGACTTTCCATTCTGGCTGCTGTTTTTTGTGTCCCCTCACCTCCTAAGCCGGAAAGCTTTCTCACTTCTGGTGGGGTAGCCACAAGGCAAAGTAGCATCCAACTGCAATGCTGGGCACCACACAGTTAAGCCCTGAGTTTTGTCAACCAGCTTTCTCTTGTGTTTGAAACCGGGATCTGCTCCGATCTAGATGACCAATCCAGATTTACCCCAAAGGGATGATGCTGCTCTCCCCGGATGGCTGGTCCTTTTCCTCCAGTTGTGTCTTCTTTACCATGATCGGTGCGGCTGAGTTGCCCAAGGGTTTTTACCTGGTCTTATCCAAGACAAATCTGTTAGAGCTTCAAGATTTTCCGTTCTGGCAGCTATGGACGATCTTTTTGCGTCCCCTTACCTCCTGAGCCCAGAAACCCCTCCTGCTTCTAGTGGGGTAGCCACGAGTCTAAATAGCATACAACTGCAATGCTGGGGCTCAACAGTTAGGCCCCGCACAGTTAGGCCTTGAATGTTGTCAAACAGTGTCTGCTAGTTCTTGAAATATCTAACATTGACCCCAAAACCCCTATCTCTAACCATAGGTGGGAATCTTTTTCTTTAATTAGATAGAGGGAGCTGTTTGGCAAATATGCAGCGCTGAACTGTTGAGCTCCGGTATTGCGACTGGAATATATAAATGAGGTCACTTCTTAGTGTCACAACCCTGTGTTTCCCTACGACTGCTCTTTACCTGTTCTCCAGAGTCTCGGAGATATAATCGATTTCTGGATCTAAAAGTAAATATAAGATAAATATATCCACTTGTTCATGTTAATACAGCTTTAAAAGAGACGCTCTGCATAGATCAACGTGTTCTGACCAGAAAGCTAGAATTCGCCAGACCCTCTCAAGGGGTGTGGCACTGATTAGCGGTGGGCAAAACAGAGGTATATATAGCTAGTTTGGGGGAGACTGAAAATATGAGCTGTTTATGATAAATATTGCACTTTAAAAGTTAAGAAAGGTGCAGTGCTAGTCCAGAGGAGTGCAGCTGTATGCATTGAAAAGGCATACTATGACCCCTTTAATAATGAACTGTCCCTCAATAAGTACATTTAAGGTGTTCTCTTGTGTTAAAAGCCTTGTTTTGGGAAACACACGTGGTATTCTAGTGATTGTTTGTTATCTTGCTTTTAAGAGGAAAAGTACATCTCTATCTAGAAACAATGCCCAGGTTTATAGTTGTCTTTTCAGAAAATTTCAGATTAGGCAGAATTGGTTCATATTGACTAGCAGTTCATAGTTTAATTAAATGTGGACAAAGATTGCAGGAATAATAGAAAAATAAACAGGTAAACTTTAAATAAAGTTTGAGTTAAACAGGTTATATATGCAGCAAATCAGAAAATCATTGTTCCTGAGTGAAACTTTACAGGAGCCTGAGCTCGATGCATCTATCTACTGTCAGGGTTTTAACAAATTGCTGACTGTACATTATCCCTACATGCAGGCAAAATCATTGGCAGCACATTCTACTGTGCCAACGACTTTCATTCCAATAAGCCAAGATTGACCATAAACCAATGCATCTCTGACCCACACACCTCAGGGGTTCAAGCTCACAAAAGGAGTGCAAGAAGGTAGGAAAAAAGAACAAAACAATGCACTTTGATCACAGCTGCATTGCATTTCTGTGCCTTTTATCTGTGCGGGGGAATTGATTTTATGGCATCCATAACCTTCAATGGCGCTGAACTTTGAAAAGAACCTTGGAGTGATACTGAGGCTGCTGTCAGGAGACATCCGAAAGGCTTTCCTCTGACATTTTTATTCCTTTCTCTCTCTCTCTCTCTCTCTCTCTCACTTCCACCATCTTTTTTTCTTCTGCCCACGGGGGCAAAATGCTAATTCTCTCGGAGGAGCATTCAGAATTCTGCTTGCCTCAGTGACTTTGCTCTGCAACTGGAGCTGGATATTGTCCATATATTTACGTGGCGTCTTTTGTGAATTTGATTTACATGGCAGGAGTGACTTTATGCTTGTTTGTGTATGTGTGTGCATAGTTTAATGCATAAGGACCATGCATGCATAATGTAGTCATACAGGTGTCATTCCTGACAGCATGTTGCGTGTTCTCTTTCCATTGCAAATGGGCACTTGCCAAGTGAGCTGTGAAGGGCAGTGTGAAGCCTTTGGCAAATTGCTGGAGGAAAGACAGGCTCGACCGCGGTAACAAGTGTTGCCCTGGATAAAGCAGTGAGTGTGAATGTGGGTATTTGCAGCAGTGAACAACATTCAACTATTATGTTCTAGTTTCCCTCCACATTCCAATTATGCAGAGAAAAAGATAAGTGAGAACAAGTGCATGAAATCCAACCCTTGATATCTTCTTGGTACAAAGGGCCATGTGACACGATTAGCTGATGCAGACCAGCATGGGTTTTCCTCTGAAAGCGGTGGACACTGTATGGTAAATTGGCCACATTTCCATCAATTAAAAAAAAGGTAACGCATTTAAACCATGTAATCAAAATTTAGAATTTCACTATTAGTACACATTTTAATATATCATTTTAATGACCATTGTCATGAACCAATCAGTGTCTTCATCTGTCAAATCCACCATCCAATCATGAACCTTAAGAAGCTTTTAAATCCTTTACCAAAGTCTCTTCCCTTGTTTAATATATATTTCAAAAGGCATATTCTTCCTGTCAAGTCTCTGAAATGTATAAAAAAGTCAAATCTACCATTGTTAGCCGTTTGATGTTGTTTATGGCATCCTTTACATATCTTTGTTGCCTTATTTTTTTTATAAGTATAATCAAATTTGTTAATGTATTTTTTTTTCCTTTTTTGTTGTTTCTTTACTGTTTCATTCTTCCTGATGTGTTGATTGCAATTGCTTGTAGTTCTTAATGTTCTTGAATTTTGAAAGAAATAAAGAAATAAAACCCTTCAGATTAGCCTATTCACCATTTTGCAGTCGTCTGCAGTCGCTTACGAGTTTGTTTCAAAACTAATTTTGTTCAAAAATTTATTTTTTCCCTTACAAACTGGATAATACAAAAAAGGATAGAAAAATGCTATTATTATATACTTGTTGTTACTTATAAATGAAGTTTATAACTGTACATAATGTCACTCCCCTTCTGAAGAAAAGAATAGATAACTCGTTTGTAGAAGTGTTCCTTTTCTTTTATATTACTTCTGTATCTGCTTCAGGCTCTATACTTTCTTAACAAGTATTTACATGTTCTCTTTATTTAATATTTAACAACACTACTACTACAACTACTACTACTACTACTACTACTACTAATAATAATAATAATAATAATAATAATAATAATAATAATAATAATAATAATAATAATTCAGGAACAATAATTTTTACAATATGTATTTCTTATCTGTACTTTTTTCAAGTGACACTAATCTGCATTAACCTTTAAAATAGTTTCAGTCTGGTTTGCTCTAACCCATTAGATTCAGATCAACTTGCCTGATTGAGAGTCAGAGCTGCTCTCCTCACTTGGTCTCTTGGCCTTCACTTTACAACATCAAAGATCTCATTAAGAAGTTTAGCTGTGCTGCGTGTCTGAAGCATTGTGTCAATGCTCCTTTTAACACACTCTCATAAAGAAACAGAACTCAAAGCACCTTTATCCTGCATTTACAAAACACCACTTTTGTGGAGGGGCTTTAGATTTATTTTTTTTTCTTTGTTTAGTGAATCAATCATTAACGTGGTCATCAATTCATAAAGTTAGTAATGGAAATAAGGAAGGGTGGTTGAAAACAAGGAAAGAAGGAAGGATGTAGGAAAGAAAAGAAGGAAGGAAAGGAAGATGAAGAAGGAATGCAGGAAGGATGGTAGAAAACAAGGAAAGAAGGAAGGATGTAGGAAGGAAAGAAGGATGGGAGGAAGGAATGAAGGGAGGAAGGAAGGAAAGAAGGAAGCTTGAAATTAAGGAAGGAAGGAGGGATGAAGGAAGCATGGAAAAAGGAAGGATGGAAGGAACGATGAAGTAAGGAACAAAGGAAGGAAATGAAGATAGGACAGATGGAAGGAAGGAAGGAAGTAAAGAAGGAAGTTAAGGAAGATGAATAATTAAGGCAGGAAAGATGGTAGAAAACAAGGAAAGAAGGGAGGATGTAGGAAGAAAAGAAGGAAGGAAATAAAGATGAAGAAGGAAGGCAGAAAGAATGGAAATAAGGAAACATAGAAAAGAAGGAAAGAAGGAGCATAACTTTATTTCTTGTTAGCATAAATAAAAACATACTGCATCTAAGCTGTCTGAAGGATGGAAGGATGAAGGAAGGAAGGATGGAAGGAATGAATGCAGGGAGGAAGGACAGAAAGAAGAAAGAATGAAGGAAAAATGTAAGGAATGATGGCAACAGTAATGAAAACATGCTCTTTTTATTTGTTTTAATGTTAGCTGATTAATTTTGTTGGCAATATAAATATAATAAATTGTTTGAAGTGACAAAAAACAGTGATTAGCCTTAAAACATTGAATTCTTTAAAAAGTACTTAATCGTATGCAAACATTGCAAGCTTTGACAGAATTCAAATGGTGATCCAAGGCAAATGAATAGAGAATAAAGAATAATTGAAGCACATCTGAATCTGTGCATATTGTGTATGTTTTCTACTGTATTTCATTATCTTGGTAAGCAGCAGCCACAAAACTGTACAAACAAATCAGGAAATGCCACACTAGCACAGCCTTGCCAATGGCCCTGTCTGGGGAAGGTGAAGAGCAAGCTGGCAGAAGGAAAGAGGAATGAACAGAACATCCAGGCAGGAGAAGCTCTCTGATTCCTGGCCTGGCACGGGACATCCAGACCAGAGAAGCAGAGGGGGTTTGGCTGCTTCTGTGGTAGAGCTTCATATCACAGCCGGCCCAGGTTTTGAGCATAGACAATGCATCTGTTCTACCGTGCCATCAAAGGATTCACGTGTGACTAGAGAGACGTTTCTGTAGGTCACACAGAAGTCAAGGGGGTCCCATAAATATGCTTCTACTCTGAGTGTCTCGCTATGATTCAATATTGTCCATCATTGGAGCACATGAAATATGCATCCGCAGACACACTTAAGAGTGCATTTAAGGTATGGTGAAGTGTACTCACTTTTGATGTGGTGTTTTCTTATCTAAGATACCTTACTGGGAAAACGGCTTGATTACAATGTGAAGAGAAATAAGCCATGGGTATAGCTAAAAATACACAGAATAAATCAGTCTGGATATTGACTCGCATGAGCCAAAGGGAAAGATTAAGAGTTTAACACTGGCTTGATTTATGAAGCTGTGTTTCAGACATCACAACATTGTTAAAAGTGTCAGGGCAGGGGCTCAGTGAGCTGTAAAATTCTCTCGTAAGACTGAATGAAGGTATATGGGGGATTCTTCAGCGGGCCGGGGAGCTGACGTTTACAAGAAATCTCAGGATGCCGTATTTCTTGTTTGAAACACCAATGAAAAAAAAAAAAGCTGTGAAGGTTTTGCTATGTCGTATGTTAATAATTAAACTCCTTAATCAATGAATTAAACACCCCTTAATTTTCTTCTTCAGTAAAGTTGCGTGCTTTTAAAAATGGCCAGTTCTGGGACAGTCAATCTCCAGAAGGAAAGCAGTGGCCTTCAAATGAACTAATAAAGATATAAAAAACATACAAGCTGCACACAAGCCATACATTACTAAGGGCAATGCAAAAGTGCTGGATTCATGTTCAGTGGTATAAAGCATGACAACACTGGACTTTAGAGCAGTGGAGATGCATTCTCTAAGTGGAACTAATGCTCTTCTACATATGAAAAATGAATTGGAATCTAATGGAAAGGTTTGCAGTTTTTCTGAAACTGGTTCTTTTGGGCATTGAGGAGGCTGTGAAGTTTGGTGTTAGGTGATATTCGCATGGGTTGTTTTTCAGGAACTGTGAATACCAAAAGTTTTTAGACGATTCCTGATACAAGACTTTGAATATCTATCTTTAGTTACAAAAAGTATAGTTAATTAGGGTACGAGCATCAAAGGTGTGTTGAATCGTACTGAAATCCGTCAGAGCACATTGTTTCAAGACTTTCAGTTAATTTTTGAGAGCACAAAAAGTCATAGAATTATAGAATTTCAGAATTCAGAAATGTGAAAATGTATGTTTATAATGAATATAAATTTTGTTAGTTTGATTTGGGTTTGTCGTAGGTGAAAAAAATTCTGCACACATGTGTACTGTATGAAGACTGGAATATAATTAATCGCATTTCCAGAATCGAGAGGAAGTTTGCAATTTTGCAAATACCTCTAAAAATGACCACTTTTGTCCGTGCAATACTTTAAAAAATCAATTAGTTTCCGAAACTAACATGAAACAATTTTAAAGTTTTTATTTACTTGCAAAATGTAGAACAGTTCCAGGTCTTGTACTTTAACAAACTCCTCCTAGAGATTGTGCCTGTTCACCTCCAAACTCCATCAGTCTTATCTTAAGGTATATTCCTTATTTTAAATTGCGAAAGTTTTTGACTTCATTAAACGATGTTGCGCATGGAAAGATGATGTTGCCAGAGATGTGAGATCCCTTTAACTGCTGCTTACAGTTTACATTTTTAAATAAATGTATTATTATTATTTTTATTTAAAACAAATTAAAAAAATTATTAAATTTTTTTGTAGTTTAGCAGCTTTCATAGAAATAAAATACACGTGGTTTACTTCTACAATTATTCGTCGTAGAATGTATTTTCTTATTTTCTTTAATACACATTTCTCTGTTAATCAGCAAATTAAAAAAAATAAATAATATATTTGCAGTTTACATCTATATTTAGTAAAAACGTTATACAATTCAACTTTATCAATGGAGAGGAGAGAGTGACCTCATGCCGTTTCTCTTCTGACATATGGACCTTTGACAGTAATTATCATAAATCGATTCAAATAATGTTTAATTAGTTACACGATCGATTGACATCTGACACCTTTGCAACGTAATGTGTAACGATCATTAACCAAAGTCTGTGCAACTGATTTCGTTTTCTCTTATAAAGTTCCATGACCTTTATGTCAGTGAGTCAGTAAAGGAGCCAGAAATGGCTTCTAACTGAAATTCAGCCACAGTTTCACATGTTTCTCTAAGGCTTCGGTATCTTGTTATCATGAAAAGGCACAATAGATTTGTTGTTTACACGTTTCACTCTTCCATGCATCTACAACGCCCATCAGTAACACTCACAGTCTAATATCAAAAGCTAACATGATTGCTCGCTACTTTTTCCTGCCTGATTCATTTTTTTTGCTGTGTATCAGCGGGCTATAGAAGCCTGCTGGGATTGCTATCCTTCTAATGTCATTACTGAGATGGAGCCATTCATTTCATGTCATCCTTTATTGGTTTAAAACTGGATTGAAATGAGTCAAACTGTAAGTAGTGTGGAAAAAAAGAGAAGGAATTACAGCTGAAATGTGGTTTGAAAGGCTTTATACGGCAGAAATGAGTGATCTGCATGCTTGATATAGACACAAGGCATTTACACTTGAGAGTGATGATTTTGCAGCTATATCAGTATTTTCAGTGAGAAAAAAAGGGCCACATCTGCAATCTGTCTGGTACATCTGGTATACGACGTGAGCCAGACATGGTCTGAGTTGGCTGCAACTTGGGCCAGTAATGGGTCTCGCAAAAGCTGGTTGTCTAGTTATAGTTGGGCTAGATACAAATTACAATGTAGGTTGTGGGATTGATTCCAAAAGAAGGCAAAATCGGGTAAAGATTTATGCACCCTCAATGATCTGTGGGATTTTTTCAGAATTTTTTCAGATTTTAAAAAGAGATGTAGATGCAGGTGAACATACAGACATTAGACACGGGAACTGAACTGAATCATAGACTCTTTGTACGTGAACTGAACGGAATCATTCACAAAGCTGTTTTCAAAAACTTGAGCCACACATTTACAAGATGAAGAGTTTGTAGGGAACAAACATTTTTACATTAACCCTGCACACACCGGTGCAAGTGCCAATCACACCGGTTGTTTTGCATTATGTAGGAATGACATTGGTCCATTTATTGATTAATTGAATAATGTGTAGGCTTCAAAAATGTTATTAGTTTTCATATTTTTGGTTTTAAAGCGAACATTACAAGAGATGTGAGACAAAATTTACAAGGTACCGGTAATTCAAATTGAAATGTGAGAAAATGTGTGATCGTCTTTCAGTTTCATTTTGCAGATCCCAAATCGGTGCCATCGGTGCTGTCTAGTGGTGAAAAGAAGGTATAACCCTTGGAAGTACAAAACCTGTGATATGGCTTGTGTTTTCAAAGTTCAAAAAAGTACAATGGGGCATGGTTTTTTGAGTATTTTTATTTAGTCTCAAAAAGTTTGTTCTCAATTTTTGCAGTTAAAAAAAATATCTGGAATTGTGGTGCACTATTTCTTTCCTATTCCTTGTGTGAAGTCGCTATGAAACAGCTTTTTTACATCCTACTCATGTCATCATAAGAGCCACCGTTCATTGGTCATTCTCCTTGCAAACTCTTTTTCATTGGCACCACTCATTCGGATCATTCTGAAAATTTGGATATGTGTGTTGGGGCGTTAAGACTGACCACATAACAACTGCATCTACTTTGCTGTCCAGTTTGGATTCTTGCACTTCATTCACAGCCTTTTCAGTAGCATTTCATATAGACTTGATGGACCATTAACAAATGAAGGAATGTATTTGAAAAGTTTAAATCTATTTAATAGGTAACTTATTGTAGGCAGCAGACCCCTTGACACCAATTACAAGTAAATGGGAGAGAAATATATAAATATTAACATACCCAAAGGAATTTATTTTGGCAAAGAAAGAACCCTTTGTGCAGATATAGCAAAGACCAATAGTTCACAAAAAACTTTGCAAAGACTATCTGGCTTACATAGGGACATGTTTTCCTTTCCACTCACATCCGCCCATTTTAACACCATTTCAGACTCTTCCAAAGTGACATTAAAGCATGATAGTGAGTACAAAAGCTGTCTCTTCTCTGCTGTACCCCTGAAGCGTTAGCTCGGGCTGAACAATGACAGCTTGTCCTTGAGTTATTAATATATAATACCTAGGTTGTGTCAGGAGACTGTTTCTTTTGATTGGCTTTTTTCTCAAATAAATCATTCATTATGCTTTGCATCAATGATTTATATTCTCGGAAGCTCTGGTCCTTTATGTAAATAATTTCATATGTAGGAAGGTTATTAGCTAAGGCTGCAAAGCGGATTTTGAACTTCAGACTGCAGGCTGACAATGCAGTATTCTCCAAATGCCTTCTGCCTTTCCATTATTTTAATGTTTATTTTAAACCGAACCAGCTCTAACTCGTCCTATTTGTCTATTTGGGCTTTTATAGATTTTCCGTGAAGAGATTAAGAACCCTTTCTTCAGAATAGTCTTAGTATTTGTCTCTGAAAGGATTTTTTTTCCTCTCTCTTACACTGAGAAAATTAATCTGGTATAATGTGTAACAGTATGATTACAATGGCCCTGGCTTAAACAGAAGTCAATTTCCTGAGCAAAACAGTGTCAGTCAGCGAAATTCATGCTGAATTAATCTCTTAGTTTGGTGCTTGGGCTGCTCTGACTCTCTAAATAGATTGAATCCATAGGGCAGCTTTTTCCATTAAAGTTGGTATGGGTTTTATTTAAATGCAACAATCCATTTCCATTACCTGATTCAATGTAACAAGATTAGTTGAGATAACATGATTGAAATAAGTTGAATTGTGTCATGCCAAAATTAACAAACTATCATGTTTTCCTAACAAATAAAATCACATCATGAAGCACTTGGGATGCCTTACAGCTATAGCTTTATCTGATAACTGGTCAATACTGAGAGATTTTTCGACTGAATGGTAGGTTTACAAACCATTTTACAATTTACAAATGATTATACAATTGTAACAAATTATAAAACAAAAAAAAAAAATCCGATTAGGAGCACACGTATCAGAACTGGCTATAGAAAAACCCGTTGGTGAGTTATGGTCGGCATCGTTTTAAAACATGTTTTCATTTAGCGTATCTCTACCTCAAGTTTGGAAAATCATAGAGACCCCTCTATTACCTTGGCAACCAACTTAGCGAATCATTCATTCATTCATTTTCCAACCCTCTTATTCCTGTTTTGGGGTCACGGGGGTCTGCTGGTGCCAATCTCCAGCGCACATTGGGTGAGAGGTGGGGGTAAACCTGGGACAGGTCTCTAGCATATCTCTACCTCAAATTTGAAAAATCATAGAGACTCCTCCATTACTAATTTGCCGTATCTCTACCTCAACTTTGGAAAATCATAGAGACATAGGGATTAGTTATATTATGTCACTGACCCTTCCATAGCAACCAAACTGTTTACCATTGGTCAAATGGCATATCTCTATCTCAGCTTAGGAAAATGACAAGTGAATTATTTGTACTCATTTTTTAAAAGAAATATTAAGATTTACATTCTACTTGTTCAGGGAAGTTCCAACAGTTCACTTGACAAAAAAGTGACATGACCTGTGATGATCCGCACATTTGCAATAATTGGTTCACTTATGTCTATGCGCTTCATATGCATTTATTTTACAATATTTTGTCTCTTTCTGTAACAAACTTAAAGTATTAAATACATGGATTGATCATTATCCTGTCTGTGGGCAAACATTTAGAGCCAGCAGGCAGTGATAGACTTCTTGCGGTGAGACAGGGTGGGGTAGTAAGGGCATAGATCAAAGAGGTGGTGTGTTTAACAGCTAATAATTGGGTGATCATTGTGGCATGCAGGAGATGTGAAATATCCATCACAGTTCATTAATGACAGCACCTCAGTGTGGCACACAGCAGAGAGACCATGACATTACCATATGGCCTCTTACTAAACATGCTCTGCGACTCGTAGCTGCTTTCTGCCTGGTTACTCTGACATCCAGGGGAGCAGGGCTTCAGAGAGATGCTATCAGCCTCAATTTTTGTGCTCACTGAATGGGTTCGTTTTACAAGTTATATGCACTGTTTGTCTTTTACCCTCATCGACAGTAAACTTTTATTGGTTCAAAACTATTTGAACTTCTCTACAGAACATTGGTGTTTAGACTTCATAGACCCTATTCACACATACATGCAGTTTCGTTTTCATGCAATCGCGTGTATGTGAAAACGATGGTCATGGTGAGTCTGAGTTTTCGCGTGGATGATTTTTAGTTGATTTAAAAAAAAAAAAAACAACAAGCATGTGTGGGAGATTTTTTTTCAAACCACTGTGTGAGGAAAACAACTGTTGCAGCTATAGCTGTGTTCCTGTGGAAATGGTTAGACAAAAGAAAGCATTTAATGTTTGAATTTGTGATCCAGCTGCCGTTGCAGATCATAAACTTTCTGACTTTTGTTTCTTCTTGCAGTTTTCAGTTGTGTTGAATGTCATCATCACAAAGTGCCTTGTCACCAAGGAGCTAGGGTCTGGGAGGAGTGTGGTGGGGCCTTGAAGAAAGACTCTTGGTTGACCTTTAAGAGATTTTGGCAGTGGAGTGGAGCGCCAAGATATACCCCTCACTCCTCGCTCCTCACTAACTTCTCTGTGATTCCTCCAAATGTATTTATCTATTCATTTATTATTGTGTTTGAACATATTATTATTTGCCTCCAAAGTTTGTCATCATTTCCAAGCCGGTCTGACTCAAGTTGCTATGTCTTAGAAAACTGGTACCACTAAAGGAAATCTGGAAAATCACTGAGAATGCTGGTAATTTTTAAAACTTCAAACTAAAAAAACTTGTGGAGTCATTAGTCTGTGCAAGATCATACAAGCATTGAAGGGGTTTCGAGGAGGTCGAATGTCACCAATTAAGAATAACTTAAAACTTAAAAGATGACGTCCCAGTACATAGTAACCAAACTGTTTACCCTAGCAACCAAATTCTTCAATCTTAATCTTAGCGTTGGAAAATAGTTGAGACATGGGGTTTGGATTATATACACTACCCAACATCTAGTTATATTTAGAAATTTCATCAAACATGCAAAAACGGAACATGTCTTTTAAAATTACACAGTGACTTGTTAAAAACAGCTCTACACACTCACATTCTGCTTTGTCATCCTTATCTGATATTTTTGATTACCTTCATTACGGAAGTATTTAAGTAATTCCATCTCCTTGTAAATACAACTCTGTGTCTGTCTGACACTCAAGAAATAATATGCATTAGATTAAGGATAATTAACATAAGGTGTAGACAAGCGGTCTCTCCTGGAACTCAGGGTGGTAAAGTCAACTTACTCCACCCTTCACACCACTCCTCCTCCGCACCACTCTCTCGCAGTCCCCAACCAAATCCGTGGAAAGTGGAAATTTTTTGAGGGGCTTCTCAATCCCTCTGACATGCCTTCCCTTGAGGAAGCAGAGACGGTGGGCTCAGAAGTGATCTTTTCTATCACCCGAGCAGATTACTTTTTCATTACACATTCAAAGTGCAAAACATCAGATCCGAAAGTTGACCTCCATGTCTACCTCTCATGTCGTAAAAAATATGGACACATTTAATAACCAGGTAAACTTTGCTGGAATACAAAAGTAAACTGATCCTAACACCATATTAAACAACGGAACCCTTGAAATGGTAATGACCTTTATTTACAGTTTGGTGATGTCACAAAAAGAAATGATATCCATTCACATCACTTAAATTGAATAGGTGGATTCAAAATCAAACAATATAATATTGTGTGTTGAATAGGCTGTTGTGTCTCCTGTTCGGAAATTACTTTTGGATTCATTGGATTGAAATAATAGAATAAAAGAAATAATAGACAATATTTAAAATATAATCTATAGACATAAATCCTGAATTTTTTAACTAAGCAAAAGTCTCAGGTTTTTATTGGAAATGATAAAGCTAAACCTAGAACTCCCCAATTGTGTATATGGAGGTATGTGTATTATACTGTGTGTGTGTATGCTTTACAAGTATTAAGATAAATTAGTTTCCTAAAAAAAGTTTTTTATTTGTTGTGCTTCTCTACAATTGTCCTTTTGGTTATTAGTGTCAGGGGGAAAAACTATTTTCATGTTATGTAGAAGTAAGCCAAACCTTGTCAAATCCCTAAGTAGGTCTCGTTTGGATTTTTACATTTTGCTCTGAGTCTGCACTCGTCTGCACATTACATGACAGCACTGCAGCCACCGCTTTTGTCATGTTAATGTATCACCGTGTGACGACAGGCGAATAGGATTTACTCAACCAGCTCCTCTGCCTTAAAATGAAATTGCAGTCTCATAAAACCTACTTTTTAAAGCTATCATGAGAGAGTGCTGAAGGCAGTATAATAAACTACTGCAGATTAGATTAAGAAGAGGAGAGGGGTGGTGTGAGATATGGTGGAACAGATGGAAAAGATGAGTGTTTGTGTCCTGCTAGTCAAAGTTGAATGAAGGTCCTGATTTGGTTTTAACATTATGCCATAAAAAGGCAATTAACTGCGAACATGGACAATAGGACTGAAAGTTTATACTTTGCAAAACATATATCTCCATTTTGCAGTTATCATACTGATTTTACAGGTGTTTTCCAAGAAATAGAACATGTGAAGATCAAGCATTACCCAAAATGCACATCATATCTGTTTATTTGTTTAAAAAGTATGATAAAAATTCACTCTACAAGTTTTTTTTCCCATTGCTTTCCACATATGTTTGCTCAGTAATCTCTAAAAAAAGTGCAGGGAGTTGATTTACAGCCCAAATCCCTCTCAGCCATGTCACATTTTGCGCATTTAGGACCATTCAGCACTGATTCTCCTCACAGCAGTCGCTCTTCCATACAGCCGGCATTGGGGAGTGAACCAAGCTTCTATTAGAGATCGTTTAAAAGCCACTTTACCTGCACAGCTACTTGCACAAGCAGTGACAGGGCACCTCAGAGGATCATTTCATAACCTCCTCCAGACTTTAGGTTCAGATTTTCAGCAAGTTATTTTAGCATCTTAAACCTAGCATTGCTGTCAATGCTAGGCAGTCCAGGAAGATGATCTAGCATACTGTGCATTTTGTGTATTTAATTTACATATATTCATTTCAGAAATGAAGATTGTAAGTTGGATAATCGTAAGAATTGCACACTGATTCAGAAATAAATGCTCAGAATTTTCCCCCATTTTTTTCCTGCAGTTTTGCTTTCCAAATTGGTACTGCAAGAGATTTCCACCAGCTAGGAACTGTGGAAGAGAAAGTTCTGGTGAGAGTTTCTGCCGCTCTGAGATGGAACCACTTGATGCTGTTCAATTCATGAACACAGGCATCTGGGGGGATGTAGGACTGCAAGAGTTTGTGAAGGTATGTGGTGTTGACCCTCTGACTGTTCTGTACACAAGCGTCAGTGTTTTGATCTTGACACGGGCTGCAATAGGGAGCCATGGAAACCAGTCAAGCTAATGAGTTCTGTATGATTGAGGTCTGACTGCAAAAGAAGCTCCAGAGAGAAGAGTATTAAAGTATTCTACTTCATCTACTTTTTAATTGTATTTTTTAACATAATATGTTTTATCTATATCATGCATTAATGTTATGTGTGTTATTTAATTTGTGTATAAATTACACATTTTATACTGTGTTGTACAGCACTGTGGGAGCTTAAACTATATAAAACTTTTTATACTCTTTAACTTTTAAAACTCATCTTTATGCTGTTGTTTGCTCTTTAGCCTATATGTACATATAAATACACAAATATGTAAGTGCAATGTGAAAGCTAAAGCTCCTTTGGAAAATCTATGATTAAAACTTTAATAGTACATAAGAAGGGGATAACCACAAAGTTTGTCCTCACATCCATGCCTTGAATCTTACCACTGCTTAAACTATCTCCCATAGTGGGGCTTGCATCAAGAAGCTCAGAAGTACTTAAACTGACATTTCTAAACTCATTCAAAGAGCCTGACACTTATTTTATTAACAGATGGAGATCCTCAAATGCATGTGATTCTTCACTCCAAGTTCTAGGGTTCCTTCTCGCTCCAAGCTACCAATAGTCCTCTGCTTAAAGCTCTAAGACTCGCTGTCAAGCTTTCGCCTTCCACACATGCTTGATGCTAACTGTCCAAATACAACAGAGTGCCCGCCACCTTTTCTAATTGTATGTCTTCTCACACACGGAGGCAAGTGACGAATGAATTGCCAACAGCTTTACTGCGAAGTCCCCTTTCCCACTCCCATTTTGATCATGTTCAGGTCTTCTCTGAGCTGCTGCATCTGGCACCTACTGTCAACAATGTTTGGCTCAACTACAATGTTGTCAAAAACAGTTTCTGAATCATAATTCTAGAAATGGAGAATTTTGTGCTCAGCTGTGGCAGACAGTTTTGCTATTTGGGTGATTCCTTCCCTCTGTGTCTCATATTGTGTACAGCAGAATGTTAAAATTAAGGCTTGAGCACCAAAGTTGAGTACAACCCTATTGTAATTGCTCAGAGTATTACTGTTTCACGTTTTTTTGTTCATTTTTGACGGTCAGAACTGGGTAAAATATATGTCTGATTGGTGTTCGAAGCATGGGTGTGGCAAATCAGCTCTATAGTGCCACCTTACACATTTCAGTTTATGGTGAATGAAATTCTGCACACATGTGTAGGGTACCAAGACTTAAATATAACCAATGTGGATTATGTTTCCAAAATCGTCAGAAAGTTTGCCATTTCCCAAAAACCTCTAAAAAAGGCCACATTTGCTTGTGGCCACATTAAGTCCTCCTAGTGATTTTATCTGTTCATTGCTGTCTTATTTTAAGGCATATAGGATAGAAAAGGTTTTTTTTTTTACTTCATTAAACTATGTGCACACCACAGCCATAGAAAGTCAAAATTCTGACAAAAACAGGAAGTTCCCAACTTGTCCATGCAATTAGGTTCAAATTTGCCATGCTGTAAGTGTCCATGTCTAAACTTATCTAAATAGCAACCAACAGTGTCTGTTATAGCGCCACTAAGTGTCAGCATTGGATGTCTAATTTCTGCATTTGTATATTGCTATTGCAGATTGTGTTTGAAGGACATGATTGAATATTTGGAACACTCATGTAAGGCCTGCAAAAAATCAATTGGATTGAGTTTCCAAACCGACAGAAAGTGAGTTATTTTCAATTTAGTTTTCAATGTACAATTCCAGGCTTTGTACTTTAACAAACTTATGTGTTAACAAACTCTGTTGACCTCCACCACATCCCTTGACACCAGAGGTGTGAGAACACTTTGATCACTGCTTGCAGCTTTAATTATGTATACAATTCAAGCAATGCAATGTCAGCGTTTATTTAAATTAGGTTTTATATGTATTATTGATATACATATGTATTATTGAAAGCCATATTTATAAGCGTTTTTTTCTGGTTGCCCCCCTCCCCCCCAAAAAAAACTTGGGATTATATGTTGTCAACAAAAAGCACTGGCAAATCTCCGCAGGCAATACCCTTTTCCCTCTAAGCTGACCTGGTGAAAATGACCCTCTGAGTTCCCAACCCTTACTAAAATCCAAACAGATGTTTACAATCTCTGACAAATAGTGAGCGGGTTAATGATGGTTTAGTTACTTCCATGCTTAATATATATATATTTTTGTTATACTGTTAAACCAAATGAAGAGTGAAAGTGACAAACTCCTACAAAATTCTGTTCGTGCATTTTGTTTGTCTTTTAAAAAAACGTCTCAAAATAAAACTGACCATGATCATCAGTTTTCTGCAAGCGACTTCAGCTCAAGATCTACTTAAGTAGATGTGTGCGATCTTGAAATGGAAATATGAGAAAACGCAAGTGAAAACACTAGGAAAAACTCCATTGTATGCAGAGGGCACATTGTGCAACAGCAGAGGATGCACAAAACAAACATGATGCAACACAACAGATCATACGCTGTCTGCAGGACAGACTGCTGATGTAAGGTCCAATATGGTGTAAACAAGGCTAACAAGTGTACTTCATTCACCAAGATTTCTTATGAATCTTATAAATAGTATGCAATGTTTTCTCTAAAAGGAAGCAGCTATAAAAGCAAATGTTAATAGGATCCTCAAAATGACATCAGCTAATTATTAGCAGAAATTTTCTTTGTAATTTCTGACAAAAGTTTGCTGCATCGTGCACCTTTTAACGGTTTATTCCGATGTTGTTTGTCAAAGTCTCACATTGTATCTCCTCATGCATGACTTGTTTGACAACATCAGTGAAAAGCAAGAGATTGGTTCACTTGCGAAGGGCAAATGACAACATTTCTTCCCTTTCCACACAAGGCTAGCACATCTCTGAAGTGACAGGGTTGAGAAGCCATTTTAAAGTTCTTGCTCACAGAAGTCCTAATAGTTCACTCAAGAAATGTTGCAGAACAATAGAGGACGATATATGATGGGGACAAACTTGAAACAACTGATGACTAATGGCAGTTCTAGTGAAGGAAGATTTCTGAAGAACTTCACAGATGCATCAGTTTCAAAGCTCTTTGATTTTAAAGCTGCTAAATAAAACCCTACGCTGCAATTGTTGATGTTCAACTCTGTGATAAATGATGACAAGTTGTGGAGATGGTTATCCGTTCTTCTTTTCCTGGATATGATCGACTGATCAATCATGATTTCCTATTTTCTGACTTTATCTTGAGTTATGACTTCATCACAATTTAATCCTCTCTCATAAATGTCATTTTTCTTAGTTAGTTAGTTTGTTCTAACTCACTTGATCTTTCTTTCTCCATTTCATGGCCCATTTACCTGTCTAATTGTAGCAGGCTGAAAGCCTTCCACACATTCCAGTATTGTCTTTTTCTCATCAGCCAGCACTATTCAGTTAGCCATGTCTAGCACAGCTCTCAGGATCTGAGTTAGGGCCCACATAATTCATTGCTATGGTAACCCTAATAAACATTATGACAAATGTCAGTCTTGCATTTCCTACCTTTTAAGTCTGACTATTCAGATTGCACTGTAAAAGTGATAACTTTTATTATTCATATTTTTCAAAAAGACAAAGTTATCCACGTTTTTACGGAATATATTAAAATCCCCATTAGTATTTACTGTGCATTCATTCCCATTCTCCTCCAATAATATCTGAAATTGTACACTTCTGATAATGGTTGAGAGGCAAAAAACTATTGGAAAAAAGCCTAATGACTTCTTGATATGTTTGCCTAAGTCTTATAATATCATAATAAATTAAAACTGAGCGCAATTGATTAGGACTGCTGACATTGAGGGAAAGGAATGAGATGAAGCAGTTTTTTTCTAGAATACTGAATTAGGTATTTTAACATCATTTTTTACTTGAATGCATTTGACACTTTTATCCAAAGTGACTGACATTTCAAAGAATTAACATATTTTAGCAAGGATTGAATTCCGGCTTCCCCTGGGTTTTGAACCTACGACCTTTGCTTTGCTAGCGCAATGTTCTACTGACTGAACCACAGGAAAGCTTTTTACTTACTCGTGTTCTTTCATTGGCCAATGTCCTTCTATTTCTTGGGTCGATTTCTCTTTCATGGAAAGCCCATTTTAAGGAATCAAACCAATTCAACCATGGCTGCCCTCACTTTAAATGCTTTGTTTGGGATTATTTGCTTTTCTCTCCCAATCACATATCCAAACCAGTGCAATTTCTGCTTGTTGATACTGTTTGGACACTTAGCCTGAATGTTTGGTTTCTTACTTGGTCTCTACGAGTCTTCCCTGTTCTGTGTCTCAAGTATGTCATTTCTGTAGTTTGAATCCTGCTAGAGTGGGTACATATAGAAGAGTACACATCCATCTTAGTTTTCATCCAGAGCTCCACTGAATACTACAAAGTTCTTCCGGTAGCTGTTATTCTGCCAATAACGTCCTTGTTAGGTCTCCATAAACACTTTGAGCTGCTTCAAGGTATTTAAATTCCTCTACTTCTCTGAAGGGGGGGTTGTGTCTATTATTTTTGAGTTCTGTATGCTCTCCCTGAAAATCCCCAAAGCATTTGTTTTGGCTTTACTTATATTCACTCTTCTTTTTCTTAACTCTGCATCCCAGACTTTGAGATTTTATTGCAGGTCTTTTTCTGACTTTGAAAGTAACTCTAAATTGTCAGGGTAAGCTAAAACTGCTGAACTGCTAAAACTGTTAGCTGTACTGCTGTCATTTCCCAATTTCAAGTCAAACAACAGGATTTTCAAATACGTAGACACAGATTTACAGGCATGGCCAAAATGTTTCACACTCAAAATGAGAGATAGGAGACTCACCAAGGAATTACAAGCGGTTAAAAGACAAAAAATGATGAGGAAGTGTATAATGTCTGGAAAAAGTCAAGCATCTTGTGTGGGTGGGGGGGGGGGGGGGTGAATAGAGCAGGAGAAAATGATTGCAGCCCTTAAATGGAATGTGTTTATATAGATATATTAAATGCTTGCTGGTTGACTACTTATCTGGGTGACTAGTGGAGTAGTACAAATAAGCTCTCATACAGGACCTACTTAGAAGGAGAGATGGTGGAAGGGAGTGATGGTGAAAATTAGGCCATGGATTGGCAAAAAATATGGCTCAGAGTAGAAAGAAAGATCAGGGGGATGCAAAACACAGATTACCCCCCTTCACAAACTCATCAGTGTACCACTAACTCACACAGCAGGATTTAACTCCCAAACACACACACAGCACTGAGATACCCAATGTAATTATCAGCTATTTAATGATCAGTGCACATCAACAGAGGCTCCATCCATTCATTACAAGACACACTGGAGCCCCCACCACCATGCTCTGGAGACGTCTTATCTCAGCACAGACAACTCCATGGGCCTAATTGAACCCTATTACCAAAACAAAGTGTATTGGCTTCTATGAAAACTCCACAAGCTGCAAAATTGTAACTTTTTTTAATCTATAGGGAGTATATGAAAGTTTATTTAGGGTGAAAGCAGCTTTTTAATTAACACCCCACCTCCCATCCCCGGACCAAAACAAAGGGTGCATTGGAGGTGCCATCTTAATTAGATACAAACAGAAAGAGACAATCTGCTTTGCAAAAATTTATTATTTTCCACATTTTTTGTATATTTCATTGACTTTTAAGCACTCACATGCTGTAGGTTATATACATTTTATTTCACATGCATAACAATCTTCTGCTGGTGTTTAAAATGTGTGAAAATGAATTATCGCATACCTAATACCCAATTGTGTTTCAAAGAGTGAACGAGCTCACAGTTATTATATTATTCAATAATGATAAAACATGTAAATGTGAAGGCAATCAGTCAAAAGAAAAAGGTCAAAACAGAATTAATAAGGCCAGCAAGCATACCACTGTATAAGTGGAAATCTGAATTATTGTAGTTCTGTTTTAAGGTTCATGATTTTGTGTATTTAAATCCAAATGAATATGTTGAGATCAGGGGCTTCTTTAGAGTCATGTTGAAACAGACCATCAAAGCTGTTTCGGTGTTATTTCCAACTAAAAATGTTTGCCTAAATTGCTGAAAATTTGTTAAAAATATAGAGTTGACCATGATTTAACATCTAAGGATCAGAACTTTGTAAAATCTTATAATTGTAAAATCTTATATAAAAAACAAACAAAAAAAACTTTCTATACCAAGCCAATCAAACAAACCATCCAAGCTGTTTTTGAAATAAATAAAAGCCATAACTCTTATCTTAATAATTTTGCCAAAGTGGTCCTGAAAATGTGTTAAAAAAATGTGTAGAGTCTACGAAGAATTCCAAAAAGTCAGGAGCATTTACCTGATAAACAAATGGCAAAAGTTATAAGCTTTTGTCTAATTAGTGTTTTATCTTGTGTTTAGTACAATGTTTTTGTACATGCTGATGGACATATTCTAAAATTCCATCTGGGAAAAAAGTACATCAACCAAAATAATAATAACTTAAACTGGATATGACAAAAAAATGTTAAAATCTTAAACTAAACAAGAAGATGCGAGGGCATAGAGCTATTTTGTATTTTTAACAAAGGGCTCAGGGGTTATAAGCCAAATAGCCATTTTCCATTTTTGGTTTTAATACATTCAAACATTTCAGAGGCTTAGCCTTGCATTCACTTTTATTTACATTTTCTCAGAATTAAAACAATTTGGTTTGAGTAAACAGTTTTCTTGGATTTTATCTTAAATATACAAATTTGTGATATTATAGGGTTTGAGATTTCAAATTTAATATGGTTAAATGCTTTTATAGGTTATGACCAAGTTTTTATAATTTACAAGTCTGCTACAGAATTAAATGGTGAAACGTAAAGTTAAAGAAAAAGAAGTTGTAAACTAACGACATCAATAAATGCATTTGCACCTTTTGTCCTTGAGCCTTAATTACTAAGCAATATGATCCCAACCAAAGCAGCTGTTGTCTCGTCTGACTCTGTTTGATAAATGAATCTCCCATTACTCTACGAAAAAGGGAGCATGAATTAAAGCAAAATAAGAATAAATTTCTTCCTCACTGTCTTCCCTTCCTGTCAAGCAAATTCTAAATCATTTCTGTCAGTGTTGCACTCTGCTCTTAGACCTGACCCTTTGCAGATCTCTCTTGTCACGTGAGAATCTAAGCAGCTCTACCTAAGGGGAACATCTTGCACCTGATGATTTGTCGTTACGCCAAGGACACAGTGAAACCAAAAAGCTCCTGAAATTGTGAAGAATTACCTCTTGCTTTAGACTGAGATGAAAGCTGCCAGTGACACAGTGAACCTCTTTAATGTTTAAAATATAGCAAGATGTTATATTTAACATGCTCTACTAATATTTGACACACATTACTAATGTTTTAGTGTAAATAAGGTGGGAAAAATAAATTGGTGAGGGGCAACATGTTAAAAACAGAAATGTAAACAGTACAATTCAATCAAAAAATCACACCTTTTATTGTAATACACATCTGAACATTGACTATGTTTTTTTTTATCTCTGCCCACCCCTTTTGGTTCTTGGTGGTTGATGGAAAATTGAGACTCACCAAAGGCATCTATACACCCAATCGGACTACAGAGCTGGTCCTGCATTACCTTGGTCTTCATTTATTTGGGAACTTAGATTTTTTTTTTGTTGTTTTAGTGGCTGTTCCTTCCTTAGAGGTCTTTTTTTAAATGTATAAAAGGACAATTACTTGTATCTGGGTCTATTGTGTCCATCCAATCTAGTCTGCTGAGGGCCTACAGAGTCACTGTGGTAGCCTATGTTGCATATGTCATATTGCAGTGGGAGGATGATTTTTTTGTCCAATTCCTTGCCTTTTGAAGGCCATGGACCTGAATTTCCATAAATGTGTAACTTTAGGCAAAACTTACATTTTAAATTTCTCCTAATGGTCAAGTTGTTCTCACTTTGTTATATTTAAAAATTGGCATCCCATATAGTTGGAAATCACTCTGAGCCATAGATATGTTGCGCATTATTAAATCATGTAGAATCTTTAACGTCTAAGGTTCAGAAAATCTTATAATTTGACAAAAAAAACTTTCAGTACCAAATCTTGAAAAGTCCCAAAGGAACAAAAAAATCTTGCACTTCCTTGACAACCAACCTTTCATCATCCCTGTGCCCTGCATGCCATCAAACAGCTCTTCATCAGTCGTGGTTTCCCTCATCGTCTCTCCACGCGCCTGAGATGAGGTAGAGAGACCCAGCTGACAGCTCTGAGCGATTGATGTTTGAACAATAGCCGACCTCCTCGTGTGTGCAGACTGAAGCCAAGGAGAGGCCAGTACATTTTTAAAGAGCCCAAGACGGCTTGATTGATGTGCTCCAGATCCATGGCTCCTGCCTAGGACCGAGTAATGGAGTTGTGTTTAACCCTGATCTCCTGGGGAGGCTTTGGCTAGACATGTGGAGATGGCATTTGTCAAGAGAAGAGAAGTCTTGGGTTTAGCCATGACTCCTAGGCATTTTCTTGGGGTTTCATACTTTTATGGGAAACTTAGCCATCCTCTGTTCTGGACACGCAAAGGGAATATATTGTTGCAATCAATAGCTTGTCATAAAACATTCACTTTTTTATTGTTTGAAGGTTATTGGGAAGGAATATGTTATTTACTATTCCATTTCACTGTATTGACTGAAAAACAGTTTGAGCTTTGAACAACTGGGAAAAACAACCAGTTATTAAAATTGTCCAAATTAAAACCTTGCCCTGTCATTCATGTAAAAATAATCAGCTTTTGCTGTCTTGTCCGACATCCATTTATCTATTTATTTTCACTCCCATTTTAATATCATGCAGTTTAACCAGTGTATTTCAGTTTGTATGTTCTAAATACTATAATATGCAACAGAAACACGTCAACAATAGCTTGATTTTTAATAAATGTTCAATAAAGGCATCAGTTGTCTTAAGTTTCAAATGAATGATTTTTTATTATCTGTTCAAGTGGTCCATGTCTTGGTGAATGCTGTTAAAACTGAATTTCATGACACTTTCTTTGGCCATTGGCTAATCTACACTACTTCAATTAATTTTGATTTGCTATTAGCTGGCTAACTTTTGGCTATCGTTAGCAACCTTTCATTTGTAAATGTGGTCATTGTCTAAAGAATCTCAACCAAAAATAAGAGCTTGTTTGGGCAAGCTGACAGAGACAGTGGAAGTTGACACAGTGTGACATGAAGAACTCCCTTTCATCCCAATAGAAGCGTACACCACAGATGGAGAGCCAACGGGTATGGCCAGGATCTTGAGTCGCCTTCAAAGATTTCTGTGCTCATACAGTTTCACTTTTCACAGTGGCTGGAAGGAGAATGACAGTTTTAGGAACTATATACAACATTTATTCACAACTTTAAACAAGCTGTAGAGAAGATGAACGTCCCTTAAAGGAAACAGGAATCAGTCTCTCAGTCAGCCACAGCAGGATCAGAGGCATTGAGTAGGAACCCACAATGTCTTGTTAGGTGATGACTAGAATGGAGATCAGAAGCAGGTGTGAGGTTGACCTGAGTATTCCAAAGAAGTGGATGGAGGGATGGATCAAACCCAGAATAGACACAGAGCAGACATGGAGATCCAAGAAGGCCAGATCATGGAGTGTCAGGGTGTGTGAACGGTATATCTGACAACTGATGGAGTGCGTGAACAGAGGAGGATGGATTGGGGTAATGTTGTGATTTGGTGGGGTGATTGTCGATGAAGTAAAAAAAACATGCCACTGTCCACGGTCCATCTGCCACTGAGTTCAATGAGCTGAAAATGCATTTTGAAAAACAAAAAGATTTTGCTACAAATATCACTGATAATGACAATAGACTTCTGTGTTTTCTAACACAAGAGTGTAAATACATTTAGGACAACCACATTTAATAAATAATTTTGCTATAGTTTCTGAGTACATTATTTGTGTGAATTATATTATTAATTTTTCATTATAATTTTTTAGGAAATGTAAATGAAAAACATTTTAATTTTGCATGTGGCATTTCCATTTCAATTAATATACTCATATGCTTTTTTTTTATAAACATCTGAGTGTAAAAACAACCCCACACCCTTCCAATTCAATCACCCTTCCAAAGTTGCGCTTCAGTTTATAAATAAGGCAGTTAGGATAGATAGGATAGATTAACCTCTCCACATTTTCTGAAGAGAGCATAGATCGGTTTGCAATGACAAATTGACAATATCTCCAGCAGTAGAAAATGTTAGATGTGTTGCCTGCCTATATATATATGTATGTATGTATAATTTAAATTCTTTTATTTGTTAAACAAAACTTTATTCATTATTTGTCATCCAAGTTCCTAGTAATCTTCAACAAACCATGACAAACTGCTACCTCCGTTTTGGCTTTAAAAGTGTGATTAATTAATGTTATTCATTTCACACTTATGATCAGGTGCCTTTGCTGAGCTTGGCTGTGTGGCAGCACTTCATTAGAGAGAATATGCGCTTACAAATCCTTTGAAGTGACTTCACAAGAGTAGGTCAGATAGTGCTGGTTAATGAAGTATACCAAATTATTGCAGGAAGCACGTAAAGTCAGCCTTTCTTTGACATTATACTTAACAAGGAGCTCAAAATTCCTTTGATGCAACAAATCTTTTTTTTCTGGACAGAGATTTGGTGTTTTGTTGAGCTAGGCTCATCAGAAGCAGACATGAAAATGTCATGATGAGACTGGGCATTAAATTGAATCGGTTTATATAGTATTTCGTCTTTTTATAGTATTATAAAAATATTGACAAATTTGTTATGCTTTCGAAACAAAAATGGTTGAGCATTACACATATGTTCACATTGATATTTTAAGTTTCTATAATGATTGTGCATAGCCTGCCAGCAATATCACTCTTTTCATAAACTATGGTGATTGGTGCATTGATGTGTGTGCTTTCACGTTGTTAGCGCTTCATTTGAGTAACTGTAGTAGATCTGACAATCTTTATACTCTGCTGAAATATACTGTTCTTCGAGCAATCACGTAATGATTTGGTCTGTTATGACAATTTTTTTTTTTGATCGTGGCGGAGATACTCGGATATGTATGACATCACTCCAGAAACACTAAATAGACCCATTCCAAAGCTTAAACATTTATGCTGTGGTAATATATTCATATCATATGAATTAATATTAATTTTATAACTAATTCATATTAGTTAATATAATATTTAATTGTAAAGACTCTTGAGCGAAGGTGTAAGGACACAGCAATAGCGACTATTTATTTCAATGTAAACAAAGATTTCTCAGACAACTTTGTCTGTCTATAAACAACTAAACACAACGCAGAAGTAAACATTTGCAAGAAGTGACTTGAAAACAATGTGAGGTCACGTGTGCAAGACCGATGGGAAAGACTGGGATTTTAAAAAAAAAATGGAAGGGCACAAGTATTTTTTTTTTTATTTCTAGGGCCCAAATAAACCAAAAACAGACCCATCTTGAACTCACAAAGTCCCATTGCCCTGGATGTTACTCTCAATGGATATCCTGCAGGATATCTCAGCTGGTCTCTCAAATTGTGTCATTGGTAGTTCAAACTGTGCTGAGCCTCGATTTACCTGCCATTCAGTCAAAATCAGAGTTGTCCGCAAGTTATTGCACAGCAAATTGAAAAAAAAAAAAATTTTGTTGACATTTCAAAACAAATATGGGTTGAGGAGAATTTTATTTTAATAACATTAAAGCAAGTTATTAGAAGATCTTAAACAGGACAAAACCTGAGCATAAATGTCTCTACACACGGATCAGAATTAAGATTTAAACAAATCTTCGGATGGAAAGAAGAAGACGACAACAGAGAAGACATAAAAAGTCATGGAGATTGTTTGGTTTATGGTTGGTGGCTGATCACTGGGAGCTGTTTGACAAAAATGTGGAGGAAAGAGAGAATTTGTGGCGTGATATTTCTTTCCTGTTTCTTGTACATCTTCGCAATGAAAATGTTGGAGTGACTCTTTTACGTCCTACTCATGTCATCAAAAGAGCCAGCTTTCATTGGATGTTCTCCTTGTGAAAAACTGATCTGAAATGGCAGTACAAACACTTTTTCATTGGTACCACTCATTTAGTTAGATGTGTGAGCTCCTGTTGGCGCCCATGGTTTTTGTTTGAGGTGCATTATCGTGTTTAGAGGCCTAGAACAGCTTTTATTTTTAAAGAACCAACCGCTTATCTTTGGAGTTCTCCCTTTTTGCTTAGACAAACTTACAAATTGTTTATTGTCTATATTTTAATATAGTGACAGTTTCTATTTGTGGGAAAACAAATGAGAAACTACTACAAAATACATAGACTCCTTTTTTTTGTAAATAGACTTATGTAATCATTTACTTCTTTTAGTGTTTCTCTTACTGGTAAATATTGGGGCTGTCATGTGCAGGCGCTAGTTGAAAATAATAAAAAAAAATACACAGTGATCTACAGTAAGAAAAAAGCAGCAATAACTCACAGACAATGGTCTAGAGGGGAAATAAGTGTTTTATTTAACAGTATGTAGCTGCTGTGAATCTAAATAATGAGAAAACACATGTGCAGAGATAAGTTGAGGATGGCTGGAGGACTAACACTTATTTATAAGTTTAAATTTAATGATTCAAAGTTGTTACCAAATATACCATACCTACTTTTAAACACTCTCTTGGTCCTGTAGAGTTTATCCATAGGTTATTTCTGATACTCTGGGTTACATTAGGTTGTGTAATTTATTTCAATACCTTGCCCTGTCTGAAACGTCCTGCATGCTTCTTTTAATGTCACATGCTAACAAGTTTGTGGTGCAAGAGAAAGAGAGAAGCCTAATTAATTTCCTGATTCTAGCTTTGATGTTGTTAATGGCCTCCAAACTTAATTAGAGGAGCAGGTTCAGAAGTGGAAAGTTAAGGAGAGTCCCTGGTTGATCTGGGCTGTGCTATGTGGCTCACTGGTTTGGGTTTTTGAGTCCAGCGAAGTTCATGAGGAATAACTAGAAATGCAAACATTGTAAATATGCTAATAAAAATGTCACATTTCAAATGTCATATGATTTTAAGGTTTATAATAGGGCTTTCTGAGTTCATCTGCTTTTTATTATGATTTTTACTCTATTCTGCAATGAGCTTATCTTATTTGCCATAGTATTACTGACATCTCATTACTTTGATTGATTCATATCGGGGCACAAAACTTTTGGTGATCATTTATTTACCTCCAGAGTGGAAACCAATTATGTTGACTGAGGCAATAAATGCTTGTGAGCTGAACTGTAAATCTCTTAATGTGTCGTCCTGTCATCAGCACGTCTCACTAAGTGTTTGACCCCTCTTTCAGTGCTTGCCCTTTAACAAGCAAGGTTACTCCCATATTAAGTTACTGGTATTTATTATACTGGAAATTATGTAGTCAAGCCAGACTGATCCCTAATGAGAGTCAGGCCTGCAGGGGATAGAAACAGAATTAAGTTTTGTTTATAATTGCAAGAGACACAAGCCTTTTAATTACATATGAAAGCATTGTGCAGAGCTTTTGAAATATGGTGATGTGCTTTCTTCAAACCTAACTTTAAGCTGAATTTCCTTCGGACCTTGTGTATCCAGTGCCAAGGGTTGACTATGAATCTAATTATTCATAATTTTTCATAATCAAAAAATATCTCTCGATAGAATTTCAATCTCAAACCTCTTATTTTACAAATATGTCCATTTATTGGAGCTGTGATGCAAGCAATGACTGGAGTACTGTTAAGTTTAATCTTTCTCATCGTCTTTGTCTTTTAATTAACAAAGGAAAGGTCAAGATAATTTATGTTTATGTCACAAAGTACATTGAATTACTGTGGTTTACCTTTTAAACAATTGTTTAGCTTCATTTTTCTAAATAAAGCACCTGAATGCGGAATGACAGTGTCTGAAAAGAACTTGACAAGTCAAACAAATCTAAGCAAATGAATCTAAAAGCTCACATGTTTGTATTGGGTTTATGATAATAAAAGCAGATCTTCAGGGTTGAAAAATCTGGAGTTGTTTGAGATTTTATTGTAAAAGATATTGTAAAAGACATTATTGTACCAATGAAACAACTTAGAGGTAACAATAACTTCTAAATTCAGAGAGACCTTCTACTAGAGCTAAGATTCATTGCATGCCTTTAATTTACTCAATTTAATGCAAAACTCATGTCTTTATTTTCTTCAAACAATATAAGAAAACTAGACAAAATTAGCATTTTTTGAAGGATATGCATAGCTGGTGCTAACTGTTGCATAATAAAATTAGTTTTTCATATTTGTGTGGTATTTCACTTTTAAGTACGGTAATCATCAGAAAAAAAATCTGAGATATGGGCCCCAACAGAAAGAAGTAGAGATGGAGCAGGTGAGCTTTAACAGGTGAACATCTGATCTGAGGGTACTCTGGTTTCTCCCATCAAAACCATGTATTAGGTTAATTCTATAATTTCTCCTCAGAAGTGAACGTCTGAATTAGGAGCGAATGTCTGTGATGGACCAGTCCACCTTTCACTCAAAGTGCGCTGGAGACAGGCAGCAGCAGAATCCTGTATCCCTGAAAAGAAAGACACAGGTAAAAAATGTATTGAATGAATGAGTGAGTTTCAGCAATACAAATGTACCTCTAACAGCACAACTCACCAACATTAGGTTATTATATTATTAGGTTATTACTCTCCGCAACACAATTGTCATAAATCGTTAATTTCAGAACATGTACACCTCAATCACACATTAGAACTTTGGAAGACTGATAACACTGAACAACCAAAAATGTAATGGGAGGTTTTTGGCTTTTAAAATGGTAGAAATATGCCAGCATTAGCAAAAGTAACATGTACTTCTTCAAAAAGCTACATGATTTGACCCTTATAGTACATAGCAATATTGAGTTGAAAAGGTCCTTTGAAATTGTGGTAAAATAATGAAAATATCCATCACTTAATAAAATCCAATATTATAATCTACAAATCAGAAATGATTTGAGAGTTGCTTTGAAGTGTTTATAATAAACGCAGATTTTTTTAAACCCATAGCCATTTACATAGTTGCTGGGAAACATATTTAGGCTAGGAGAGTCTATATGTGCATCAGAACTTATGCCAAAAACATGCTGAAGAGAACAGGAGGATTTGAAAAGTGCTGCATTTAGCACTTTCAGAGAGTTTCAGAGTACTAATGAGTTTGTAGAGTGAACTGTTGGGAGTTCCTGAACTGATCTCTTAGGCGCTGGGACATGCTGACACTTCGTTTTGCTTTCTGCCATTTCTTTCCTGCCTTGCACCTTTGGATAATCTGGTTGTTGAAATCAGCCTGGAAATGATTGACTATTACCCATATGGTAAAATAATGACTCTTGCTGGAGCTATAACTGGATGTATGTCATATACGGTTGAAGACAAGTCAGGGAATGTCAAACACATCTACCACTTAGTAATTCTTGGTAAAAATAAACTGTCCTGGAAATATAGAAATGGAAAACTATTGTCCACTATTAGAGACACAGTATGCATTTGTTCCAGTTTGACATATGACAGACTGTTATTTGACACATGCTTACATTGTAACTTTACTTCTAATACATAATTTAACATCATTATGTTCTTTTACATTTAAGCTGTCGCTTTCTGAAATGCTGACAGAACCAGAGACTGCAATATAAGGGGAAATATTAGCTTGAAACACAAGCATATGAAACATTTGATCAAGGCTAAACACTGTTAGCGTTGCATACATTTTTTTCCTAAAACCTGAAGAAAACTTTCTAAAATCACTACACAATTGACTTATTGCAAAGATATCCCTTAGAAACAGCTTTAGACTAGCTGTGAGAGCTGCTCAACATGAAACTACATGAAAAAATTATTTGGGCACAAAGGAACCAGGGATTCTAAATTTTTTAAAATGCAAAACAGCAGAATGAGAATAACTAATCAAGGTTTCACATTGGCAGCCATGGTGGTTTTCTGTCTGAGCCTTAAGATCTCTGACTTCCAGCCAATTAACCCTCTTAAGGCCTTTACACATCAGGCGTGAAATGTACGCAAGACAATAATATATTTCAAACACTACTTGTTAATGACTCTTTTTTTGTTCCTAGGTTGATTTTTCTAGCTGTCGCAGATGACTGAAAAAGTTCTGACCAATCACAACGCTGCTTGTTGCTAGGCTATGGCAACTTGTAAACATTCTGGCAGAAATATGAATAGCAGAATAACGCCACTACTGTTAAATTAATAGAAGTGAATTGTTTATTTTTAACAACAAACTATGGTGAAATTCCACATTGTTCAGGAAAAGTGTGAGAGAGAGAGGTCTGAAATGCAAGTTGGCAGAAGACTAAAAGTCCAAGTCCAAGGAAGACTAAACCTAGGGACATGATAACAGTGTAGACGATTGGACATAAATGCACTTCATCCACAACTTCTCTCCAGGTACGAGTTTACTCCAGAAGAGACCTTTCCAACATCAGGAGGCTCCTTTTCTCACGTTTCCTGTGACAGTACTGAATAGACTGAGAGTGATTTGTGTTTATTGAAACACAAGAGATCCAATGCCGATCAAAATTTACAATGGCTTGTGCTGTAGAAACACAGAGATACTTGAATTCTTGCAGAGGACTAACGTCTGGAAAGGAGGAAATCCAGAGAGGAGAGCCTCAGTTGGTGGTTCCTGTCAGTACCCGGGAAGGGACACAACACAGGTGGTTGAGTTCTCGGTAGTAAGCATACATCACAAGGCCTGCAATGAGAGAGCACACCAGCTCTGCCCACGGTGGAGATCACAGACGAGCGGGAAGATAAATCAGGTGTTTCAGGAGATCTGGTGAGTGAGCAGGGTACAGGTAATTATGTAGATTTGGTAAACTCATGTAGCTGTTGCAGAGGAGAGCCAGCGAGGAGTCACATGGAGTTAACACTGACGAGGGACACAGGCTTCTGGGGGTTGTAGTGCTTTAGCTCATTGGCTTACAAGGTGAGTAGACACAGGTAAGACACACACATTTGCAAGATGGATTTTATATAGAGAGGAACGATCAGAAGCACTAAATAATGAAAAATGGCACATTGAATAATGATCGGTTGCTCTGAAGCCAAGGAGAATTGAATAAATCCTTCCTAAATGCCATTTTATATTATTTCAATATGTTGAGGAAAATTAATCCAGTTGAATAATGTTTGTGATTACATATTGTATAAACATGTGCAGCTCTTTTATAGAATGTGTTACAATCTTACATTGTGTTTGTATGTTCCTACAGGACAAGCCAGAACTTTAGAGATGAGGTGGACTCAGAGATCCTTTTAAACTCTCTCCAATGGTTCATGGCTAGGTTCATGCTACATTAAAGTTCTGAAAGTCTAAGAAAAGCTTTCAGTTAGAACATCTAAACATTCAATGGGAAAATTCATTTCCCAAATGAAACCAGTACCACAAAACTCTTTCTCTGGTACATCTCCAGAGAATCTAAAATGCGGCCAAATGCTGACTCCCAATTATTTTCTCCCTTATGTTTGCCATGAAGATGCGCTTCCAACATCTCCTTCGCCAGCAGAAACTATTCCTAATGCTTGAACTCTCAGTCCTCTTCCAGCCAAGACATCTATCAAAGATCTTTTTGCTGGCAGTCCAAATGGGAAAAGACAAATTCTTTGGTTACACACTCACAGGAAACAGCATAATTTTGTGTGCCATAGGGTAATATTCAATAATGCTCCTTGAACAGGGCTACTTCTAATCCAGCAGGACACTAACCATCAAAATGCACTTTTTACATGTTATTTTCATATACATAAGACATCCAGACCTTACAAAGCCAAAGGGTTAAAATGATATCATGCAGAAACAAGGCAAAACACTCAAAGCTCACCATAAAATCTGACTTCTACAATCTTCAATGGAACCAATTAAAAATAGGAAGATTATCAAAATCTCTCTCTCTCTCTCACTCTCTCTCTCTCATACTTTTCCTGAACAATGTGGAATTTCACCATAGTTTGTTGTTAAAAATAAACAATTCACTATATAATACATCTAAATTATAACAGTTTGCTCTCTAATCTACTTAGGTTTTCTTCATATTGAGTCATCAAAAAACTCATGAGTGTGATCTCTCCAATCTGGTGGGTCAAGTCACATGATGCAATATCGCAGGTTAAGGTTGTTCTGGATCCGTTTTCATCTGTAATAAATATTATAAACACGGATATAAATGCCAAGCCGGCATATACAGAAAAAAGTCTGTATTTTAAAAGGAAGTGGAGCTAATTTATCCGAAATTTTGCAGTATATTTTTTACTCTGCTGAACTGAACTGAACTCACTTAAGACTAGAATGCTTTTGTGTGACGCCGCTTGTATTTGATCTTATGACAGATCATTAATCACACATTTCTGTCTAAAACCCAAACTTAACAATGCTTTAAAAATATGTGCACAGACCTGCTTAGTGTAAACTTTCTATCTTAAATGTGACAGTTTCAAACGCTGATGTCATTTTATTCTTATATCTAGGTTAAAGAACAAGAGTGTTAAAACTGAACCTCAAGTCTTAGATATTTAAGAAAGCACAGATCTAATCTAAACCTCTGGGTCAGTGTAATGATGTCGAAAGGGGCATATAACTGTTTTAGAGTTGCAAAAAAAGCTAGATGGGACAATTCGTCTATTAGTATTTGCCAAAATGCACTAGTGTAGTTCAGGGAGCATAGTGCAAACATTGTACAAGCTTGGTAAAAGTAACCAGAGGTAAGGTGGTCCAAAACTATTTGAATATTCATACATGCATTCTAAAAGGGCACTGGGGGATGTGACTCCAGCTTATATTGGGAAAGTACACACTGAACAGGTTGCTAGTCCATTGCAGGTCACATTCATATCTGCCCACACCCATTAGTGGGCACATAGGTGCATGCACACATCCATTCATATCTTTTTTGCTTTTTGCTCAGGGAGGTTCTTGCCAACAGCAGAATGAGCTTGTTCTTGAAGATGCTCCAAGTGGCTGCACAAACAAAGCTTGGCATGTCCAGGATTTAACATGTATGACACACAGCAGCTATGGTTGTGTCCATAATCAAAATATGTAATGAAACATTTAAAAGCTACTTCTTCTAACCTTTGCAAGACTGACAATTTATTTAGTAGGCTGTTTAAAATTCAGCAAGGCAGCAGCAGGAGGCCAGATGCTTAATAAAAGCTGTGCAGGTGGAGGAATGTGTCGGAGGGCATTTCCTGCTGCAGAGTAAGGAATAACACTGCCAGATTGCACTGCATCTGCACCGAAAGTGTATTCCTTGGTAGATGCGCTTTTGTTTCATTTAACATTTTGAATGTAATAACTTTTTATCGTTTGAAATTTGTCTTGTTGGAAAAAGTGGGTTGTATACATTGTTACCAATGTAACCCAGGCATTGCAAGACAACAAAAAAAAAAACTTTTTTATAATAAAGGTTACTGCAAAACATGAAAATGACATGCTGCATGACTCGTTCAAATAGAGGGTTTGCACTTTACTAAATGTTTAAAAGTTGTTGTGCAATCGACGAAGCAATTTTCAAAGAATTCAGGCCCACCATTTAAGAGGCTGATGAAACCCAAAGAAAAGAGAAGCAAATAGATTGCTGCAATTCAATGAATTTTCTGAAAACTTTTAGTTGTACCATTAGCCAAGGAGGATTTAAATGGGACAAATAGTGTTTAGATCAGAAAACTAATCAACGGTAGATGCACCTACAAGCCATTCTCTTGTTGGTTGAAATTATTTTTGTATACTATTTATATTTAAATGATATCTTCCATATTATTTGGAAGTTTCAGTGGCTGACAATTTATCCGTTGAAAGTGTTTTACTTGCAGAAATGTATGACGAGAAAGAGCTATCCAGACATACTGTAGCTAATTGTGTCAAACAACATTTGTATCACAATAAAATATTTAATACATATTATTTATACATATCTATCTGCATACAAAAAAGTGAAACCAGGTGTCAAAGCCTAAAAAGTCTATAAACTTTTGGTGTGGAAGAGCACTGTTCTAGAGATGCACCCTCTAGACTTTTAATTGGCAGGTTAAAAAGTTTTTTGGGAAAAAAAAAATTTGAATAACCAAAAACCCATTGAAATTGCTTTTAAATTGTTCTGTAAGCAAATTTAATGATTAGCTTGCTAATGCTAGCATTTTTTTTGCAACTGTTTTTTTAACCTTTCACAAAAAGTTTTTCACTGTTTTGAGAAAAAAATATAACTTTGAGAAAATTACTAGAGTTACTTTCCATTACTGCAAAAAAGCTATCTAAGTTGTAAATGTGTGCCATTTAAATAAAATACTTACAAAATTTTAAAAAAGTGATTAATGATATTGAAATGGCATTTCACAATAAAAATGCTCAACACGTATTGAAACCAGCAGTGTATAATAATTTTTGGCCAGATCTGTATGTACACAAAGTGATGGTCATCTAGTAAGTCGTGGGAGTCACATGCATCCTTTTTTAACTTAAAAGTGTGATCATCAGAATAAAGTACAGTTCTTCACTTTTCAGTATTAACCCTAAACATTTACCCCTCTCAGTCTCAGTCTGAAAGGGCGTAGCCCAGTGGGAACTTGATACATACGTATCTTCTATTGTTTTACATGAAAAAGAAGCCAAACTAATGTTTGGAATGCCACTAATGGACGTACCGACCTCCTCAAAAACATCCAAATATTGAAAATCAATATTTCAAAATGTACTTTCAAAAAAGTTTCTAAACTGCCTTGGTCAGCTGAGGCAGTTTATGTGTGCCGCCGAGGTCACACATTCCCATGTGCTAAATCAATAGCTGCTACTGCTTTGTAAACAAAACATTACTCTAGTTTGCAAATGTGATGTTTCTTTGACTCCATGACCCCAGGTCCTCTCATAATGAGAATATGGATTCTGAATTTTATTTTAAATGCATGAGTGACTTTTCAAAACTGTTTTTGTTTTGGCTAATGTTGTTTTGTCACACGCCCTTAGTTTGTTTGTTTTGACTTCAGTGTGACTAGTGGCCCTTTATGAACTCACAAACGCCCTCACACCTTTTTGTTTCATGAGAAAATTACAACATAAAATCCGACTGTTGATGCTGTTCCATCTGCACTGAGATTGGTTGTAAAAGGGGGCTAATTGGTATGCAAACACACCATTCATCCAAAATTTGTTTTTAACAATCGCCCTCCCTGTGCACAGCTCTCCCATAAGCAATTATGTTATTAATAAAACAAAGCTGAATTCAAAGAGGTACACATGTCAGATGGTCCTTTTCAGCCGCCAAAGTCCCTACTCTGGAGAGACCAGGCAAATACAATTATGTACGGGTCCGAGTTTACCAAGGGTTATTGGGAAAACAAATGCAGGCAAACATTTGATTTTATTTACATGCACTGGAGATCTTTGAGTGTAGTATGTTTGTCCCTGGTTGCATTGGTATTCACATAGCACAGTGATTGTGGACCCTAAACTGCTCATGGATATTATGTGAGCCTTGCAAAGAATTATGACCTGTCAAGGTTTTGTGCACCACTCTTTAGAAAAATAAGAGCAGGGATAATCTCCAAGAGACCTCTTGCCCTTGAACTTGTTTATTTATTTAGCAAGTCGACATATTCTTGTGAATCATTGTAAAATGTATTTAACCTTTTGGCTCATGAACAAACAGGCACTAAATTAGAGCCTGTCAAATAGTATAGAAATCATTTGCTAACATATAACTGAAACTGCTTACATGCATTTAGAACATATGAACTTGAATGAAACTTTTAAACTTTTTAAAATCTCTGAACAGGATCAGCTCTTATCACAACAGGAGATCTCAATGGTACACTCATTTCAGGACTGTATAAATGTAAGGAAATCCAATTTCTGGCCAGATCTGTATGTTCAAGCTGGTCATCTGGGAAGTCATGAATCATGGGGACTTCAGTCCAATTCTGATGGCAACGATTTGGGTCTGTAAAATGAAAAAGACGATCACACATTTTGTCACATTTGAATTACTTTGCGAGCTATGTGTAATAAACTCTTGGAATGTTCATTTAAAACCAAAAAAAAAAGAAAAAAAAAAAACAAAACTACCAACATTTTTGAAACCCACAAATTAAAATGAAACAAAAGGTGAGTTGAGTCATACCGATTTCAAAACACTAAATACAAACTTACAGTACTGCACTTACATTGTGTATCAATCCATGACATTTTAACCCTTGTTTTGCCACTCAGTCTCAGTGAAGTGGTGTGGCCACCTGGGAAAGGGAAGTCTATTGTGTTACATGAAAAAGAAACTGAAGGAGCAATGGTAACATGTCAAAGAGTAAAGTCCACTAATTAAACTATGTGTCCCATAAATGTATTTGCTATTTTTATTTAATAGGCTTTACCATGACATTGACCCCCTCTCAGCAAAAATAGCATCATCTCTTCTCTAGAAAAGCTTTCTATAGATCACAGGAGAGTGTTTATGTGAATTTTCTGCTTCAGGTCATGTTTTTCCTCACAAAAATTCTTCATCCTGGCCATCCCAAAACTGCTACCAAAGTATGTTAGAAGTATGAAATTGTCCAGTATTGTATCTGTATTTAGATCTAACTCCTTTCACTGGAGCTAAAAGTCCATGTCCAGCTCCTGCATTCAGTATTCTTTTGTGTGGCCAGTCACTTTGTCTGTATGTGGCTTTTGTTCAACATTGTCACCTGCTTAACCTGACAGTCAAAAAACAAACACAGGAACTGAGATTAAATAATACTTGATTTAAAATAAACCAGACAAAAACACAGGACCACCAAACATAAAGAAACCTGGGAGCAAGATTAAACTGACTAATGCTCAACTCTGCACTCGAGAAGTGCGCAGATGAACTAACGGAACAGTAGATGAATCGTAATAATAGATCCTGTGCCACAGACCCAGGCACAGGTCTAAAACACAGTAAATCAATAACAAGACATGAGACACCTGAGAGAAGGAAATAGAAGGAGATGCGCAGAGATGCGCAAGCACAAAAGGAGATAAAATGCAGAGACGACCCAGTATAGAGTGGGAGGAGATATCAGGTGCAGCGGCCATTTTGTTTGTATTCTTAGTTTCCACCAGGAGTCACACTTGAATTGCTGTGGAGTTAAATAGAATAACAAAACCCGCAAATAGTTTGGTTAGTTTTCGTTTTTATTGGTAAGAGTCGCTTTGTTTAATGTGTAACCATGGCAAACGCTACAAATATAGACATGATGATGTCACTCCTCCTGCTCTATAGGAGGAAAACCCAGGCAAAGGGAGACAGATCATGACATTGGAATATTTAACTGTGATTACTGTGGATCCCCCATTTTTTTGGAATTTCCACGTATTGCTGATTCAGCACAATGGTTTTTGCTTATTTTTTTCGTAGTCAAAGCTAAAGGCACATCTTCATCCTGAAGGTTTAAGAAACCATTTAATGAATTGGAATAATTTGCATACAAAAGTAAGTATATTTTATTTTACGTCATTTAAATAGATTAAATCTTAACATACACTTTGAGGAATAAACAAAGATCACTGTTTGATACTCACAAATACATTATGACTGTCTTCATATCATAAGTGAAAGGAAATTGTCAATTTTGTGTTAGCAATGTTTCAGTTGTTTCACACTTAATTATTACCAAAATGTTTACTACGAATAGAAGACGAGGCTCTTAAAAATGCCATTAAAACAATAAGTTTGAAAAATAATTTACATTATTATTTCTTTTCATTCTGTTCTTTATGCAGGAATTCATAAAAGAAAATCTATACATGAGAAGGGGGGAATGTGAAAGACTGTTTGTGTTCTGAGAGCTGGAGAAAATTGGTAAACACGTGTATCAGAGAGTCTCATCAGCTCAAGACCTCACAAGCATTTGAATTCCATCTCATCTTAACTTGAAGTCCCAATGACACTTCCAGATAATGAGCCTTAAGATATTTTTAAAAGATGTTTGATTTTTCTTCTCCCAGACTCTCTTTCTCCCTGAGCTGTAAGGATTAGGTTGTGCACTAATAACAGATCTTGTCGCTCTTTTTAAATGGGGCATCTGAAGGGCTCTTAAACCTTAGAGCTTTGATGGAATAATATCATAGAAACTCCTTGACACAATGTTAGACCACAGCTGTGGCTTTGAACTCTGTTTTGACTTCCTCTTGGATATTTGTCTTGAATTTTTTACTGCTCTATTGACATTGTTATAAGGCTGTGTTCACTAGTCTTTAAATTATTCTAATACCAGAATCAGTATACTGTAGCTGATACATTTGCTTTACATTACCAATAACAAATAAATTGTCAAAACTGTTGCTGTTGAGGCCTGTTGCTTCATTATAGATTTTATGTCCAAAGGGATTTCTACCATTATTCTTCTTGTGAACACCATTGCTGTCAGGATTGTGTATTCTGTGTTCCTCACCACTGTGATTTTCTCTACCTGATTGTCATTTCAGGTAATTGTATTCCCCTGTGCACATCCTTGTTTAGTCTGATTCCCTTGTGCATTTATTCTCCAAGTTTCTTCAGTCTCATTGTCGACACACATATATAAAAAAAGATTGATTTCAAGACTAAACATTGTGATTTCGCATTCAACTTTGACCAGCAAAAACACTTCAAGTTATGTGACTTCATCAACCAGATTGGTCAAATGCGTGAGCATTTACTAGGATGTCAGTTTTTAGGATGTCATACATTTTTAGGATGTCAGTTTTGCTTTGAATATACTAAAGTGCACCCGGTTGTAATTAAATATCGTAACCAAACTAGGCAATATACAAATGGATTAACCTTGTCTTTCTTTTCCACGCTACCAGCAAATGAGAGTGACATTTGCCATATGGAAAATGTCAAGTTGCCCAAAATACGAAAAAAAAAGTGCAAATAGGGCAAGACACAAAAGTTCAATGCAAAAGAGGCTGGCCTGTTCACAGAGCTCTGTCGAAACTCAATAATATAGAGACAAAGGGAAGGTAAACATGTATTAGAACACAGGAAACCCTGGAAAGGATTGTGAAACAAAAGTATAGGGAAGATTCGCAAAGACTGGAGTGAATCTGGTTTCAATAATCTCCACATAGCTAACATTGGTTTCAGCTGCCGCATTCCTTGTGTCAATCCACTCGTGAACAAAACAGTATCAGAAGAGGCTGGTAGGTGTTAGCTCCAGTTTAAGGTTTCAGTAATTGTTTGGGGTTTTTTCAGGTCAAAGGTCAATGCACCTATCTACCAGGAGTTTTAGAGCTTTTCATTTTTCCTGCTGCTGACCCACTTTTTTCATTTTCCAACAGAAATTGGTACCTGCAGATAGTCTTGTAGCTATCAGCGTCTTGGTTAAGGATCATGGTAAGCCTGTTCCTGATTCGCCTGACCTTCACCCCATAGCCAGTCTTTGTGATAAGATGCGGTAAAGCAGACACAACAATGCAGAACTGAGGAACATGAACAGTGCCACAGACTGATCGATACTAGCCACACAAAACTGCGGAAGTAAAGGCCTCACTGAAGTTTTGTGCAAGAACGCGCTTTGACCGAAATCCATTGGCCTAACGGGAGCTCACAAATCTGACGGAGCCACAAATAAGTATTGAGTGTTGTACAAGTTATATTCTAATTTATACACTTTGGGATTTTCATTATTATTCAGTTATACTCATCGAAATTAAAGGACCCCTCACCACCCCCATGAAAACATTAATAAATTGTTAAGAAAAATTCTAACCACACAGCTATATCTAATATTTTTGGAACCTGTTCATTCATTGTTACCAACATACTGATGTATTCCCTTTTCAATAAATGGATTGTTTGTTGACAACATTATGCCAACACTTTACACACATTGTGCATTGAAAGTGTGGGCAGTTTGCCCTAACCGATGGTTCCTTACATGTCTGGGTTGGTGGTGGTGGTTTTGGGATTGGTGGTGTAGGGCAGAGAGGTCTTGTCCACCGTACCACTCTCATATTGACTGTCATCATGCTGGTGCCAAAGGCCAGTGTGGTCTGCTTTGATGTTAGAAGAGGTAGACATAAGTGAGATGCAAGCCTGAGGTGATTTTGCCTCTGCAGTTGTTAATCTCCTGCAGTTAGCCTGTGTTCCTACTGTGAAATGCATTAAATGTGATGTGACCAAACCCTGTAGCTGAAAATATCAGTAGTGTGCACTTTCTACTCACACAGTTAATGTAAATGCTGTGGAGTCTTCTTTGTGAGTTAAATATATAATTAATTTTAAATGCTCACACTGAGACATTTCCCATGAACACCTGCCTGTTAATGCTGTTTACCTCAGCCAGTTGTGACAAGTATAGATTTCCAGTAAGAAAAAAAAATAGCAGTGAAAATACATAAGCAAATTAATAATTAGCTCACTTATTAGCGTATTTATTATTAATAATGCTGACACCCGTAGCTACCTGAATGTGATGTGATGTATGCTAACTGTTGAGAGCAAACGGTGGAGTTTATAATACTCTATGGTCAGCTTGAGGCTAGCCTGTCCTGTTTCCCAACAGTTGATGCAGCCTTCGGAGGATCTTCCCAGGCTGTAGCCTCAGGAGGCTGGGTAGGCTGAATGATTGTAGAACCTGGATTGAGACACAGCTAGAGTCGGTGGATGAGAGGGGGAAGGAGTCAGGAGTTCCAGAACCCACCAAGAACCAGAAGACAGCAGCAGATGTGCAGAGTCAGGGTGCGTGAAATGCAAAGGTTGATTTAAATAGGGGTAGCAGGATGGGTGAGGACTGTGGATTGGATGATGGGTTCATTGTGATGATTGTCTGCAGGTGCGCCTTTTGGAGTGCTCAGGATTGCTGTCTGTGTCTTTTTGGAGGACACTGGTTCTCGGACACCTATTCTCTATTCACCACCACTATATACACCATATTAAAAGTATTACAACAGTCTCATGACATCAACAAGTTTCTTTGAATTATCTTTTCAATTAATAACAATATTATTAAGATATGTAATTTAAAATGCTGTTTTATCAAAAATGACCCCTAGGCTGAGGCTCCTTGCATTTTGATAATTATGTACCTTAAAGCGTCTTTAACATTAGTCTTTGTCCATTTTTTGTAATGTTTTTCATATGAATCCAAACTTATTAAAATTAAAGAATGTAATGGTTATTCTTTAGACACAATGACTTTGATTTGTTGAAGTGAAGACTTATATAACAGGGAAGGTACTGCACACAGCTTTATCAGACAATGAGAGATCTGTGCATACACAAACCCACTGCTTTCAGATAGCATCAATCATCTGCAAAGGAATGAGAGTGTTGCATGATTCATTTTACTTTTCATAATGCATGAAATAAATCAAAGTTATTGTTTTCTTATCATACTTAAAGAGATGTGCTAAATCAGGCATTTTCAAACACAAAACATGTCATGCTGGTTAAGCGCTGCTCAAATCAGATTTCCTCCTCTGAAACAATTTAACCCAACGCAAATGATGGCACAGAATGACCTTGTGATGTCAGAAATGATGTGGCTTCTAGTGTGTAATCTTTCATTATAACTGCAAAAAAAACAACATATTTTATAAAATATTTATCTTTTTTTATGTACCTTAAAACGTCTTTAACATTAGTCTTTGCCCATTTTTATTGTAATTTTTTGCATATGAAGTTACTAGCACTTGACTCAACTTGAACACAACTTAAAGTACACAACTTTAAATTAATTAAATTCAATTCAAACTTTATTGATACAGACCTCAGTACAAGAACCTAGGGTGCTGTAGAAACATAGTAAAACCATAGATATACTTTTTTTAGATGGGGTCAGTTTGACGCCAACATTTGAAGATGCTTTTTTTTCTAAAAGGTTAGTGTCAGGTAATTGATGTCTTTGTTGACAACTTAACAACACTTCTATATACCCCACTCTCCACCCCCTTGCCCATTATACATACATATGTCCTATTGTATTACTTTAAACTAATTTACAAATCAGCATGAAAACTCACTGTTTCACCTAAAATATATAACATATGAGTCAATTTGACACCACAAAAGAATTATTTCAATCAAGTTGTACACTCCTGCCAAAAGGAGCCACCCATTGTTAGTGTGCAAATCCATCACATCAAAGTTTTTCTAGTCGTCTGCAAAGACCCTCTCCCCCTCTAAGTTTGTCATTTTGAGTGTATCATTTTCAATTGATGGTGTAATTAAATGCTGAAATTTTATATTTTACAACATGACTGACAGCATCTAGTGGGCGCTGGGACCATTTTAATGACATACGCAGTACTAAGTCTACCCTGTCGTTCAAGGGGGGAGTGGGACCATAATCCTTTTCGGTTTTTGGCAGTTAGTATGTCTGCTTGTGGTGTCGAGACAACAACACTAAGAGTCTCATTTTCATCTGAAGTAATACAAGTAATACAAAGCTCAAGCAAATGGTCATTTAAAAGACTGTAGAACAGTGCATGGGGTCATTCAAAAGTAAAATAAAATAAGGACCATAGTGGCAATCATGATGAAAACAAAAAAGTTATGCCCATAAATATGCTACAGTTAGTTTCATGATCACCTAGCCTCCATTTTCTTCCAACTTAAAGGACAGAACTGTCAAAGACCTCAGCTTCAGAAGAAGTTCCACATCTACGGGGTGGACACACCAAATTGCTGACCACCCCAGTGCATGTAGCGCAACTTTGGAACAGTAATGACTTACCAGCTGAACACAAAGTGCGAGCGGGGGTGTAGGCAGATAAAGTGTCTTTGATGTACGACAGCGCGACTCCCATTAGGCCGTTAAAAACAAAGATAAGAACCTTGTACTGTATTGTGAACTCTAACGGAAGCCAACGGAGCACATACTAAACAGGGCTGATGTGACAGCTCCTTTTAGTGCATGGTAAGAACCTGGCAGCAGGATCCTGCTCAGACTGTAATCTGCGAACCAAGGACTTCTTGATGTCTCCATAGAGTGCTTTATAGAAGTCAATGTGAGAGCTAATTAAGGCATGTATCACACACTCCAAAGCACATTTATTCAGCAATAGCTTCACCTTCCTAACGGAGTTGAAGAAAAGATGCTCTTACCACAATATTCACCTGCGGGGTTCGAATAAGCTCACCATCGAAAAAAACTCCAAGGTTTCTCAGAGTCGACTGTAGAGGCTGAAGAATCATGTTCCCTGCATTTGTTAAATAAAATTATCCACCGATTTGATTACTATATGATATTAATAGTTAAGTGCACCCAACTTAAATTAATCCAGTGTTATATTTGATCCAGTTGATCAGTTTAACTATGCAAACTCTTACTTTGAACAGTTTTTTTTAATTTTCCAATAGTAATCTCAGAGTAAAAGTTTACTTCAAGAAAGACAAAGAAAATATAAATAAATTAAATATCTGCAGAGGAAAACCAAGGGAATCAAACATCAAACCCTGTCAGCAAGCACCTTTTCCAAGTCACTGATTACAGCTGCTTTTCCATCTGTGTTGGTTTTGAAGTGTGCACGAGGGGGTGTGTAAACAAAACCAATCAGAACAAATGACTCCCCAACAGGTAGAGTTTAACAGTCTTTACTCTATCTATCACCTCTGTTTCTTTCAGTCTGGCAGGGGAGTCTAGATAAAAGTTTTCTCAGTATCTCTCAAAATATTCTTAACTTAAGATTTAAGCTGTGCAGAGTTCAAGGCAGTTTGAAATCAGAACTATCCACTTAAGCAATTCAAACTGAATGACTACTTCTTAAAATAGTGATTAGCATACATTCACAAACAAAGGGAATAAGTTTCATTTAAGTATCGTCTGGACAGTAATTAAGATCATGTGAATGCTTTTGGACTAGTGAGTATTTATCAGATTATTCTGATGATCTAGCCAATTAAGTTGTTTTTTTTTTACCTTCAAATTTTAGTCAAAATTAACTCATCTACACAAATAACTTTTCATTTAGTTTAAATACACAACAATCGCGTCTCAATTGCTGCGATGAATTACTGCGATCTGTCCAGGATCCTCTCTCCCGATGTGTGCTGAAGATCTGCAGACCCTCGTGACCTTTAAAGGGAATAAACAGGCAGGAAAATGAATGAATGAATCAATGTGACTCAATTAAAAAGTTGGTAAAAATTGGTCATTAAGCTGGACTTTACCCCATTTATCGAAAAGAGTAAAAGTTGTGGGTATAATCTACAAGACACAAAACTTTGACAGTCAGCTTTTTTGATCACATTTGGCTAAACAACACATTTTTGGCACAATTTATGTGGATTTTTGCAGCATGTCAAAAAAGGAGCCGATGTATAAAATGATCTTTGCACTCCGGAGATGCAACGAATCTGGGGCAGATTGCGGTGATGCAGACGGACTCTGTGTGCAAGCTTTTGTCCGTTTACATGTGCGCCAGAAAAAAAAAGACACAATGCAGGCCCAACAGAGACAGAAAAAGTGTGAAACAGGTGTTCAAGCTAAAATGTAACTACGCAAAGCAAACGCAATACCCTTAAAAACAGGGAAATATGAAAGGGTTCAGAATATTTTTCCTCAAATCATACAAAGTCCCATGGACATTTTAATCTAAGAATGAGCACAAATTTACACTTTGGCGAGAAAGAGCAGAAGATCCAGGCTTGGAACTAAAAAACACACAATTAACATCATGCGTTCCCAACCATCACATCTCATCAAATTTTGGCTAAAAATCCCCAGGGCCTGCCTGTATACTGTACCCTCACTTATCCAATGAAGTCCATGTCTTTCTCTCAGAAGCCTATACCCAGGGCGATGAACCAGGCATTCGATGGATCTGGGAGAAGTTTAAAAATTAGACTTTTTCCTTCAGTGAGCCTAATTGCACAACTTCTGTGCAATGAGGGTGATAAAAACATGGTTTGTGGAGCTGACGTCTCTCATCCCATTACCTCTCTTGACCCAAATAGAAGGTTTCATGCACCCACGACCAGACATTTGGAATGCCCATAGTCTTCACCATCATTAAATATCCATATACAAGATTATGTTACTCTTTATTCTTATTGAGACAAGCTGTTTACAAGCAGAAGTGGGGAGACATTGGGCCTGGCCCAAAGAAGCAGGCTTAACACTGCATGAAATAACCTCGGCTGTGGCGTTTTAAAGAGGGTTCACATGGTTTAACATACATGGTTGTCACAGTGACTGAAAGGGAATGTTTTTGGTTACAATGTAACCCATAATTCTCTATGGACAGACCAGGAGATTCTATGTCTCTTGTCACATACTTGAGGGCATGTGACTGAGACAAAGGAATGCAGTTGGGCAAAACCGACATAAAACAGCAAATAAACATAAAGTTCTACAAACAAAACCCTTGAGCTCAAAACATAATGAACAGCAAAGCCTACAAATATTAAACTGTGAGGACTTCAAAATAAACTAACTAGACGCAATCTGGTAAGATTCTGTCTCAAAAGAGTAGATTCAACCTTTGAAGGGTCCAGGTGAGAGAGCAAACCAACAGGGAGCTGGGAACAATGCCTCTCACCTTCCCCAAGTGTGTCCTCAGAGACCAGGCCCTTGAATATGGCTGGTTTCCAAGCATGCCAATCAGGAGTAAACCAAAGACAGGTAAGTCTACATCTTACATATTCTAAAAAGAGCTTGCAATACACAAAAGAATACACAACAGAGTTTAATCACATTATGAAATAATGTGTTTAATATTGAATATTTAAATATGTGTCCACCATCCTCCCTTCCATAAGGGATGCTTCCAGCCTCAGCCAATCATGACGGAGCTACCCAGCCTGCAGACACATGACTCACACAAAAACTCTGCTGCAAAATTCTATAAAATATATAAAGTCTCTCAGTGTGTGTAGTTTATTTAGAAAAGAAGAACAAGGGGCAATGGGCCTGTGGACATCCACAGCAAATATTTATACCTTTGGGTTGCCTAATACAAGTAGTTAGGGTATTATTGGTCCTCTCAAATGCAAACATCCATATTCCATTTCACTCCATTCACTCCTTCAGGGAAAGATAACCCCTTGCAACCAAAATTTAGTTTTTTTCCAAAAGGTCATTGTTTTGAGTTATTCCTGGGATCACTTTCTAAGTTGAGTTGTTTTCTGTAATACTATCGTCTAGGTTACTTGCGTAACCCCACGTTCCCTAAATAGGGAACGGAGACGTTTAGTCGATGACCGACTGAATGGGAGCTGATCTCCATGGGAGATTGGACCGAATTGTTTAACGGGCAAATTGATTTGCAGGCGTGAGTGATTGATTAGCAATCAGCCGGGTATAAGACCGGGCGTAACGCACGCTTCAGTATGGGATTTTCCTGAGGAACCGACCTACTTACCTCCGGCGCCTCAGTCTCCCGACTTCAAAGGCATGGCAGAAAGGAAACGTCTCCGTTCCCTATTCAGGGAACGTGGGGTTACGCAAGTAACCTAGACATTCCCTTTCAGTCGGTACCGGAGACGTTTAGTCGATGACCGACTGAATGGGAGCCTCTAAAAAGCGCCATGCCCGAAGTCCATCCAAACAGGCCAGCACTAAACTTGGAGAAGGTTAGTGAATTAAGCTGTAATACCTGAATGGGGACTCCTTCTGCCCCTGCTCGGAATTTTCATTGACGGGGAAGTCGTCCAACACTGAGAGCGTAAGCTGTACTCGGTTGTTGCGAAGACGACCAGAAGGAGGGCACCCCTCATCGTGGAGAGGGGTGCGCGGAGATCGCGTCGAGACCCGCAGGGCTACCAGCGAAGACGTTCTGCAGACAATAGAGTGGCAGAGACGTAAGTCATCGTTACTCACCAAGGCAGGGGGGTAACGGGACGGGTTCCTACTAGCCGCCTGGAGGGGGAGCTGTAGAAAAATACACAGAAAGGGAGCACCAATAAAAAGGGGGACTCCCAGATCCGGACCCTAGTTCTGCTGGGGCCAGGCCGAAGCGAGCTCCAGAGCAGAACCTAGCAGAGCTGACTGCCCCGCACAGTCAGATGCCGAAGGGGGGAGGAAGAAGAGCCACCCCAAGGGGGGGGGGGCACAAGATGTGTACTGCTCATTTAAGAGAGTACTGCAAGCTACTACACCTGCTCCGTCCCCTGAGGGAACCTGCCACCACTCAGGACCGCGGAGGGGACAGAGCCAACATCAAGGTTATAGAACCTGATGAAAGTATCCGGTGTAGACCAACCCGCAGCTCGACAAATGTCGGCGAGTGAAGCCCCTCTGGCCAACGCCCACGAGGCAGCGATGCCGCGAGTGGAGTGGGCCCTCAGATGGAGAGGGCAGGGAACCTCACACGCCTCATAAGCAAGGCTAATGGCTTCCATGATCCAATGTGCCAGCCGTTGCTTGGAGACAGCGGAACCCTTACGCTGGCCTCCGAAACAAATGAAGAGCTGCTTGGAGCTACGAAGCTCCCGGGTTCTGTCCAGGTAGATCCGGAGAGCTCGCACAGGACATAGAGAACCCAGGGTGGGGTCTGCCTCCTCCCGGGGCAGAGCTTGCAGAGTCACCACCTGGTCCCGGAAGGGGACGGATGGGACCTTGGGGATGAATTCGGGCCTGGGCCTGATGGTAATCAAGGAATCGCCAGGGCCGAATTCCAGGCAGGATTCGTCGGCGGACAGTGCCTGGAGATCTCCCACCCTCTTAAGTAAGGCCAACGCAAGCAGGAGGGCGGTCTTCAGAGAGAGGACTCGCAACTCCGTTGAGTGCAAGGGCTCAAATGGAGACTTCTGTAGCCCAGTAAGGGCGAAGGAGAGGTCCCAAGAGGGGATAGAGGGTGGTCTAGAAGGCCTGAGGCGTCTAGCCCCCTTGAGAAATCTCACCGTCAGTTCGTGGCTGCCCACTGATTTCCCTTTGACCCGAAGGTGGAAGGCGGAAATAGCGGCGGCGTAGACCTTGAGGGACGATGGGGACAGCCCCCGATCGAACCTCTCCTGGAAGAAGGTCAACACGACTCAGATGGGGCATGTCCCGGGGTCTTCCTGGCGGGAAGAGCACCATTCGATGAACCGACCCCACTTGCCAGCGTAGCACACTCAGTGGAGGGGGCTAACGCATGGTATAGGTAGTCACCGCGAGGGGTGGTAGAGGCTCGGGGTCCACCGCGGACAGATATGCCATACAAGTAGGGCCCAGAGGTCTGGCCGCGGGTGCCTGTATCCCCCCCCTTGAGTCAGATCTGGACTCAAGGGGATCGGCCAAGGGGGGGCTGTCACGAGCGCAGAGAGGTCTGGAGACCATACTCTGTTCGGCCAGAAGAGGGCGAAAAGAGTAGCCCGCGCTCGTCCCCCCTGACCTTGCACAGGGGTTGTGCTAGGAGGCTTCACTGGGGAAAACGCACATAAGCGTTTGTTCCTGGGCCAGCAGTGAGCCGGCGCATCTGTCCCGAGAGGAGCCAGGGACAGGAATAGGAGCCGGCAATGGGTATTCACACGGGAGGCAGCAGGTACCTGGGCCTCGCCGAAGATGTCCCAAATCTGCTAAACAGCCCGAGGATGGAGTCGCCAATCTCCTGTCGAGGGGTGGAATCTGGACGGCGGAACCGCGATCCTGTTACACTCCGCAGGGATATAAAGGCTCGAGCGACGGAAGTCGCTCTAACTCCAGAGGAGCAGCTGTTGGGCGAGGTAGTGCAGGAAGCGGGAGCGTACACCGCCCTGGTGGTTGATGTACGCTACGACCGCAGTGCTGTCAGTCCTGACCAGCATGTGCCGATCCCGGAGGATCACTGCTACTAGCTCGAGACGGTTGATGTGCCAGCGAGAAACCAGTCCGTTCCAGGAACCGGACTCTCGGTGGGAACCGCACACGGCGCCCCAACCGGTCTTGGAGGCCTTGGTCTTGGAGTCCCCGGAGGGTGGCAGCGGTGAGCTGAAGGACTCCGAAGAAAGCGCCCCTTTCGATGCTGCGAGGGAGAGCAGATTGTCAGCAAGGTCACACGAGGGCCAAGGCAACGCCGAAGCGCTATCCGAGTCCCCCGCGGACCAGACGGGGAGCACACTCGGGCTTTGGGGACGGTGCGAGGAATCACCTGACACCGGTCGCCCAAAGCCGCAGGTGAGGTTTCTTTGGGACAGACCCCTCGGAGTCGAAGGCTCACAGAGAGCCGAAGCTCGGGTGTCCTCCTCCTCAAAGAAGGACCGCCTACACCTCAGTGTGCGTGCAGGGAGAGCGTTGCAATGCACGCACTCTCGCTTCACAAGAGCAGCGCGGGCGTGTTGGAAGCCCAAACACTCCACGCATTTCTCGTGACCGTCCTTCGACGAGATAAACCCAACGCAGCCAGGATTACAGCACGTTTTGATCATCGTGTTGTGAAAAATGGACAGGATGTGAACAAACGGCTAACAATAACACTGGACAGGCTAATGCCGGAAAAGACTGAGGCGCAGCGCAGCGGCGTGCTATACTGGGCTAGCAGAGGACCACGCTGTATTTGCTAGGTAAGCAACCTCGATCTTAACTGGCGGTTTAGCGTCAAAGTTTAGAGAGGAGAGTCACACTCAGTCCGCTCCGAAGGAAAATCGCATACTGAAGCGTGCGTTACGCCCGGTCTTATACCCGGCTGATTGCTAATCAATCACTCACGCCTGCAAATCAATTTGCCCGTTAAACAATTCGGTCCAATCTCCCATGGAGATCAGCTCCCATTCAGTCGGTCATCGACTAAACGTCTCCGGTACCGACTGAAAGGGAACTGAGCATTCCATCATTTGAGAACATTAAATGTGGTATTCTTTTTATTCTATCAGATATACAAATACTAATTAAAATTTTGTTCTAAAGAAATTAATTAAAAACCATTTTATTACTATCTCATATTTATTTTTTTTATTAGTCATTCATTGGTACTTTTTAAGGCCGTGAACCAAATAACCAAATTGTGACCATTAGGACCAAGTATGGAGTGACCCATACAAGGAATTTGTGCTCTGCATTTAACCCATCCAAGTGCACACACACAGCAGCGAACAAAAACACTGTGACCACACACCGGGAGCAGTGGGCAGCCATAGCTGCGGCGCCGGGGAGCTGTGGGGAACTGGTGACTTGCTCAAGGCTTCCACAGTAATGGTTGACAAGGAGGGAGAGAGTTTCAACAGTCATCCCAACTTCATCCCACCTGGGGATCTAACCAGTGACCTTTTGATCTTTAGTCAATCACCTTATCCACAATGCCACGACTGCCTTGCATTTTTGAGGTAGACAGTAGAAGGATCGTGATCGACACATCACCATTATTTTGAGAAACCTAAACCAAGATTTTGTCTCCATGCAGACGCAGATGTAAGAAAGCCAATAATCCTTGTATATTTTACAGTCTTTAAATGAACATCACACTTCATTTCAGTTTTTAAAATTGCAATACAATACAAGAGATTGTAAGATTTTGTTGTTTGTTTGTTTTTTTACACAAGAAGACTGATACATCTGTCTTTTAAGAAAGCAAATGTGAATCTTCAGAGAGCCTGCTTTCAAAGATGAAGGAAACAAAGATGGAAGACTCTTTCTTTATACGTAAACCAATACAAATAAACATGGTGGATTTTTAAAAGCATCTGTGAGCTTCAGATTTTCTACTGAAGTCATGTTGAGCCCTCTGGCAATATCTAAACAACAGACAATAAGCAGTCAGCATACTCACTTTAGCTATGAGTGCCATCTTTAATCTTCTGTGTTTATGGCACCTGTTATTTGCAGAGAAATGGGATCTGGGAACATTTTCCTCCTCTTTTGACACCCTTGAAATGTCACTAGGGAGTGTAAAGCTGAGAAAAAATGGATGCCATTCACACCTTTCTCTTGGGAAAAGTCTGAGCCTTCCACGCGAAATCTTTGCAAACAGGTTTTAATAAACTTTGTGAACTACCTATGAAGATTTTATAAAATCATCCTGATCAGTGATGGAAATGGCATGATAAATAAATTTCTTTTTACAAGTGGAAGTCTTTCTGAATCGTAGCATGTATTTAACTATGTTTAAAGCACAACTGTGATTAGGAACAAGTGATTCAGTGGCTTATTTACAATATATTCATATTACTCACCGTTAAGGAGTTTATCTTTAAGCTAGCAGCAGGAATGTGCCAGGATTGAGATTAGCTATGGAAGTAATGCAGATATTGACGAAACCACAAGAGGCATAGAGCAAACAGGGAGATCCAAGAAGGCTAGGAGCTATCATGGAGAGTCAGGTTACATGAACCGCACATTGACAACTAAGTAGGTGAATGGATGAACCTTTTAACAGATGGAGATGGATTGGATGAATGCTCTCATCGGGTGACTGATTCAGTGGGGTGATTGTCTGCAGGTGGATTCAATGAAGAGCACCAGATTGCTGACTGTCTTTTCTGGGAACACTGGATCCATGACAACAACAAATATTGTGTTTCTACCTGAACTAATTTATGTGTTCATGTTTTGTCTTTAAGCCAATAAAGTGAACTGGCACCATAGACACTTATGCTGCATCACACAGGGTCCACATTAACCCTCTCTGCGCTCTGTGTTCTCGCTGAATTGACTTGACTTTTGTCCAGTCTGGCAATTCATACTGTAATGCCCAATTCACATGGAGCTTGATGGAGAGCTGGAGTATCTGCATGAGGGCCAGACTTTGTTTTTTTAAAGCATTATTAGTATTATTAGAGACAAATTCTGCCACCATAATTCAGAATTTATGACATTTGAAAATATAATGTATGTTTTTGGCTGACAAAAATAATGCTTTATGAATTTTTTTTTATTATTAGAAAAAATAAATCTATATGGAAAAGTGCAGAAACACAAGTTTGGGACAAATTTTGAAATCTAAAACATTATAATGTACTATGTTTTTAATCAGAACATGGGATTGCAAAGTGATCATAGCTACACATCAACTTTACACTAGAAGAATTTGGATATTTATCAACCTATTTTGTAGGGTTTTATTTATTGAAAACAACTCCAGGGAGCAGATTATTGTCATGGTCAGTCATTGTGTAAATAATCACTGCTCAAGTTGGAATTAAAATCTGAATAATAATGAATAAATTAGAATACTTAGGTAGGAAAACATGATTTAATTGCTATCAAAATGATGCTAGTAGAAAATTCTCAACTTTTGGAGGAAATCTTACAAATTTAGTTATAGAGAGCTATTTTTACATGGCACAGCTCAGAAAAAAATATGACAAATCATGCACTTAACATGTCAAAACATGTTTCATCAAATCAAAACTACATTAAAGTTAAAAATTACACTCTGACAGCAAAAACAAGGCAGAATTGGGTGATAAATATTAATCGTAGACCCTTGTTGTCCCATTAATTCATACTTTTTTAATGTGATGTTGATTTTATTCCTTTAATTATATTTACTGACCATGAGATGATATGTGACTGTGTTAAGTAGTTGAGTCCCTTTCGTGAGTACAAAAATGGAAATACACATTTATTTCAGCATAGTCTTGTGCTTGGAGCCATATTGAATTTTTTAATTTCTATAAGCCATTTAATAATAGAAATTGTTACAAATTTTTTTTTTTGTTACAATTACACGCTAGTATTACTTTGTGTTTTTAATACACAAAGTATTTTTAGCTAGCTCTGAATTCAGCTGTTAGAGTCCTATTACACAAGCATTATCCTCCATTCATTGACTTTCTATAAATTATCATATGGACAAATGATTGTAAAGCTAGCCTTTAAAGCCTTGAATAGTCTAGCCAGAAGTCTGCTATCACACTATATTTCAACTCAATTGCTTCAATCAATCCTTTGAATTAATTTTATTTTATTGTGTACATCGGTAAGACACAATCCATGAGTATAAACTCTTTTCAAAGGTAAAAATATTTAAACAAATGACTGAATGAAATTGCATTTGAATGAAGAATGCTAAAACAAAATAACTAAAGCAAATTTTATTTTCATTTAGAAAGAGTCCACCATCTACACACATATAAGCATTTTACTTAGAAGCTCTTTGTGGCTCCATTAAGCTCTCTGCAGAGCCAGCAAACAGATAAAGAGGGAAAGTTTTAGTCCCTGGTTCTCACTGAAGCACTAGATAACACATTATGCTTTAGGGGATTCCTCTTTCAGAAATTTCTTCCATTGCCTTTACTTTCCCAGATTTTTTTAAATCTTGTAAATGCAAGTTTCAATGGCTCAGTTAACAATATAACTTAACTCAGTCTTTAATAAAAAAAAAATGTTGATATAAGAACGATTTAAAAAACATTAATTACAATTAAATGAAGACATTTCAAAATCAGAGATGTCTCAACATATCAGTCCATAATGAAAAAGAACACAATGACAATGGAGGTGGATACTTGTGCAGTCTTTGCATCCTTGAATGGTTGCAAGCATTTAAAAAGCTCTCTTGTACAAGTTAATTTTGTTGACCACAATTAAACTCTGCACCCTGCTTTCATCCCCATCAAGTCATTTGCTTCCCCATCATTTCATTTAAAAGGATTCAGAAAGCTTCAGTTTTTGAACAGTTTTATTTAGTGTTATTTATGTGCTATTGAAAACTCGCACCCCTTTTGGAATTTTGGTATGATTATTTACAGTCAAACTGTTTTTAAAACCTTTTCTAAGTAGTAAAAAAGCAGTTTGGTAAAACAGTGATAAACAACAACAAAAACATATTTTTTTCTGGTCAGATTTACCTTGAAATTTAGTCCTGCTACAACAGTGTTGAGCAAGTTACTTCAGAAATGACTTTAAATTAATCATGTTAATGCTTTAGTTGTCAAGTAATTACCATTTAGAAAATTAAAATGCTTAAAAAAATTATTTACTGCATTTCTATAAAAATAATCCAATGCCAGTAACAAATAGCTAAGCAATGTGTTACTGCCCAACACTAAACAGAAGTTTCATTTATTTATTTTTTTAAACATTTATATTGATGTGTTGGAATTTGCCATGGAATTATTACATTTTGAAAATCTTTTTTTTAACTGGGATGCTTTATGAAAGTTTGGAACAGATGCAAATTAAACCATGCAAGTGGATCCACTGGTACACGTCATCTTCAACCAGGTGACCCGCCCAGCGGCCCCAACTTAGCTGTAATCATGACCCTCTTTTTTGCTGCCCCAGTGAGACTCAACCACCCAAGGCTTTGTCTTCTCAGCTGTACTTAAAGTGATTTCCTTTTGGCACATGAGGGTGTTTGATGGTGTTAATGGATCAGGCAATCTCTCAGCAACTGCGCTGGTCATGGTACCAGTGATTGTGGCCATCAGCAAAGGTCTTTGGGAAGCTAGTGAACTATTTATGTTCAGTGGCTAATCTACTAAAACTTTGCAAATAAGACTGCTTTATTTTATTTTTCTCTCTCTTTGAGCCAGACATTGCCAGACACTTGACATTAAGTAAGGGTAACACTTCAAGATATCCCAACGTTTCCCAAATATGATTTTAAACACGGCTCATTATGAGCTAGCTGCTCTCCAACTGCAGCATATGGCTCTGTCAAAACACAAGGTCAGATGAAACTTTGAGACATATTAGACATGATATTTGGATTCCATGGAGTGCACAACTTAAATGCAATAAAAATCTCTGCTGCATGGTTGAAGAAATGTGAGAGCGTGGGTTTATGTGTTTGTCTCTGTGCACATAAAAAAGTCTCAGAGAATTGAATCTTGATTCCTCACTGCTTCACCCATCTTCATTCACTTTGTAGTTGAGAGCAACTTCATAGCTCAGACACCTAGATCCTGAAGTGGTCTCATGAACCTCAAAGAGAGGCTTGGACGTAAAAGGGATTTTGAGTGATCAAGGCAGAGAAGAAAAAGGGGCCAAGGTGGATGAATTGTGAGATTGTGTGCACAGGTTTAAAAAAAAACTGAGAGATAAAGAAATGGTGAGATATTTCTGTTATTTGTATCTATATAAACAATTAGTATATGCACATTATAACAATTTACTTATTGTTTTATTTCAGTCATGAAACTCACTGGTCTTACACTAACTACTCGCGATATGATACATACTTTGATATTATGTCAACGACATCATTTGCATCACAATTTTTTCACAATTTTAACCAACTATTGAAACTGTTTGTATAACACACCAACATTGGAAAATGGAATTTAAAAAGTTTTGTGACAACAAAGCTAAGAAGGCTTGGGTCAAGTTTGTGTTGTATGAGAGCGTTTGATGCATTACATCCACTAGGGGGCAGTGTCATTGTTTGCATTAAGTCATCTTTTTACTCTAAGTTATGGAGACAAGGTAAAGAAGTTTCAGAAAGGACTAGAATCAGTTCACGAAGCAAATACGCTTAGATTAAGACAGATTGAAATGGTCCACGTAATAAGGGTTTTTAACTGCTCTTCATCAGGTTTGTGTTGTACTAATTAAGTGTGTTTGCTGTGCTTTTTTCTTCTAGCATTTAGTGCAGCAATTTTATGGGAACACACATATATATTGTAATGCAATTATTTAGTGTAATCTGAAAAGTGCATTTTTTTTTCTCAAAAACTTAAACAACGAATTATCCTGGGATTCTCCTTGGAATAAAACTACAGTTTTACTCTAGTTTTGAAAGACTTAACATACCCCTAGCATTTGCATGGGCTTTTTTGTAATTTGCGACCAATTTTATAGTTGCTGTATTTAAAACAATTTGTTATGGTACAATTATACATAATTGCACATCTATCTAGTATAAAACAGCATTTGTATTAGAATAAAAGTTGCAAAATGCTTAAAATGTGAGAAAAAATGTGAAAATATCTTCTAAAACAAGACTATTTAAATGACTCCTGATTCTCATTGTTATGCCAGTGAATATGTCCTTTTAAATAAAATTAACTAAACATAAATGCACCAGCCCAAATAACAATTGTTAAGAAATTTCCAGAAGGCATCAAAAAGCTTTTGCACCTGAACTCTTTTTAAATATGTGTGTAATAATACAAATGCAACTCCGATAATCAAGCCTTTTAGGGGTTCTTTTGGAAAAGAACCCATGTGCATCCACTTCTAGTGTATTACTGTAACATCCCGCTGAGTGAGTTCTTATGAGCCGTTTTACTAAATCCCTCTCCAGTATCTGGCTTCCATGCACCTCCTGTGAATCAGAGGGCTTCTGAAGGGTGTAAATGTTTGAACATGAGCCTAGCATCTGTGCTAACATGAATGTGAGGATTGCTGGTATAGAAGGAAATTGGTGTTTGGCCTTTCAAAAATTCTGAACAATTAATCATTTGTGTCTCATTTGTGTTCCAATGGCCCTTGAGCCAGCTGCCTCTCCAATACTACAAAAAAGTTAGAGTATGCGCTTTGAGAAGGCAAGAAAAGCCAAGTGAATATGACGGAGGAAAACTTTAATCCACCAAAAAAGGAAAAAAAAATGCATCCATCTCATCCAGAATTATTTGATCTGATGGTGATTGCAGTCTATACCTACTTTTATCTTCACATTTTTTCTTCAACATCATGGACATCCAGATTTAAATAGAATCTCGGGATACCAGACTGTCAGTAGTTCCCCTTTTCCTCCACGTTACCTTGTAGCTTTTCCTATCCTATCCATGCATCCATAGTGAGAAAAGTTTGGATGTCTGAGCCATTTTCACACTTCAATCACTGTTGAAGGAATGGTGTCTTGAAGAAAACATCTACAGCATTCTTTATGCTGTAACTGGAATTTCACACTTGGTTATAGTGGTATCCAAGTTTACTTAAATTCTTGACTGTGACTGGAATGTGGAATGCAGTTTTAATCTCTCTTTATCCAAACAAAATATGGTTCGACATGTGGCTAATCATTAAATGCATTAATAAAATATTGTCATGCAGTGAAATGGATAAATGTAATTTAACTTTCTGGTGCCATCGAGACTTGCTGGCCAAGCAGCTCTTATCTGTCCTTGGCAGTTAGTTTCTATGGATTCAAGAATTTTTTTTTTTTAAATAAGATTCAACCCTGCCAAAAGCATAGCTATATTGGGACTGCAGGATGGGACAGAGTTAGATTTTAAGTGCTATTTACTCTGAAAGGAGAGTAAATCCCTCACCATAATGAGCTGTCAAATTCTGGCAGTGGAGTTTTGCTGCAAAGAGTCGTCACATGGTTCCTGGAGAGATTTGAGACAGGCTCATCGCATATATGTGTCCATGGAGGTACATTTACTGCTTTGGCGCATACGTAACTGTATCTCCGTGGAGTAGCACAAAATTAGATTTAATGTCATGGCAATTCCATCACATGGCAGCAAATCAGTTAAACATTCAGAGCTGATCTTCTGAAGTTCAAAGTGTGAATCTTAAAGTGACTTTTCTGTATAAATTGATTGAAGTTGAGTTGCTAGAGACAGGTGAAATATTTTAGGGATTTAAGAAAACTTTCAGTAAAAAATAGTAAAAAAGTCACCAGATTATTAAAAAAAAAGTAAATGCTTGTGTAGAGGGATAGTTGTAAAGGAAAAGAAAGTAACATTTGGATTGACTAATGGTTTAAAATTAGAAGTCTGGGGCCTTTTTGAGCAATTTTTACTAATTTTTTGGTACAACTAAAAATGATTTCACAACAATCCTGTAATTGTGATTACTGTAATTATTTAATACAATTCAGAGTATTAAATTGTATTTTTCACCACATAAATCTCAACAAAACAGTTTTAAAATTTGAAGAAAAATCAAAAGCTCATAAATCCCAAAAACTTTTGTGCCAGCACTTGGAATTTCTTCTGTTTTGACATTGCTTTCACATTTTCTCTGCTTTTTGGGGAAACTATACACTTTTACTTTGTCTCAACACTTTTTATTTGTGACACATTAAAAAAGTGAGCTCTCAATTTCTTTCAATGAGAAATGACAATTTAATACTCAATTTTTTTATACAGTTTAGGGTTTGTTGTGGACTTTAAAAGGTTTTAGAAATCATTTACTAGTGCAAATTGTAAAGTAGTAAAACACTAAATGGACAGCTATTTTGAAGTGTGCAGACTTCTAAGGGTTAAAGCAATATGTTTTCATTATTTTTGGGGGAATTTAAGATGACTAATTGATTTGGTGGCTTTTATTTATTTTTTTTCAACACACTACTTGAGTTTCTTTGGTGCATGTTCACCCTCTGCAACGACTCCATATATACATTATGAGGGCCTGGAACAAGATACAAACCTCTTGTTGTCCACTGGCATGCTCATTTTATTTTTACAACACCGCAATAAACAATGATTGATGTTGACGAAATGTAACTCGAAATAGTCAGTATTCAATGTGAGCTGATGTTGATCATTCGAGGGCTGAGGTACTTCCTGACACTCATCATGCTAAACCCGTGTAGATAAGGTCAAGGACGAATCAAGTGTGTGCTTTAAATGCATGAAACTCCCATGCAGAAATGGATTGTGCGTTTTATGGTTAGTAATCACTGATGTGGGACCATCTTAGACACAGAAGTGATTCTATAAAGAAGAACAGACGTGAACAGGTTAATTCCGCAGTTTGAGAGGTCAGGATAAAATGTAGATGCAGCAGTTTTGCTTCCTATTCTTTTGACCTCTGAGGCTTCTTCCAGAAAATCCCTTCAGGGAGATATGCACATGAAAAGTCAGGCTGGAAAAATCCTTTTTGAATTAGGTATTAATGAAGAGAGGAAATGGAGGCTCGACTAAAAACATACATTGCTGACAATATACCTTTTTTAAAATAGTACATTTAAAAAACAATCAATCGCTAAAATGAATATATGTAATATTTTGTCATGTGTATTTAAACATTTTCTTTTTTAATCAACAAAATTAAATGGTAAAACACCCTTACATTTCTTTTCAATTTAGACTTACGAAATGAGGTTCTGCCAACTCAAAGTTAGATGCTAAAAAGATAAAAAGATTTGCTGTGTCGCCTCAATTTTCTTTCAATCTTATATTAGCACATTTACAATGCTCACGAATCAACCACAGCTGTGCAAGAAGCAAAGCAGGTTCTACATGTACATTAGAACTGTTAGTTCAGCATGTAAATAGTAATTATTTATGGAACCAAAATAATGTGTTAAAATATGTGATGTATATTGATTGATATGGTAGAGAAAAATCACTACCTAGAGCCTTTAGAAGAAAGTGTCATCACTTTTCACACTTGTAATTTTATTAGTGACAAAGCTAGCTACAAAGGATGCCAAAATTAGTTTCTTCTTTCTAACACATCTGTATCATGTATCTTTCAAGAATTCTCATTGTAAAACACTTAATTTTCTAAAAAGTATTTGTTGAGAAGCTGATCTGTATCCACATAATTACTATTACGTATTGATCTTTAAGAAATGGTGCCATTTCTGTGCGTGTCTCTTCAGAGGTGTGGGAGGAAGAAGAAGAGTACAATTGCAGCTCTTTTTTGCATTTCTCCAAATACAATCTAATAATAAATGTGTGGAATTGCATTTTTGCATTTTATCATTTTCACAGACTATTAAGTTCAGAACATCGGTACTATATACTTTAATTTATTAATATTTAAATAGCGGATCAATGAGAAATATGTGTGAGTGTTGTTATCTGAGAGGCCCTGCCCAAATCTGGAACCTGGGAGAAGGATTTAAAGGCCAGGCAAAAAATATTTACAATATAATATAGAAATATGTATAACCAGGCAAAATACAATACTGCAAATTACCAAGCCTTCGCACATGGCTTATAAAGTCACACATTGAAAATCTAAAGATAACTCCAATAATTACCTGAAGATGCTCGGTGAAAATTCATACTGCCTAACATCTAATCCGATGAAAGAGCGGATAACGTTTTTAGTTCATTAGTCCGAATGAAGACTTTGCTTATTTTACAAACTATGCTAAATGTTGAGCGTTCTATGTTGATGGATGTTGAGGAGAAGTAATTTACTTAAGTTTGGTAAGTGTTTATAAATACTAACATATTTTTATTCATACACATAAAGCATAGGAATGAGATCTTAACCTCCTTAAGTGTTAATTATTCCTGAACACTATTTGCCTCTGTTAAAAATAAAATGCACACGTTTATTATTAACAATAAAATTAGCACACAATGCACTGGGCAATTACATACTAATTGTAGATCAAAATTCTTGGAATACATTACAGTATTAAAATGTTTTTGTATTTAATTGGGCTAAAATATTTATAGGAACACTTTATTTTACATATTTCCTAATTGGAGTAATTTGGTTTCCTCCGTTCGACAATGCTTTAATAAATTACGCCTCGAAACACTCCACGGTTGTTGACAATTGATTGAAAACCACTTTAGTGAAAAGAGAAGAACAAATTTTTCATTGATGTCCATAAATTCTACATTTGAACTACTTGTCTTAGGACAAAGTACACCTGGTGGCATGAATAATTAGGGTTTTCATGAAAAACCCTTGATATTCGAATATGTATGAGCTACTGTTGAAGGTTTCATGCTGTATTCTATGCTGTAACCACAGTCCTGATTTCAATTGTTAAAGAAAACAACATTTAATTTTTTTTCTTTAGGATCACAGGGTTTGCTGCTACACAGTCAAGCTCAAACCATCACAGCTCATATTGCCAATCTATTAAAGGGCCTGGACCCATATCTGGAATTGGTGAACACCCATCAAAGTATGCATGGATATTGCATACTGACCAAACATACCTGAAGCAGAGAGGAAGCAGGCGTCTTACCCAATATATGGTGTGGTTGTCACTTTTAACTCCCATTGGGACTGGGGATTGAACAATTGACCAATCTCCTTTTCCATTAACCAGTTATATCCTTGCCAGCAGTAACTAGCTTGTGCTGTCTCATGAACTTGTTCATCTGTCACATAAATCTTGCTTAACAGATTACATCTTAGTTTAAAAAAATAACATTTCACATGTACATTCACATCAATGAATATGTTACATGGCGTGCTCATGCCTGTTAGATGTTTCTTGTGTCTCTCTGTGTGGGCGAGTCTGGCTGGGTGGAAGTTATTGTTGAAAGGCGTCTCTTAATGTACAGCTTGCAGTTGTTTATGGTTTATGTGTGAAAATCTAACTTGTACATAAAAAAATTAAAACTATAACCTCTTTCATAGAAGTCATCTAAATGATACCTTCAACTCTACATAGAAACACTTCAATTTTCTACCTTTTATGGAATAATGAACGAGAAGTGTGAAACAAAAAGCCAAACACAGTGAAAGCCATGACTTTCTTATAAACAATCCTATCATTTATACAAAAAAAGTTTATTACATTCATTATTTTGAATTAATAATAAACCTTAAAAAGTAATTTAGTAAACATGGTAATATGGCTTTTGTTTAGTATTGCTAAATCTGAATGAATCTCTTGCTTTTCTATTGGATTAAGCATTAGCTGTGTATTTTCATGCTCATATAACATAATACAACATAATATAAAATACTCTGAATGGAAAAGCCAAGATGCTCATAAATGGACGAAACAATCAATGTTTTTATTGAACAACATCCGAAATGTTGTTTTGGTCATTCTAAAATTCCTTGAGTCTGTCATCAAAGTGGTTCTGGATTAACAGTCTGGTTAGCAGTCTCCTTCCTCCAGAAGCAACATGACAAGACTGCGCATATTTTGCTTCGTTTATGTCTTGTAAGGTGCAAGTAAGTTATTATATACGAAAAAATTCCTCCTAATGGAGAAACTTTCATTTTTCTTTTGATATTTGGTGCCAGTTTATCAAGTGACAATTTTGTTCTCTTGGAATTGTTGGATGGAAATGGCACTTTATTTGCAAATATTTTATGCAATATTCCAGTTTTGCGCATTCATTTAATTTGGATAATAACACTGGATCTGGTTCACTACAATGGGAAGATCTGCATCTCATCGTTCGACCAAGTTTGAACAAATCATTTGTTTTGTGTTATTTTCAAAGCTTTCCTCTGCAAAAGACACGCTAGTTTGTGATAAACTCTGTGCTCTTTCTGTTGTTTTGTGTGACAAAAGGTATGTTGTGTCCAATTGAGCAGTACTGTACTATACAATGCAGGGGAACAGTGCCTCAAAGGCCAAGCTATACAAATAAATCATTGTTATATCTAGCAATAAATTATCTTTATACCAATTATATTTGATTGTTTAGCTGTGAGCTATTGCCATCCTATCTGGATCATGTGGTGTATGCAATCTTAGCTGCTGAGCACTTCACCAACAGCTCTTCTTTTTCTCCCAGGCACCAATGCTCTGGACCACATGCAGAGCAAGCTGTCAATACTATCACCACTGGAAGATTCTGCCTGTAGACCAGTCAAACACTGGGAGTGTGAGAAAAGCTAGGCTGCCAGTTACCGCCAGCTGAATATGATGGTGTGGTGTGTAGGAAATGAGGGCTTGGAGAGTTACACACACTGAAAATACAGTGTGTTTAGTAAAAAACACTGAAGCTTAAGCACATGATAAATTTGCATAGTACATTGCGTAATAAACATGTTTAGACATCTGAATAAAAAAAAAGTAAAGGAAACACGTCTGAGAGTTGATCCTTTCTGTAAGTTGTGTATTGATTTTGTCGGATCTATGGTGCTGTAGAACTGTGAGGCAATGAAGTTAAAAGCTGGTAAAAATGTGTTAAAAATAAAACTAAAGCATTAAGAAGCTGTTCAAAGATTTAGTCTGAAGTACGAAATATATATATTATACTTTATGTAAGAAAAATGAGTGTCAAGGCAATAGACAACTGTAAAGAATCGTCTGTTGAAGATGGAGACTAAAGAGCTGATGATGGAGACCTACAAAAAAATCTGAAAGATATTTTCCATTAGTTAATTTAGTCTTTTCCAAACATTTGTATTTGATTGGGTCATAAAGATTCTGTTTTGATTTGACACTTAAACACCTTTTAGACTAACTGGATGTCAATTCATTGTTTAAAACTGATATTTCAATTTGATGTAAGGTTTACACTCAGGGAGAAATCACGTGGACAGCTCAGACCTAGAGAAATGCTCTAGGTGTTAAACTCAATCTGTGGATTGCAAAACAAAATCACAATCGTTTTCTCATTTGCAGATCAGAGATCATGGTTCAAAACCTGCCTTTAAAGGCCAAACACTCACCCAATAATATTATAACCAATGTTTTCCTCTTCATTGCAGAAGAAAAAGGATTGGTTCAGCAGGATACATATTAATCACATACAGTGGTACCCCAAGATATGAAATTATTCCATTCCAGGGTTGCTTTGGTATCTCGAACATTTTGAATCTCATTTATATATGTTTCATATATAAATGCCTATTCGTACAACTTTCCACGTTATAAACGTTATTTCTTTTAGGACACCTTGACTCTACCTTTTGTTATAGTACATTATTGGTAATCTATATATAATGTTTCGCTTGATTTAAAACCCCTTAAAAGCCCCTTAAAGCACACTTTCTGCAATGGGAGAAAGGAGCACCAGGACCCGGAAGCGCAGCGCGACATCAGACTTAACAAGTGGATAATAGACAGAACTGTTGGTGTTTTTCGTATCTTGGATTTTTTTTTTATATCTCGAAGAAAATATTTCCAGCTAGACGTTTCGTATCTCGAACATTTCGTAACTTTTTTTTTTTTTACCAACAACACTCATGTTACAGGCCTTCAGCCTGTGTTATATAGTTCAAAGCTAGAAACAAATTAAGTAATATTGGTGATGTTTTAGTGTTGCAATTCTATATTGGTTTAAAAATAAGGGTAAACTTTTATTGTTTTGTGTATTATAGATCATAAGTGAATAGGTATCAAAGGACTGTGCTCCTTATAGTTGATGTGTGCCCTAAACACTGTTCTGGGATCCCAGGACTATGTTAGACAGTGAATTGAAATAAAAAAATAGATCAACATTTCTGAAATATTTGATATATTTTCCCTCTTCCTCTGTCTAGCATATTTTTAAAAGAGATATGCATGCATCATGATTCCGCATTGAACAAAGTGATTCATCTTGCTCCCTCTCAGCTAGAAGGTTGTTAGATGATTCATGCTCAGGAGCTTTCACGAACACAGTTAATTTTTTTCAAAGGTTTTTCTCAGACCATGTGCAAAAAAAAAAAAAAAAATTAGCTGAGGTTGTATTTAACATCAAAAAGGCAGCTGTGGTTGGCAAAACTTTACCATAAAATACACGGTAGAACTCCAATGGTTTTGCGGGATTTTACTGTAAATTTTAATCTTAATTTTTCTTACTGTCTATGCATGCGATCCCATTGGCTTTTTTTCCTATTAGAGCAAAGTGTTATTTTCTATTACAGATAATACATTTAAAAATATTTGTAAAACTGTTTTTTCATACATTTTTAAATAAATTGAAGGTCATAAATAAGGTTTTTCACTGTAAATTCCATGTTTCATGAAATCTTTTTTTTTTCATTTTACTGTATTTTGCAGTTAAATATACACATTTTTTATGCCTCTCTGTTATACTGTAATCTTTTTTTGTCCACACCAGATTTTTTTAAATGTGCTATCCAAAGAAACCCTTTGTATTGTGTCAAAATTTTAATCCTGAGGCAGATGCTATCTTCTTCTACTTTCGGCTGTTCCCAGTTCAGGGGTCGCCACAGCGAATCATCCGTTTCCATCTAACTCTATCCTCAGTATCCTCTACTCTTGCACCAACTACCTTCATGTCCTCTTTCAGTACATCCATATATCTCATCTTTGGCCTTCCTCTTGACCTCTTGCCTGGCAGCTCCATCTCCAACATCCTTCTACCAATATAACCACTATCCCTCTTCTGCACATGTCCAAACCATCTCAATCTAGCCTCTTGACTTTGTCTCCAAAACAACCAACCTGAGCTGTCCCTCTGATGTGCTCGTTCCTAATCCTGTCCATCCTTGTCACTCCTAAACTGAACCTCAACATCCTCATCTCTGCTACTTCCATCTCTGCCTCTTGTCCCTTCTTCACTGCTACAGTCTCTAACCCATACATCATAGCTGGTCTCACTACTGTTCTGTACACTAGAAGAGACTCAAAGCTGATCCTTGAAGTAGCCCCACCTCCACCTTGAACTCTTCTGTCTGACCTACAGCACATCTCACTGCTGTCATACTCCTCTCATGCATATCCTGAACTACTCTGACGTACTTCTCTGTTGGATGCGTTGTATATTATTTTACATGCTAACCACTTCTTATATATGTACAATATCAAACTTTATTTAAATTAGACTAGAACAACAAATTATTTTTAATCATAAACTGGTAAGGGCTCTCACGGCTTGAAGCCATCTCTCACAGATTTTCTGTATTCAAAACCACTAAGGCATGAAATGATCTCACAACATGAGACTTAGTATTTCTTTACTTTCCACATTAAATGTAAGATCTACAGAACATCAAAATGAATTAAGCTAACTTTCGATATCTGAGGGGGAAATAGCTTTCCTAAGTAATTTTGAAAAGGTGTAACATGCATGAAATACATAAGTAAGACATTATTATACAGAGTAAAGAATCACAGGACACTTAAGAAACATTCTCAGCTGAACTCTGCTTTTAGTTCATTTCGTAGAGATAGGTGTGTCCTGCATTCCATTTAATGTTTATGTGTGTAATCAAAACACCTTATATATTGCACAAATTACACAGTCTTAAGGTTAATGGATGATTTAATAAAACTCAATTACTATAATACATTGTAATAACATATTCATGAGATACCTTGCATGCATTTGTTCCATTTTCCATAGGATTTAGATTTGACCTGGCATTATTTAAAGCTTTATATTCAAACTGTGTAATAAAGCAGCTATAAAAGTACAGTGTCTTTAGAAATCCATGACTTAGTGATAATCCCTCAAGCTTATTTCATTATCAGGTTATAAAATGACACTTTTTGAGACAGTGTTCATAAATTCTGAATTAGCTTTAGTTGCTGATTAGAATTATTTACATAATTTGAATAATTTTATACTCGGCTACTGCCTAGAGTTTTTTTTTTTTTTTTAAGTGATATACTTGTCCTTATACAGTCAAGTTTTCAGGAAACCAGCAAACCTGCAGACAGTCAACCAACGGAACAGATCACACATGCTCATCCATGTTCACCCCAAGCTGTTAGATCTACAGTTCACATGCTCAGACACCTTCATGCCTTCATGAGTCTTCTTATCTGGGTTCTACCCTCTGGGTTCCACATCAACACTCCTGCAGTCCTCTACAACAAGTTGTCATTAGCAAAGTCTTTATGGGTTTGTAGATTCCTCCCAGAGGTGACTCTTTAGGACTTTCTTTCTTTCACTCTACTTCTAACCTGCATATTCCCTTTCGGGTCAGAGAGGTCTGGTGGCTGAGGGGACTATTCAATTAACCAGACGCATGTTTTGGGGATAGTGGAGGAACGCGGAGTCCCCGGAGGGAACCCACTAAAGCACGGGGAGAAAATGTAAACTCTTTCCAAGAACATCACCGGCGAGCCTCAAACCAGCAACCCTCTAACTGGAAAGCCACCTGTTCTATGCTAATTAACACTACCTTTAAGGGACTACTTATTCCATGGTGTTTGTATAAATGTAAATAAATATATGCAAATAATTCCTTACTCTGTGCCCCTTTCTCCTTCCTCCAGTGTCCACTGTGATAGTTAATGATGTAAACATTTGGTTCATTCCTCATTTTCTAACTGCACATTTTTACATTTGAAATCAAACGATACATTCCAGTCTTTATATCATTATTCTTTGCAGGCAACAAGGATATTGCATGAGGAATGCATCTAACAAAAGCAACAGAGATAAACAAACTTACCAAATAAAAACTCAGAAAAGAAAAGAAAAATATTGTCTACGTGCCAATTCATCCCGATCCTCCGAAAGCTCCATTTAAAGCTTGACTGCCTCATTTCGATACAACAATACATGTCCTAGTTTGAAGGCCCTTTCAAATGCAGTCTACAAATGAATCACTGAACACAAGGAAACAGCTCATACATCCTCTGTGTCCCAGATAATTCCAAGATTCAGAACAACCAGGTGAAGATTGGGTATTCATTCATGCTTTACACATATTTCTTCAATATGTTCAGGCATGCTCTAAACTTATACATACAGTCCCTGATACAATTCTGTTTTGTAGAAACACCTGCTATACTTAGACAGAAAGTTTTACTGCAAATGAATTTACTGCAAGTACAAAAATACATCAGCAAATTAAGTAGTCGTGCTGTGAAATCCAAATGTAATATCGTGTGTGACTTCCATGAGTTTGGCAAGGATTCCTAGTAATGGCAAGGATTCATAGGAATAGCAAAGAAAGCAGTCTTGCATGCACCCCAGAGTTCATGGACATTCTTTTGTTTTAAGGACGTTGATGTGGAGATAGAAGTATGTGAACCTGCTGCAGAATTTGCCCTTTTTTGTGGTTGGGAAAATAAGATTTCTTGGTATTTTAGACTATTGATGTTGATTTCCACCCTGCAGATCTTGCATACACCCCCATACTGGTATAACCCCAGACCATGATTTTTCCGCCAACAAACTTCCCTGTTTAGATCTTTTAACCTTAGTTCTATGCGGGTCCCAGTAGGTCTCCTGCAATATTTGCAGTGACTGTGTTTAATTCAACAGACTTTTCATCTGAAAACTTCACCTTCTGCCACTTTTCCATCCTTTTTAAAATGCTGTGGGACTTGTTAAATGCCACACATTTTTTCAATTTTCATAGTTTGTTAGTACGGGCATCTGGGCATGGATTCGACCATGGATGCAATTTCGAGACAGAATACAAAAAATAATTCTTGTTCTTCAGACGGCCAAATCTCGTGAAGCTCTTTTGCATTAGAAAATGGGCCGGCCTTGGATTTTTGATCCAACAAGTGGTCCCCTTGAGCAGTTTTCTTGCTAGGTCTGCCTGACCTGGGCTTGTCAAATCTTATTTTTAGCCTCTGTACACATTGAGACACATTGAAGGTGTCTGCCACTGTAGCAGCGGTCTTTAGCCTCTTGATAATCAACACTTTAGTCTCAAGGTGAATTGTAGGCATGTTTGCAGAGGTCGAGTTGCAGTTGATGTGGAGGTTTAATGCACTCAGGTTCTTTTTATACACACCCGATACCTAATTGATCCTTTATTAGTCTCAGTTAAAGTCATATCGCCGTATCGTGTCTCAATGTGCTTTACCAAGCTGTTAATTTTTAAATAACTTTTGAGTTTTGTTTTGCACTGAAACATTATGACAAAAGTTGTTAAGATTAAAATTAACCATTTCTTGTAATAAAATCTTGATTAGTAATATATTTCAGCAGCACTTCAACTCAGTTTGTACACAAGTGATAAAACTTTTGTCAGGGACTGTAATTTTCTTCAACATATTTGCATGAAATTATTAAATATTGCTTGAATTTTAGACAACACCGAAAGATGGAAATGCACTGGACAGAGCTGGAAGGCTTCTGCTCATAGCTTGGCATCTTAAAGCTGGCTTTGATGAGATGTGCAAGCCCTCCTTGTAGCACAAAAGCTTTTGCATTGTGCATTAGAAAGCAATAAAATGTATGTGTGCGCATCTTGGCCTTTTATATTGTTCAAGAGGGAGAGTGGTGGCAAATGCCAGAGCCCCTCAGCAGGCCTTTGAGCTTCAGGAGCTTTGATCCCTTGAGGACAGCTGTTTGCCAGGACAAAACAGTTCTATTAGGATCCATTGTGGTTGTTATCGACTTAAGGTTCAGCCAAAGTTACAAATGGCAAAAGAAAATGCAAAAGACCAAGTCTTTCTTGAGCTGAAATTGAAAGTGACTTCCTACAATCCACTTCAAAAAGCAGAGGATAAAGCAGACATTTCTAAAATCTCTCTACAGATCGACCAAACATAACTTATTAAAACGGCCTGCTCAGATGATCATCCCACATTGTCATGATGGCAGCTAGGTTTTCTCAGCCAGAATGTTCCTGGAAAGTTTTGACAGACATTGTGTTGAAAAAAATCCCAAAAAGAAGGACACCGACACCACGAAGCAAATTGAATTTAATTCCTTTTTTAACATACTAAGTTTGTTACCTATTTTTAATCAAGGAGATTGAGAGTTTATGGAGAAGCACAGCATGATAGAGCAGCAGAACGGAACACCCTACTGTCAACTAAAAACAGTCCACAGTTAAGGAGTTATTAAAGCAAAACATGGGGAGGTTACAGGGACTTAGTCACAATAACGGAAAGAGAATAAGACAATAATAAAAGCTAAGCAAAATGTCATAGTGTCTTAGCTCAAGGTAAACGCTGAGTACATCTTCATACCAAAAGGAAAAATGAGCTCACCTTGTGTCTATTACACAAACATACTGCCCCTGAAAAATTCAGCCATTAAAAAATAAATAAATAAAAAAAGGATCAAATGTTTTGAGTTTTTTGTATTTCCTGCAAGTGATTTCAAATTTTCTGTGGTTCCGTAGGCAATCGTCATTGGCTTCAGACCTGATTTGTGTCTCAACACAAAGCTTTGTATGATAAACAAAGCAGCGATTCTCATGCTTTTATTATCATGCATTTCCAAAACTGCCAGCAAAGTATGAAGGACCGACAACCTGAAATAAACCACATTTTCAGGATATTTCCAAAGCTCTTTGATAAGAAGGATAAATTCCCCTTCCTCTTCCTTTAAGTGTTTAATTTTCTCTTTTATTGCAAAAGAGAAATTAACAGAAATTCATCATCACTTTTTGAAGACGTCATTTTCTTTTGCAAGGAAGGTTTGTGGACCTTAAAGTTTTCTGAAAGTTTTCTTTCAACATTACCACATCCTTGTGTCATGTCAGAGAAGAAAGAACTCAAAGGCAGAACAAAATGCATTTCTCCAAACAACGTCCTGATCCCCAGATTTCCTCAACTTCAGATCAAACGACAATTTCAATATGCCAAAGCTTTCTCCTGACCAACCAACCCCATCAGGTTCCCTACAACGCGTCCGCCTCAAAAATCCACTCTTCAAGCTGCAAGGATACTCTCTTCTAACCTAGCAGAATTAGTGCAAATTACCATATTAGACACTTGAACACATTACAAGCTGTGGTTGACTTTTAAAGACTTTTGGTCAAGGCTTTGTAGAATGCAAGCAATTTAAGTTATCACTTAATTCTTCTGGTTTTCGATTCTTGGAATGAATGTGTGTTTGCCTGTGTGAGTGAGAACAGATTAGTTTTTGTGTGGCCTAGATTCTTTATTTCATTTCCCATCACTTACACATGCTCTTGAATTTTGATTGGTTATTAGTTGCTTCTTACAACAATAGATCTTTGCTACCCTTAACTTTGAATTGTTTTCTCCTCTATATAAGTTACAACCAAATCCAATAATTTCTTCAACACTGTGACCTTACTGAAGACTTCAGGAAATTAAGTCAGTGCCTGACTCAATTTCCCACAATCTCATGTTTTAATATCCCGTCTTTGCTAATCATGTTACCAAGTATCCATTGTTTTGTTGTTAGACTCTCTCATTAACTTATTTTAAATACCCCTCTGCATCTTTGTGCTTGTTCAATTGTTAATTATGCTAGTTGTATGTTTAGCCTTCTAATTTATGCTTGATTTTAAATATTTTATACCAGGATTCTGAGTAGCTTATCTTTTTGGGACCTGCTTGCCTGCTACCATTCAGACTAGTGATGTCTGCGGATATCCTTGTCCAGATTCTTTTTACACTGCCATGTGTACTGTAGCATCTCCTGATGTGCTTCCACTTTAATGTCTCTATTTAAATAAGCTTTTTAAAACAAATTAAACAACACACATTAACACACACACATGCTCCGACAAACAATTTTAATCAAGTAAGTGCTAATTGTCAAATTGAATGATTGTTTTCCTGAGTCACCTTCTCGATGAGATCTCATTAACTGTAACTAGGTATGTCACTTTAATAAGCTTTGTAATAGCAAGGTTTAAATGACTAACAGCTCACGGGATGTAAAATAATACGTTGCATTACTCATAACCCAACCCGACAGCTGCCTTTAGGAAGTTGCTTTTGTTCATAATAAGTAGCCATATTCAATTACACTTTTTATATAGTAAAATATTTCCTCTTCTTTATTTTACCAACCTATAATTATTGCAGCGACTTACTTGTGACACAAAAAAAGATTTGCACAAATCTCATTGACAAGGATAACTAAAACACACTGACACACCTTGTGCCACATTGTTGCAGCCTAATTCCTATTAAAAAAGCATTACAGATGATTATTTTATGAAAGATAATTGTTAAAATTTACTGTACAATTCTCTGTTGTTTTGAATTAAAGCAATGTGTTTTTTCGATCCATTATACATTTTGAACATGAGTCAGTATGTACTCTGAGGCAGGTTGATGTGACAGGGACTTTTCCCTTAAGCCCCTTACATTTAAGCTTGGCACCTTATCCAGCCTTGACAGGAATAGCCCAATGTTTCCCTCGATTGATTCCCCCTGTGAGGCCCCCCACACTGGGCATTCCTCTTGGGAGTAGTAGCATGTAGCATCCTCATATAGCTCCCCATGTGAATTGGAATTGCTAGTGTGGGTTTTTCCTCTGGGAACTCCCTTTTCCCAAACGGCTACAACATCTGGCGTAGGCTACATAAATATTGAAACACTTTTTTAAAATTTAATTTAAATGTTTGCCAAAACACTATCAGTAGACGACCCTTAAATGTCACTTAAATACTGTTTAATCAGGGACATCTGCATGAAAGCTCTATATGAAAACATTTGACTTCCACTGAATCTCAGTAGCGAATGTTAAGTATGATTTAGTTTTTCTTTTTGAAAGCAACAGTGACATGATTGTTTCTTACACAAAGAGAGAGCAAAAGGCAACTAAATGGCTAAAGTTTGGCCAAATGTGGTTGATGTCGTTAAAAAATTGGTTGCTAGGGAGTTGTCTGTGATGTCATAAAAAAATAAGTTGTTAGTATGATTAAGACAAAGAAGCCATGTTTTTTGTGACGTTTCATTTCGAAGATATCTTTTTTTGCCTTTTGACATCTGCAGAGACTGATGTCATCCAGTCTTAGTGTGTATCGAAGTTTGAGATGAATTTTACAAAGTTTGACCCTGAGTAAAGCCTATGGAAATTCCCTCAGTGCTTTCACAGGAAATCCTTTAGAGGTACGAGTCTGAAAAGATTTGACATGTCGAGACTGTACACTTTCGATGTTTTGGCAAACATTGTTTTGATTGTTTGGATGTTTTAATGGCTTTTACTATCCAACATAATAATATTTCAAACACCAAATGAAAATGGACTACTACTCTGTACAAACTTAATTTCTGAAATTCTGTTGCTCAGCACCTCCACTGAATACAGTTTTGGCCATGTTTCTTGTGAATTATTAGCTGAAATCCTCATGGTACTGTATCTGGCAGCATTTGATATTATGTGACATTCGTTTGTTTGCGTTTCAGATTTTATGCCCTCAGAATCTCACAGCGTTTGAGTGTTTGTCAGTAGGAGGGAGTCGCTGCCTCACAGAGAGCTGCACTGCTTGTTTGCAGTCATGCTCGAACAGTAATAATTCTCAAGGTGCCAGACCTTTAAAACAAAGAGACAGAAAGTGAATAGTCGCTAGTTGGAGTGGGAGAGACTTCAGTGGGTGAACTGATTTTGTCTTGCTAGAGTAAACAGTTTGTCCCCTGGGAGGTGGTGCTTAAATCGGAGCAGACCTGAATGATAAAGAACTACTATATGGAAACCGTCCCATGATACGCTGTTTCTTATACTGTTCATATTACTTCCACATGTTGAATTTCGGCTTGTGGTTTCCACTGCAATCATTGCAATGGATATTTACAGTGAAATTTTAAAATAGACAACTACACAAGTTAAATAATAATAATAACCAATTAAAAAAAAACAAATAACAGTTGTAGGTCTACAAGTAATTTCTCATGATGTTCTAAAATACCAAGATGCAGAATCATTCCCACAGTGCTTCATGTAACACATATTTCTTAATGTGTGAGTCACATTACTCCTAATTCTACTTATTTATTAATAGCTTGTTACCAGCAATGGCCTTGGCCTTCAATTCTTGAAGGACAAGGTATGGTGGAGATCCCCAGATGACCAAATATGGTGGAGATCCCCAGATTTGAGTTAACGCACTGGTAGTTAAAGGCTCTTTTAGTGATTAGAAAGCCTTGATCTGGGGGTTAGTTTGCTTTTAAAGAAATGGAAACCTTTTGGCATGTTATTGACTTTCTACTATAAGCAATATATTGCTTAATTATTTGATGTGCCTTTAATCTGCTACATTTGGCAGAAAACAGCAAACAGTATATGTCTTCTACAGGCATGTGATTTTATCTGAAGGTTTGGGGTTAGAAGATTTGATTTGTCCATGAATAGAATCAATGAGGATACATGAAAATAAATCAACAACTAATAAAAAAAATCATTACATTACATCATTTGAACTTCAAAATTCAAAATTCAAGTATTACATTGAATTTAGCACAATATGGCTTGTCATTATTGACCCTGGGTAATCCTAAACCCTGGGTAAAAGGGATCCTCGATTATTTATAATCATGTTTCACACTGCTTATACTAAACTCAGGGTATTCATTAATAGACGATTCACACTGCACATTCCAAAAACCCAGGTTAATATTATTTTTTGCATATTTCACTGTACCTGATTGGACATACAGTATAGGCAACTCACCACTTCACAGTGATTGAATTCTACATTTTCGAATGACACAAACTATATGTATGTATTTAAAAACTCTTTAAAAGACCACAGTATAAAAGCAAACACTTCTCTACAAGGCATCATTTCCTGTTTGTAACTTGCCCTTATACTCGCTGATATCTGATTGGTTGTCTATTGCCAAGCGGTCACCAGCAAAAAACAAACAGCGCTCTGTTTCACACTGAACAAACTTAGCAAAAGCACAATGTGAATAGCCCTATTGTTTTTACTTTTTTAGAGGAGGCCCTAACAATTAAAACCAAAGAGTTTACAGAAAAATAATTTTTAAAATTTATTTATTGTTAAAGTTTAACATTTTATTATTTTAAATCATTAAACCATCTGAACTGTAAACTGTAATTAAAATGTAGCTGCAAAAGGAAAGTCCCATTAAAAGTGAATCCTGCAGAGAACCGATCCTGTAAGATCCTGTAAATACTGTAAGAGAATTTTTTTTGTTTAATTAAAACAAAAGCAAACAACAAAAAAAATTATTAAATAAATAATAAAATAAAGAGAACCTTTTTAAAATATCTTATCTTAAATTCATTTTAACTTTAAAAATTAATTATTAATTTATGATTGTTATAGGAGAATTAATTGACAACGTAACGTAATATCAAACAAAAATTGAACTACGCAATTTAGGAGTATTTGTTTGTACCCCTTATTATTGTTTGCAGTAGCCGAAAGAACATATATGAGAGAGAGAAAGTCATGTGTCATGTGCCTTCCAATAGTCTGAGAATGCCAGTCGAGTCACGTGTTAGAAGTCACATGCTAGAAGCGCAGCCATAGCCTTTTTTTATTTTATCACCTCTGAAAAGGCATAATAAAAGCCCTGTCTACAAAATGAGGAAAACACAAAATGCAGTATGATTTTCAGGTTAACAGGTTAAACATTCATTGAGGTCAAATTAAACCCTAGGCCAGTGTGGTGGAGCATGTTTTAACACATTTGTTTTTTCTGTTTTCTACAACCTAAAGATGCACTTTGAGAGACATTGGTAGATTTAGCTTGAGACAATAACTCTCAATACATTTACTATTATGTAGTTTATGCCAAAATATCATAGTATCATTACAACAAGGGTGATGGCTTTAATCTTTGATATAATTAATCTTGTAGGAGCATGTTTCATTATCAGGATTTTGAGTGAAATCTAAGTTAGACAGATTAATTGCTCTCAAGTGTTACAGCCCAAAAACACACGGAGGGAAAAGCCGAGAGACTTCACTATCAAGCATTAGCATTCAGGCTAATCCCAGAGGTGTAATCAATGTGGAAATACCCTCCATCAGCAGTATGACAGAATAAACTAGCGCAATAGCATATCAAAGTGTCTTGTGCCAATAGAAGGGCAAGGCGCTGGAGCTTTAATAAGGAAAAGTGAGATGGGTCAATAGCAACTATCGACAAGTCTGCAGAGCACTCCAAAGACCTTCACTTTGCCTCTCTGTGTCTCAAACTTTCTCCTATATAGAGCTTAGCAAAGAGTGCAGCTCTGTAATCAGGTTTAGATCTGTGAATGCTAATGCTAGGCCCTCTGGGGTGGACTCTTTTATCCTGGAAACAGTTTGTGCATTCAGCCTTCCTCCAGCTTACAGATGCCCAGAAAGAGAGAAAGAGAGGCAGCATGTGAGAATTTGAGATCGCTGTTAAGATCAGGAATCATGATGGGGATCAATCAAAGGAAGTTTGCTCGCTGGTCTGCTGTGAGCAGCACAATATGAGATCTTTTTTGAAGGCGCCAAGGAATGTGATCTTCATGGAGAACACAGATACAGCACTGTCCACGTTTGATTTTCTTGTCAACAGGTACTTCATGAAATCTTTGCCTACATCCCATATACCACTTATTAGCTATATTTTTCTTATTGGGGACCTTCTCCCAATTTCTACTATGATCTGAGTGATATATTGGAGGGGTTTAAAAACAAACAAGCAAAGGCAAATCTGAGTTGTATTTTTTTTCCCATTTGAAAAGCCCATAATCAATTTTCCCCAAAATACAATACTTGCCACATAATGCAATCTCTGTTTGTCCATTTTTTCCAAGCTTTGATAAACACCAGTCTAGTTTTTTTTCCCCCACAAAACGCCATAATTCCACTAAACCAAGCAAAGTGCAAAGAAAATGAGGTGCTGAGGAAGTAGAAAAATGATGACTGTCATCTGCAGCAAAAGGTTTTAATCGTTTTATAATCCTTCCACAAAGACGAAACAGAATCAGGCCATTTTCTAGCTGATCACAGGCAATAAAGTCCAGAAGAGACATCCAAAATTCCCCAGCAGGCAAAAAGAGAGACTACGGGACGGGGACTTTCTTGAACAGGCAGTGGATAACTCTACGGTTCAAAGCAAGGATTCAATATCGATCTTGTTTGAAATTCTTATAATAGAAACAAATAAACTAACAAATAAAATAACAAACATTTATATTGATGCATTGGATTTATAGCGTTTTGTGATAAAAGCTGGAGTTATTGCATTTTTTTTTGTTATTTAAAATAAACCTTTATATATTAAAATCTTGATTGGATTTTTTTTACGTTTGTATGACTTTGAGGTGCTTTATGAAAGTTTGCAACAGAAAATGCATATACTGTTTATACATTTATTTAGATTTTACTAACACTTAGTTATTTTAAATTTCAGTGTATTACATGCATTCTGAACATTTTGAAAGAAACTTTTTAAACTTTTTAATAGTTATTTCCCTCACAATTACATTCATTTTTTTGTTTAGGAACCATTCCAGTGCTCCTGTCTTGTCCCGTCGAACCATGCCAAGTTCCCATCACGTTTTTTTTTTTTTTTTTTTTAAGCACTTAAGGTCATGTGTCCTAAATTTCACTGCCCGTCACCTGGCTTTTATGCACGTGTTCATGTTAATTTCATTAAATACAAGTGCTTTCAGTGTCTTAGAGTAATTATAAATAGCTGGAGTAGTTTGCAGCTCAAACAGCTGATTTCCAAAGTCAAGCACTAAATATACATCTAAGTTTTTAACTCTAAGATGTTTCTGCACACACCAGCTGTTTTGAATTAAGTAAGAAGGACATGACCCACCTATTGTTTAATTTTGATTTCAAATATAATGTTTATAAACATTATGACAAATAATTTGCAAGGTAATGCACAATCGTCTTTCAGTTTCATTTAACAGACCCCGAATTTGTGCCATCAGTTGTGAGAAGAAGGGTTAACCCTTTAGAAGTACAAGACCTGTGATATGGATTTTGTTTTTTACAGTTCTGGCACAAAAGAACCACCACAACGCACAAAAAGTGCTTAAAACAGTGTATATGGTTTCAATGAGGTTTACCTTTTTATACAATTTTCGCATTTCGCAGTTTGACCTTTTTTTGTGAATTTTTATTTTGTCTCAACACTTTTGATTTTTGTTATAAAATATAAAAAGTTCATTTTCAATTTTCGAGATTTTTGCTGTAAAAAAGTGACAATTTAGTGCGCTGAATTGTATTTTTTTTTCAGGTATGTTGTGGAATTACTGTGTAATGTAATTATAACAAATTTGTGAAAAAAAAGCTGGGGTTGTAGTAAAAATAAAATATGCATTTACACAAAAACTGCTTTAAATGTAATTAGTTAGAAATTAAGTTAAAATTGTAAAGCTCAAAAAGCCCCAGACTTTTTTCAAGCTCTGTGTAAAAATAGTGAGAGACACAAACGTAATTTCTGTTCAAACATACAAGTATCATGAGTTCAAGCTGCTTTGCACTCTCATTGAATAGATTAAATGGTTTACACCCAAGGTCATTAGGCTAATTAAATAGTGCTCCTCCCAAACCATCTTAATAAAGCACCATTTAGATTGATGCACAACAATGTCATGAGTTGCTTTTTGAGACAACATAGAAACTAACAAGATGATCTTAGGGTACTACATAAAAGGGGCTTAAAAATAATTTTTTTGATGTATGTTTGTGAGAAAAGAAGAAAAATAGAGACATATAGACAGAAAGGGAGAAAAAGCACTGTAAGAAAGGTCTACACTTTCATTTGTCTCCACTCTGTCTGATCAGCTCAAGGTGTGAGCGAGATGAAGGAATGAAAAGATGAAAGAGACAGAGAGTGGGCAGCTCTCCCATAGAAGACCTTGCTCCTGAGTCTGTCATTTTCAAACAAGACCAATGATAATATGTCAATGCACAGAAAAAGAAAGAGAAAAATATAATCAAAACATAACTGTTTGATTAAGGAGGCGGCAGTCACTTCAATAGCTTTTAACTTTTGTTCTTTTTCAAACATTTGACACTGGTAAAGTGTAGCCAAACGTGAATGTGATTTCATCTGAATTAAATGGATGTGTTGTATTTAATGATTTGTGATATTTAGGGCCCAAGCACTGAAGGTGCATAAGACCCTATTGCATTTTCTTTGAATATTATTGTTTCACAGCTTTCTGTGCATTTTTTAGGGTCTAAACGTGCTCAAAAAGTCACAGAATTGGTTAAAATGTACATTTGATTGGGGTTCGAGAAGTAGGTTTGGCAAAACGGCTCTAATGTGCAAATTTCAGCTTATGGTACGCAAACATTTTGCTGTACTCAAATGAAATTTGGCACACGTGTAGTGAACCAAGACTTAAAAGTAAGTAATAAAGAATGCATTTCCAAACACAAAATTTTTTTGAAAACAGCAACATGGCCACTTTTGCTTGTATTGCATTTTGACTAACTCTAACTAAAGAATATATCTGTTATTCTCTTAGCTCCTTCAGTCTTATCTTAAGGCGTATACAATGATAAATAGCAAAGCTCTTTGACTTTGTTAAACTATGTGCGCACAGTGGCCATCCAAAGTCGACATTTTGCCACAGGAAGTTGTTAATAACTCAGCACTAAAATGTCTGATTGGGATTAAACTTGCCACGTGTGTTAAGACACAATGCCTGAACACTTTGAGATGGCAACCAACATTATCAGTATAGTGCAATCAAGTGACCACAGGAAATACAGCATTTCACATTGATAAAGTAGTTATTTCACTCATTTTAAAATTTGATAAGAATATTGTCCAATACAATAAAAGAACAGTATTCATTTCCACACTTAACATTTACTTGTTTTTTTGTTATTTAATGTGCCCATGAGTTAAAATTATGTGTCCTACTGTTCCTAAATTTTGCTTAAAAAAACTGACATTACTCTATGCTGCAAAAAAATTGGCCACTAAGGAGTGATGCCACCATAGGTGCAGGAGCCCTTTGATTGCTGCTTGCAGATTTAGTGTTTTAATTATATCCATTCATGATGGGATTCAAGAGGCCCTGTGCTGTGCATTTTGTTTTTAGTTTCACAAAAAAGGACCGGTATATTTTTCCCGGTATATTTTATCATTGTTAATGTTTATCACAGGGGTCTCTATTGTTTGAGGGCTATGGCCTAGCACAGTTTACCTCCCAATTTGATAAAAGACACCTGATGCAACTTTGCAGTCCATTAAATGCTTGTGGTCTATCTCTGTCAAAGAATGGTTGTCAGACCATAGGCCTCAAGGATTCTAGGAACTGAGTTTTACACCCCTGATCTGCCGTGTTGCTCATTAGATTTCACATGCAATTTGAATTCATTGAGTTTCATTTGTAAAATGATCCCAGTTGCCATCTTTGGTTTGAAGTCTACAGATTTTCAAACTCTACCTAAGAATCACACGGTCAACCTCAGAATTAATGCACTTCCAATTGGTCGCTTCTTATTTTACACTTAGATTCAAAACACATCTGACGTATCTGGCGCAGAGGAAGCTAATTGTTAATTCATAAGTCCACAGAATGCAATTGAATTTTAATGTGTACTTTTTGTGACAAACAAAAAGATTCACTGGGGCGGGAAGGGCATATGGGGGTTTTATGTATTTAAAAGCATAAAGACAGGTAAGAGTAGTCGAGTGGAAGACAAACACCCACAATTTTTGATGAAGAGAGACAGGGTCTTAACATAAGACATAACACATTTCTGCTCTGCAAAATTTCTTTTCATTTGACATCTGCACTACTTTGTTTTCTCATTACAATAGTTCTTTCTTTTCCATTTAAAAAGGCACCATGGTTCTGTTGGCATCTCCAGATATGATGGAGAAAGCCTTTTACTTCATTTTAAAACACATCACTTCATTTCATACACAATTTCTTTTTTTGCAAAGACCAATTAAAGTGGTCCATATGAGAGGTTTTCATTGGTCCTAATCATTGGTCCAATAATTGCATATTAATCTGTAGGTGAAACACATTAAGTAAACTGAACAAAGTGTAAAATATGTGACAATCAGTAAACAAGAAGAACTCCGATTTCAAATTCTTGCACTTTGAGCACATGCTAGATCATACACTTATCAATCGCAGGATGCAATAAGGGTGACTTTTTCTATTGGGAACACAACTGATTGAGGTTTGTCACTTGATGGTTACATTATGGCTGACGAAGTACAACAACTTAAATACCTGCAGTATGGAAGGGTCACTAATCTAGTCACAATTGTGTCACACTTGGATAGATTGTTTGAAATGTTTTACAGTTGTTCAACATGTTGTAATATTATTGCAGGGTTCTCAAGAACATATTCTACTGTTCTCACACGGAAAGAAAGACAGCTGTCACAATTCCGTGAATGCCTATTCAATCCAGCCTGTCAGCCAATCCCATTAATGTTAAAAACAAATGGGAAGCATGTTCATCTCATTGGTCAATCAGAAGGGGAGGGAGGCGGAACATTAGCCCCAAGTAGTCACAGTCTTTAAATCAATCTTTCCTCTCCAAAGTTGCCCTGAACTGAACTCAAATTCCATTTTGTTAGATTATTTTGTAAAGAACTTGGTAGAAATGTTAAAGCTTTCCACTTTCTTAGATGTGAGCTTTCCACTCATGCAGAAGTGTGATCAAAACCCGGAGAACCCTGTTTCTGGAATTAATAATGCTATTATTATACTTTAAGTAATGCATTTATGCTAATATAAACTTTTAAATATACCTTTGGTACCCCCACCCTATGTATGTGTTTTTTGACAAACTTTCACATCTTTAGGTCTTTAAAACTTTAAGATCAAATTTGTACCTAGAAACTGATGATCTAGAAGTTAGCAAAGTGTGAAACCCTTTTTTTTTATTTGTTCTTCAAACTTTAGCCAGACCAATAACCTATTTAATTTTAATCTTTTCACCATTTCATGCATTTTAAGTGCCCGTTGACAACTGTAATGCTGTGTTTCAGCTACATCAGACCCCCAACATTCTGGAAAAACAGCTATTGTGTGATTCAACACTAATGATGTACTGCCATTTTCCAGATCGTTTGTCACATTTTTTGAATTTCATGATCAATTTTCTCACTAATTGCCTGATTTGCTTCAAGCACATCAGATGTAATATTTCTCTCCATGACCATTCCAGCTTAGAATCAATTTAATTTGCGCTGTAATAAAGACTTGCATAGTCCGTAAGATATCTGATCAACAAGATGCAATTTATATTTCAAACAATCAAAGTTTGTGTTTCTAGCCTAAGCAATGTGTAATATAAATTGTCGTAACAAATCATGTTGGCTTCAAACTCCTGATATATTTTAAACCAAAGGATTATATCTCTAAATGAACCGATACAATCTTTCCATTTTGGCCGATAAAATAATAGACAGTATGCATAGGTTCAGCTAACTGGCACTGATTTAATTATATTATGTATGTTTTGGAACCAAATAATGTGTATTTTCACAATAATAACACAATTTACAGTTGGTTTACAATGTTGAGAGCTTCTGCATTTGCATGTTGTCTGTTTACATTCTTATACAGTATGTATAGAGAGAAAACGCTAGTATAAGAACAACTTTGATCTCTCTTCTATTTCGATTCACCACCACGCTTCTCCAAACTGCTTTATCAATAACAGCAGCCTTGTATGTCCAAAGGCAGAGCTGCTATTCTTGATGTGCAGTTAAATGACAGTAATGTTTGGTCTGAAGACCCTAGAGATGGCTGTTCATACTGGCTCTGTCAGAATGTGATGACTCTCTGATGTTCTTTCACTTGTTATTGTGAAATGCTGGTCATCAGATTGCTGGCTGAAACATGACAAGCTGGTATATTGTCACTGAATGTAGGAAGACGGTGTGTATTAGGGCCTTCAACACAGTTCAGAGATCTAAAGTGACATGTCACGAAAGTGATTGAGATTTCTGTTCAACTTCTAATCATAGACTGCATTAGATCTTTTACAGCAAATAATCTCTCGTTTATGAGCTGATCCACTTTCAATCACTCCAAGCTTCACTGTCAGACCTTAAAACCATGGGTTTGTTATGTGAGCCTGTCAAAAAATATCGCTTTAGGTGAATCTAGATAGCCGTGGAGGGCTTACAAGACCAAAAAAGTAAATGAACATGCAATGGATTCAATATTTGTTGCATATTTTGTTGCTTTTGGACTTAATAAACGTGAGCTTCCCAATCCCTGCTACTTACCTGTGCTCTGCTTACTTACCAGAACTCCTAGAACACCAGAAGTAAACTCCAGTTGGTGTAAGATTGCAATTAACGCCTTGAAGCCTTGAAGGCCGTGCTCAACAGTTAGCACACTACGATCTCTCGTTTCATGCCTGGTGGTGTGTGCACATCTTAGAATACCTACCTGTCTACATTTTACACTCACCTGGATACCTATTTGCTCCTCCGTGTGACATTGACCCCTCTGGAGCTCCACAGTAATGTAACACAGGACCTGAAGATTTAACCAGAACACCCATTGCACTACAACACCCATTGCGCTACACAGGTGATCCAAGAAGGCAGGAAGTGATCATGGAGAGTCAGACAGCATAAACCGTAAGACTGACTTTGGGGAAAGGAGTAATGAGAGCATATAAAGACTGAGAGCCAATGATAACATCACACTAACAGGGGATGAGAAAACAAGGAGATTGCACTCAGGGGTAGTGGATGAATGAGTGTGTGATAGGTGCAATGGAGAAATGAGGGAAACCATAAACACAAACACTGTAGAGATGTAATTTGTATAATGAACAACATTTAAGTCACAGATCTCTTAATAGATTAATTTATTCAGTTGAAATGCTTAAAATGTTTGTCATGATTTAAACTCCAAGAGTGTTAGTTTCTATTTTATTTTTTTAACATTAAAGGTGAGAAATGGACAATAACCATTGGATATTTAAAGAAAAGGACAATACTGTAAATAATGGAATGACAAGACAATACAAATGCAAGTGCTAAAGAACTGTGTGAGCACTGGGGATTTTGTGGGAAGGAAGTAGGGTGGTTAAGAGAGAGAGAGAGAGAATTGAGTCTACTGGGAACAGTTACTGCCGTACAGTATGTATGTGGGTCAGCACATTGCATCCTCAGCATTTCTTTCAAGCAGTCTAGCAGTCTACCTGGTGCTCTCGCTCTCTTCCTGTTTCCATTTAAACCACCTGTCTGCACAGCACACATCCAGAACAGTGACATCATTGACTTGGTTGCCTTTCATATCATCTTATACATACAATGTACTTTTTTCGGTGTGAGAAAAAAAAAAAAAACATGTTCGCGTAAATAAGGCCTATGAGAAAAATCTGATACACTCTAGCCACATTTCACGTCACAACACACTCTGACAATATTGAAATCAGTCATTGGCCAAATCTGTCAAATATTCAACTTCTTTTTGATTGGTTAGAATGTATCTGCACCTGACATTAATCAACATTGGGACTTGATATTTGTAGCTGAGTCAGCAATTTCTGTAATTTCATTGAGGGGCTCAAAGTTTGTCGGCAAGGTTCACACTGTAATCAGATACACTTATGTATCCCATAATACATAATTCTACAGTTGACTGTAGTATTGACTGGTATTCATATGTAATGTTCTCGTACAGCGTGTTGCATCCCTGATCCAGCATCCAGCTAAACCAAAGTCAATGAAAACATAGCTGTAGTAGCTTTGATGCTTTTACTCTGACTTTCTCCATAGACAACAAGGTGAAAACTGCCATAAAACAATACAATATTTCATGTTATCCAACACAATCAGATGTTTAATTGTTTCACTCATTACAGCAGCTAAGCATGTTAGCACATGTAAACACAATTGTCCAACCCTATTAAACATTGCCATTTATAACAAATAATCATTGATTCATGATGTCTAATGCAAATGGTAACTCATATTAGACTTACAGCTTGACCGATCATGGATGGAGCAGATTGTCTGGAGCTTGTGAATCATGGAAACCTTTCACATGAGGCCCCAGTCACCATGACAGGAAGTGGCCTCACAGGATATGCCCTCACAAAGGCGTGTGGCCCAACCCCATGACCAAACAAATAACGTTTTGTAAGAAAGATATAATTGGAAGATATAACAAAAAAATAGATATATATTTCACTGAAAATATAAATGAATACTCAAGAAGGACATAAAAATTGGTCGCTCATTTTGAAGACAGCACATCATATATTGATTAAATTAAGGACTCATGACAAATTTATTTTGAAAATGAAACATGTGAGCAGCTTGAAGCATTGGTCTGAACAAACGCATCAAGTCATACCATTCAGACAGCTGAATACAACTACATCTACATGACATTTTAGTTCAAACTGTTTATCATGTTCTCAGCACAAACAGCTATAGAGTTAATTTGGTACAGAGAACACCTCTTTTGACACGCCTTAGGACACTATTGCGGTCCACTTTTTGTGCACACTCGAGTTTGGAAGCTGCTTTCTCACCTCCCCAAACAAACTGCTATAAAGCTGCTGGACGACAAGCTCTGGTTCCATTCAATAAAAAATAATATGAAAGCATCCTCTACACACTGATCCAAATTTTTGGTCCGAAATTACGTATGGAAAACAACAAGCTTCGATCAAAAACCATGAGCACCAATAAATAGTGCCAATGAAAAAGACCTGTATTGGAATGAAGAGTCATTTCTGATTTAATTTTTGCAAGGAGAACAAGCAATGAAAGCTGACTTTTTGTTGGCGGTGAGTAGGATGTAAAAGAGCCACTGAGAGGTGCTCATCCCACATTTTCATAGCGACTTTGTCCAGGAAAGAAATAGCGAGGCACAAACCCTCTCTTTTCTCCACATTTATGTCATTCAACGTCTCCCTGTGATCAGCCACCAACTTTTCGTTCTTTGATTTCTTCTCTGTTGTAGTCTTCTTCTTTCCCGTTTCCCCATGTGAAGCTGAGTGCATTTTTTGTACCGTAAATGCCATCTTCAAGCAAGTGTCAATTTGTATCTGTGCGTAGCGTCACTAGGATAGAGATACACAAAACTGTAGTAATAAAAAAAAAGTATAAATGGCCAAAGAAGCAAATATTAGTTGATATTCCAAACAGCTGTAATCAAGAGACTGCATGAAAAAGAAGAAATCATTCTCCTATACTATCCCTTCTGGACAATGATCATTCCAAGCAATTTGGGAAGGCCATAGAGACATGTGGCAGGTTCCTACTAGCCTTTAGTTTTAATGTACCCCACACCTTCACAGTGTACGTGAAACATAGATTTAAAATGATACTCAGCAGTTTTGTAAAGACGAGTGAGGGATAAAAGTGGCTTTGATAAAATAATTCCCTGAGATTGCAGCATCAGTTCAGCTTGAGGGAGAGGCAGATGGAGAGATGGGGCAGAATAAACTAGAGATGAAGGGAGAAACAAGACTGCTTCAGTGGCTTTCCTGTGAGCCTTTTCTGATATTTCCGTGCTAATTTAGAGACATAATTTACATTTTGCTCATTAGAATCGTGTGCACCCTCTGAGGGTATCATTACTGAATCAGTTGTGAAGCTTTCTGATGGAAGATTTCTGCCTCTCTTCACTCTCTCATCTCTCATTTGCCCTCTTTGTGTGACCCTCTAAAGTAATTACTATATCAACACACTTGGGTACAGATCAACATTTCAAACTGCATAACATTTATCATTTTCCAAAAGACACTTACACATTTATCTTGTTTCTCTCCAGATTTGGTTTGGGTGGTATGACTACAGACACGACATCTGATAGTGCAGTGTGTCAAGATTAGAATGATTTATGGTCTGTGATTTTCTTTTAGAATACATTAATACTATGTCAGAGAGGAACACTTCAAAATGCATAAAAATGTGGTTTAAAAGACTACTATTTTAAACAATATTATTGATTTAACTTCCATGTAGCTATTGGATGAGAACCAAACCTGCAACTGAATTTAAGTGAATATTGATGTTATTGAACCGAACAATTGACAATTGAACAGAACTGAGCAGAATAATGACTCACAGGGTTCAACAAAGACCTTTGGAGGGTCAATGAGTGTAAGTATAAAAAAAGCACATGAAACATTTTATTGTTATTCATTATTTCATCTAGATACCTATATAGAAGATATTTAGTACAACTCATTCTAAATACTTCACGTCCACCAACCCCTCCCTCCCCCACCTCAAATAACTCATTTGAACCACTTTTAACCACTTTTTTTTCACATTACAAATGAATAAAGAAATCTGAGAAAGGAAAATATTACGTGAATTTTAAGGACAAATAAAACCCCCTGGCAATATATATATATATATATATATATATATATATATATATATATATATATATATATATATATATATATATATATATATATATACTTTATTTTTTTTATAAAAAATTATTTTCGTAAAAACGATTGGCCCTTAATAATTGTAATGAAAGTATTAACAAATAAACTAAACGTAAAAATAAATGTAATTGAAGTATTTCTGCCATTTCTACAGTAGTTTATAATCTTGGTCAGGATGGTGCGAGAAATAAAAATTCTTGAAAGCTCACTGATAAAGAACTGCAATAAATGAGAGCATCTTGGGGTCACAAAGTCTCTAAAACAACTATCAGATGCTATCTACATGCCAACATGCTCTTTGGGAGGCATGCAAGAAAAAATCAGTCATGCAAGCACTTTTCTTAGTCACAATCATAAACGCGAAAATTTGAAGTTTGCTAAGCAGTACTTGGGATTCAAATGGGACCGTGCTCTTTGATCAGATGAGACCCAGATAGAGCTTTTTGGCAACAAACACCTTAAGTGGGTTTGGTGAAACACAAAAGATGAGCAGAAAAGACCTCATGCCCACTGTGAAGGTTGGAATTTCCTAATTTTTTCTATTTGTGGTCCTATGTTTTTCGGAACAAAATTGAAACTAATTAACACATTTTTATACAAAGATAGCATGATTATAAAGAGCACTGTATATTTAAATACTCCTCATAACAAAAAGAAAACACATGTAATTCCTTTCATGTCCGAGTCCATTAATCTTCTGTTACATCAAACATAGTTGTGTGGAAATAAAACAGACAACCAGTGCAAATTAAAGGCAATTACCCAGACTCCTATAAAGGAATGGTTCTACAGATGTCCCTTAAGCAGTTTCCAGTGTTCACCATTTATTTGCAAATATTTGGTCATTTTTCAGTGGCAGTCCTTTTAATGTTTCCCTCCATACAGTGTAAAGAGCAAGTAAGAAGTGTCAGGAGAAAGATGTGTACAGCAGGCATTGTTGAGGTGGCCCATCGGTGCAAGGAGAAATAGGAGAAGCTCTTACCAGGACCTACAAAGAGACTTCATTTAAAGAGTCAGAAACAGACTCCATGAAAGTGATTCCTGGGCCTGACATCTAGAAATGAGTTCTGTGCTCACAGCCTATCACTGTGCAGACCGTTTGGCATTAGACAGAGAACACCAAGATTGGCACATTCACCCATTGTGAGGCATATGCTGGTGCACTGGGCCTTGGATTCCTTCTGTGCCAGGGCTCATGTGGCTAGTGGTGGCCTAGCTGTTCCCCAGACCTGAATCCAATTGAGCACCAGCCATTGTCATCTCAGACCACAGACTGTTCACGAGTGACGGGTGCCTTGATCAAGGTCTGAGAAGAGAATGTTCACCTCATCATAACCATGACTCAAAGTGTTCAGGAGTGCATACGTGGACTAGGAGATAGACCATGACACTGTTAGGTGTCTTTTTGAACTGTCTGGTGGTATTTACATAGACATTAAACTACCTGTATCACATATTGGATAAAGATTTTCAGCCAGAATAGTTGGAAGTTGTAGTGAAAGTAAAGATATACGATTCTGGAAAATTACTTTGGTAAGTAGTAAAGTACCTAGTATTCTTTGTATCTGTGTTGTCACCTACCCAATATTCCTTGTCTCAAACCAGCTAATGTTGACTTGAGATGAAATGGCCCTCAGTTCCAATCATGACGTATCAGAATGACAAGGCTGTGTTATGACAGGCCTCCAAGCAAGAAATTAATTTTTATCAGGTCAGCTAGAGGAAAGAGAGATAGAGATCTGATACAGCCAAGCATCTACAGGGTCATCTTCAGTCTGCTCACATGACATCCAATCCAAGACCCAGGAAGGTCGATTCCATTAAAACAGTCAGTTAATAAAGAAAAAAATAAATAAATATAAAAATAAGTGTGTAAGATGAAAGAACATATGTTTGAGTTTTAAATGTGAATTTACCATGTGGATCGAGTTATAGTCTTTAATTCTAAAGTCGACAGTTCTTTCTTGCAATCGAATCTTTAGCTCAAAAGTGTGACATCACCCAATACTACAACCCTCCTACTACTGACACGTCATCCATTTATGTTTTAAAGAAAAGCTCCTCCTACTCTCAGTGCCAAGCTACCGGTATCGGGCAGTTTCCACCAAGTAAAAATGTCACGCTTACAAAAAGTGTAAGAAAAAAGTGGTAAAACATTAATATAACTGGATACAGATGTACCCCGAGATAAGAATGCTTCGAGTTACGAAATGTTCAAGATACGCAAGGTCATGCGTGAAAATTTTTGCTTCGAGATGCGAATAAAAATTTGAGATACGAAGAAACACCAAGAGTTCTGCTCTATTATCTGCTTGTTAAGTCTGATGTCGCGCTGCACTTCCAGATCCTTCTCCCATTGTAGAAAGTGTGCTTTAAGGGGCTGATATGCCTTAAAATACTTTAAATCAGTTTTAAATCAAGCGAAACATTATGTATAGATTATCAATAATGTACTATAACAAAAGGGAGAGTCAAGGTGTCGTAAAAGAAATAACGTTTATAACGTGGAAAGTGCTGTTCTGTAGGGCAAGTTAGAGAAACCCAGTGACACGTTCTCAGAAGCGCTTTCTCCATCTGTCTGCGCTCGGGCTTGAAACCGCGTTGGTGTCAGTAATTTTTTTAAATAACTCGAGAAAGTTATGTTTTCTGCATCCGTTCCATCTCCTCCGACACATCGCTCTCAATGTAAGGTTTTACGTATTATGTATTTTGCTTGTGTTTTATTATCATTTATTACATTAACAATGTGTAGATTTAATGACTAAAGAAATGTTACTTTCTGTGATTTTTCTCGGTTTTAAATTTTTTTGTCAACTTATACTATTGTTTCTGAGAGCCGTTGCACGGATTAGGCATTTTACATGTGAAACTTGCTTCGAGATACGAAAGCCAACCTGGAACAGATACATTTCGTATCTCGGGATACCACTGTATTTACCACTGAGAAGAATCCTGCTCCATTCGCTTTTGATTTGGATTTTTTTTTAGAAGCTGAGCCTCTTCCTCCTCGGACACAGGCTCTGTTATACTCACGGGACTTCTTTCCGGGGTTTTGTTTATGTATAAGTGCGTGCTGAGCTTTCCCATATTCCTTGTGTCTGTTATGCTTCCCAGGTCTCCCTTATTGTTCACTGAGTTTAAAAACTTTATCTTCAGTCTCACCGAATAGATGCATCACGGAACAAAAAGAGCATTATTTGGCGATTCGAGGAGGTGTAGAATTTGGGGTGTACAGGCTGTTCTGAATGGAAATGCAGAAGACACTGTTAAACCACCAAGTCCTCTTCACATCGACACAAATTTTCATTGCGAAGTTTCGTTCCAATGAAATAGAGTTTCAGAGGGACAAAAGTTTCTTTTTTTACAAGAAGAAGACCAATGAAAGCTGGCCCTTTTGATGGCATGAAAATGAGATAAAAGAGGCGCCTGGTGAAGCTTATCCCACGTTTGGTAACAAATGGCTGGGTCTCATTTGAAATTTTCTATCGACACAGAACTTGCTTAAACCTCAGAAATGCAACAGGGATCCACATGACAGAAACTCTTCAGTTAGAGCAGATGGTTCAAACTACCAATCCTCGCAGGTTGCATCTTGTAAAATAAGAGTTTTGTAGAGCTATTCATATAATATTATATCAATAATCCTCAAAACAAAGTTTTAGGCTTTTTAAGAAAAATAAGGAAACTAAATTTCCCTGAGCCTCAAATATTTAATACAGCATGCCAGTAGTGCACAGAGGACAAAGCAAATTATATCAAACAGATGTGGTGTCAGAAAACACTACTATTCAATCAACCTGCTTCTATGGTAAAAAGAGAGCTTATATATAAATCGGAAGAGAGGAATCAGAGTAACTGTGTACAGGAAATACAGACAGATGTGTAAAGAGAAGGACAGAGGGATTCCTGGTACTGAGGTGTCTGCTAAGATGTAACACAGGTCTGCTTGTGCATGTGTGAGCGAGAGAGTGTTGGTTTATTTGTGAGAATGTATGTGTTTCATTAGGACTGTGAAGGTAATACTAGTTACCTGTCCATCCACTTATTTACCACGTAAGGGCAGGTTCTATGTGCTAATGATTTGGCTCACATTAAGTGATCTCTTTTTCCTGCAAAGGCAATAGGCTGATTTAACTGACCAGTGTGTCTTGAGCTTTTCCTCCAATCCTCTGACCCAGGAGAACATATTGATTTTTCTCTTTCATATGTGAATTCTAATAGAGAAATTCTCCTGACAACGAGGTAATGAGTAAATGCCGGTGCAGTGGGGCATGTAAACCATGAAACAGCTTAGTGGAAGAATAAAATCAAACTCAGCATAAAGGTAGCAGAGGACAAGAGGGGATACTGAGCTTATTCTAATAAGTGAACTGTGGTGCATGTATTTAATCTGATTTCTAAATGAACAATGGGCTGTCTCACTCATTCCTTTTGGTTTTACTTACCAGTAATTATGGGAAAGTCTGTAAATAAGGGTGAGTGCACAACAGATGCAATAGTCTGAAAAACACAACTGGCTGTCTTTTTAGCAGTTGGTGGTGAATTGAAGTGTGTTCATAATTTGTATGTATGTATATTTAAACATGTGTGTATGTGTTCCTGAATATACAAACTGCAAACTGTTTTACATGAACTATAACAAACGGACATGGACTAAATGAACTGTTACTAGGAATTATGCGTCATGTTCAGGTAGGTATTTATTTATTTTATTTTTTATTCATTTGCAATTTATTTTTCTTCTCTTCTAAATTATTATTATAAAATTTTTTTTTCTCTCTTCGTTTTTTCCACTTCCTTTCTTTCATTTTCACTCGTGTACCTTTACTCTTCCCCAATCCTTTATCCACTCCCCCTTTCAGTTCGGCACCGTCTTGTCCTGACACAACTATTATAAACTGACTCGCAGGAACCACAACTAATAAATATTTAATAAATACATTCAATTTTCCAATCCAGAGGAGCAAACACCACACCAGGTGTTTTACTCCTCTGGAGAAAGCAAAACTGTCCAACTCAGCAAGGCATATACTCTCCCATGTGATGGCTTTTGAGCAGGACAGGACAAGGTTAAAAAAAAAAAAAAAAAAAAAAAGAAGTGGGTTCATAAAGATCAGGTTAGATAATGCAACCACAGTTGTTTACTTTGGATTTATTCTAGAAGTTACCATAACTATTCTCTTTATTCATTATGTTGCCTCTGTTATAACTAATAAAAATGATGCTACAGTATGTATTTTGCCAATCTCACCATAACTCAACATTTAATGCCATCATTATCACAGCTTTTAACACACATTTTCTGAAAGCATGCCTCATATTCTTAGAACTCAACAGACAAATCTAAACAGTTCTAAATAATGTTATTTCTTCACAAAATTGGATTTGTTTTCAAATGACACACAAAAACTGTCAACCGAATAGACATTTTTAGAACAAACATGTAAAACACTTTTTCTCCATTCATCACAATCACTTAGGCCTTTTTTGGGTTCGGTGGCACACTCTTTGCAGACAGAATATACATAAGTGTGGTGTAACACTTATCAGAGTACACAAATACAGAAAGAAATTTTACACAGTGAGATAAAAAAAAAATGTACACAGTGTAGATCCCATTCGCAACAAAACAAAGTTGCACATACACTACAAAAAAAGAAGAATTTACTGTATAGAGAAAACATGCTGCATGTTTTCTTCTGTTGCGGTTTGGCCACAGCACCTCATCCACATCACAAGTCATGTTTTCTCAGTTTGGATTATGGATGCTACAGTGTACCTGCTCAAATTTGGCTGTACTCTTTGCCCAGCCTCCCTTATTGTTAGACCACATTGTCAACCAAAGTGGCGGGGATCTCATCAGAGATTTCCATCTTTGGTCATCCCTGTTCTCTCCTTCCTCCTTTCACTCCTAAGGCTCTGCTGTTATACATCCATTGTTAGCATCCATTACTCCAAAACATAAGAGCTTACCTGTTGCCATGTTATGCTAAATCGGTTGCTAATTGAAAAACTGTGGTGGCTGTTTGCTCTGTGATGAGCCGGTGTGCATATTTGAATGGCAGTGTGTTCCTTGTGAAAACAAGATATGTTCTGCATGAAAATTGTAAGAAAGCAGAGAATTGTGCAAACTGTTTTAAAAAAAAGTGTTGTACTGCAATTGAAAGCAGGAACTGTGCTTGTAGTTCAGCAGAATTGGTTCAGGGAGTTGGTAAATGAATTACATGTTGTGGTTTCAAGCACCAGAATTTGTATGTAAACAATTGATAAAAACTGCTCTAAAAAGAAATAAACCGAATGCATAACATTTTTAATGAGTTATGGAACGATAAAAATAACACCTTCATTGGAGAATATTTTAGAAATACTATTAGAAAAAAGAAGTGTTACTTAGAGACATACTACTTTATATGCTTCATTTGCACTGCGGTGTTCACTTGAACAGATTTACCTTCATCTGATCATTTTAATTTGAGCTAATTGAATGAATATTCAAAACCTTTGTGAATTAGAGCAGTGAACAATTCATGCTGAAAACTCAAGACCCTTATAAGAATTATTCTATTGTAACAAAAGTGAAAATCATATTTTTCGCTGTGAGATCTCCTGCAGAAGAATCAATTCATAGATCAAATGAAGAAAAAAAGCAGTTCTCACTTTAAGGGGAAATTATATTTGTTGTAATTCTAACAAGAACAATTTCTGTTTTTACTTCTATACCTGTTGCACAATTGCCATTACACTTTGTGTAGTCGACGTCAACATGTGCTTTTCATGTGATTGTGCTGCTTTGAAGCCTCTTCATTAATCCTCAGAAGTTTTGGGCCTTTTGAGCTATTTTTAGATTTTTGTTGCAGTGCTTGATGTCAATTTTTAAGTACAAGCCCATTTTCTTTACACTTTTTTTCTTTACATTACACAGTAATTACACAACATATTGGGAATTGTACAAAAAATACACTTCTGACTATTATAATTTGTATTTTTTTTTACTGTAAATATGAAAAAAAAAACAAAAAACTGCTTAATCTCTCCCAAACCTTATACACTGCTCCAAGCACTTTTAAATAAAGCCCAGACGTCACAATCTTTGCCGACTATTGCAGTGTGAAATGTGATAAATATGTGGTGTTTGAATGAATGGAAGAATGGCATCTCTTTCTCATATTCTCATTACCCAAGGATTAGAGGAGGGGCATGGGGCACTCATTAATCTCTCCACAGACAATATCCATCTGTTGACTAAGTAGGGACTCAAGGTCCTGGCACCTGAAAGACAAGGAGGTGTGTGTTTGTGTCCCTGTGAGTGGTTCTCGACTGTGACATTTATCAAGAAGCCCATGGGAGTCTCAGTTTGACCTGCAGATAACTCTAAACCTTTGAGTTGAGCATACAAGCTAAAATCCATTTACTTTTTCCCTAAGAGAATCATTCAGTACGTCTAAAGTTGTACTTTCATTAGATCTTATAAATAATGCAACTTGCTACAACCACTACTTCTACTACTACTAATGCTACTACCATCAACATTTTTAAACATCACTCAGGGAACTAAGAATTATAAGTGCCCCCTCTCCAAGTTATAATTTAATACTTGCTTCTAACTCTGCTTTTCTCAACAGAAAAAATGCAAGCCCCCAGTGGCTCTCGAGCTGCAAGACAAGTTTATTCTTTCTATGAGGTTAATGCACTTAAGTCTACTACACCCACTGTTCCATCTTAGGTATGTGGGCCAATAGGTACTTTGACAGTTGCCTCAACACCACCAGTTCCTGACAGCAAGGTTTTTTTTTTCTATCATGTAGTTGGTGTTTTTTCCTTGTCAGAAGAAAGAACACTCCTTTAGCCTGTCAAAGATTGTAAGATGGATTTCCTGTGGAGTACTGATGTCCACACTGAGTCTTTCAAGCTTGTTTATCATGGATGACTCAAAGATATTATTCAATTTAAAGGAACTTCAGTGCTGGACTGCCTGTCATAGTCTGAATCCCAGATTTAGTACTTGAAGACACTAGCTAATGCACAGAAGTAAACACTCCCACGCATTTATGCAGAAGCAGCACTTCAATTCAGGCACACACAAACACCTATGAGCCTTCAAAAACTGTGATACGCAACAGAAAAAAAGGTTTTTTTATAAATTCATATTTCATGTATTCAAATAGGCAGTGTTTGAAATTGCTTCTGAACTTGGGCCATAAATAATGCATTGAGCTAAATATCATAAAGTAAAAAAAAATGTTAAACTCTTGAATCCTCGATGACAGTGTTTTAACTGGGAGTCATTCTTGTAGACACTTTTGGTAAGCAGAGGTTTTATTTTGTTTTGTTGCCCAGAATCAGATATGATGTTTGTTTCTGTTGCACACACATTCAAAAAAGCTGAGGAAACAGAAAATATTGACATGCAAATATTCTTGTTAGAAGTAAGCTTGTACCCTTAGCATGTAGCTAAGGCATGTGAGGGGTCAGATTTGGCCACCTGCTGACATTTGGCAAAGATGTATCCTGCATAATCAGAATCACAGTGAGTGGCATGTATTTTAAAAGTGTGCACAGAAGGGGTGCAGCATCACATGCTATCCAGAAACTGTCTTACTGAAAGGTTGTTTTGCACCAAAATGTTTGAATGTCAAAAGGTGGCTTGCACCTCCATTTTCTTGTAGGTGGTTAATTAGTGAATGCTTATCATAGCCACATGCCATGGCTCAGCAGGGACACAGCACCCTAGTGTTGTAAAATTAATTATTTCACTAATGTGGGTCTTGCACATGAGAAACAGCACAACTCTAGCCTGATAGCTCATTAATCTTCTGATGGCCTCTCCTGAGTTTGCTGTGAAATGGTGTTGAATTTCAATACACTTCTTTTTTTGCTTGTACTTAAGCTGCCTCTTTAATTCAGAGGTTTTACCTGCAGGAGGATTAACACCAACAAAGCATTATATTCATCATGGCATGATCCCATGCAGTTGGAACATAACTATACTGTTTAAGCTAACTGTAGTCACTCAAAATGGAAAAGGTAATTATTTACCTTCTGTTACAGAATGGAAAGAAGTTTTCCAAAAGCTCCAGGGCTACATTCAGAAAACCAAATGTGACAAAAAATCACCTGACAGGATAACATTATTATGACAAATCTGGCAGAGATGGCCAGTAATGCCCATGGCATGGGGATATGCCTAGAGCACAGGGGGCAGCTCATTTGGTGGTTACACTATATTTACCCTTTGTTGTGTTTGCAAATTCTAGAAATTAACTAGTACCATTCCTCCTTTACCAAGACCAATCCAGCCTATATTGTAAACGTTCGTTACTGACCAAACCTTATGTCTCTCTGTGTCACCTGCCTTCAACCTGTTTGCACCCCTAAGCATTATATACATCTGTGCACTCCCATGTTAGTACTGATATAGATATAGTTCCACAATGGTTCTGTGTTGGTTATTGTTTTAACTGTTTTTCTCCTTGTTTTTGTCTAATAAACCTTGTGTTAATGCACTGCTTCACTTTCAGCAAACTATGCTTAGCTGTCTTACCCCACTGATCTCCGGCCCCCATGTATGAACTTTCATCCTTCTGAGCCAGAGAGAGTAGACTTTGTTCTGGTTGGGTGCCTGGGAGGCAGGGGTATGGTGGTGTTGGGTCTTCCAGGGGTTCTGGCATTCATTTCGAATTGCTCATCCTGCTCCATTCTGGATTGCAGGAACCTCATGTCAGTCCTTCTCCTTCTGTGGTGCCTGCTCCTCCTCCTTTGGGGCCTTCTCCATCTCCTCATGTGAGACTGCTCCAGATTCACTCTAGTGGGGATCACTCTAGCACCTCTCTTAGATAGGAGGTCCCGCTTTCCTACCCTGCCTGTGACCAATTGACCCCTAATGAGGTCACTGTTGGGGGTTGATTGAGGTTTACTCACTCCATGGCTGGGCAAGCTTGGTGCAGGATGCTCCGCCTACCAATGGCATTTTCCCTGCTCATTCTCGACCCACCCTTGAACAGCACTCTTTCGAACCTTCCCCTCCTCTTTTGGGAGTCAAAACCTCTCTGGCACCTCTGGGGACCTTTGGGGAGATTTGGCAGGACCCTTCCCATTGTTGCACCTTGTGTCAGCCCAGCTTCTTCTCTAGTACCCGCTCCTCCTCCTCCTGCATGGCCTCTCCAGCTCCTCCTTTGGAACTGCTTTGGATCCACAAGTGGGGCTCAGTCCAGAGCGTCTCCTAAATAGGAGATCTCACTTCCCCATCCTCCCTGTGACCAATTAACCTCTTATGAGACCAGTTTAGGAGGTTGATTGAGGTTTGCAGGGTTCATGGCTGGGTAAGCTTGCTGGAGCATGCTCTGTTAGAATTTCCCCTGCTTATTTTTGATCCTTCTTTGAACATCTTGTTCCACAGCACTCTTTCGACCCTGCAGCTCTGATTTCAAGTGGCATACCTTGCTTGCATCTCTGGGGACCATTGGTGAGGCTTTGCGAAACCCTCACTTCCCTTTATCATCACCATGAGCCTCAGTCATTCCTACTCTGGCGCGGCTCTCCAGCAGGTCAATGTTGTTTCAGCTGAGTCACCCACAGTCTCCCTCTGGTCCTGTCAGAGAGTGGGTCAACTGCTGCAGAGTCTCAAGTCCCCTACAAGGAGACCCTGTCCATAGACTTTTAATTCAGACAGCTCCTCCCTAGATATTTTTGTGCTCCGCTCACCTTCTGTGAAGCTTGCTAGCACACACCTTATTAATCCAGATGAACATGTGTCCTAGTTGTAACTCCAATGTTGGTTTTGTACTTTTTTGCTACTGACCATTAAACCTTGTATTAAGTCACCATTATTAAAAACAATCCAACAATATGTGAGTAAATGTGCCCAATGCTTACATGCATCATTTTATGAATGATGGGGCATTTTATTTAAGTTTGCATGGCCTTCATGCTACTCACACTTTATAAGGAAGAAATAAATGAATACATTTGTTATTGTGCATGCAGAAGTTTTTGAAGCACTGATACAGATACCCAAAACGCCCTCACAATATTTTAAAGGGTATTTACTTTTAGAAGTTGACTGGATTGTTTTTGGAATGTCTTATGTTTTGAAAACATCACCATTGAAGGTCACATTTTTTTCTTGGGTTAAAGAAAGAAGTTATATTCTATGTTCTTTATACAAATTTAAGCTTTAACATGCAGCTGTCTCAACTGTCAATATTATTGTTGAATGTTGCTCCTCATTGGTCCCTTAAAACTTTGTGTTAATACTTTGTACCTTTGTGTACTTTGGTGTAAAACTGTGTAAAAAAAGTGATATCTTGGGATATTCAAAATCTTAGCTTGTTATGTTGGAAATTTCAATTTATTAATTAAAAACATTCAACCGTATTTAAAGGAATCAACCAACATACAGTGTTTAAGCTGTAAATCCATGTAGTATTTATATCAGAATATTTTTTTCTTCTGAATCTGTTTGTAGATTTTAAATGTACCAATAATGCCTATGTTTCTATTTCAGATGCTTTAAGTATGCTTTATTTCACCTCTGATCCTGTGAGACCTCGCAAAGCTGACCACCACACACTTGCCTGATCTCTTGTGTAAAGTTTGGCCTCAGTCAGTGTAAACTTGACATGAGCTTCTCTGGGCTGCCAAGAAGGATCAGACTGCTGAATAAAGGTGCAGCTCCCCACTGCTTATGTTTGCTGTCAGTCTAGTGCAGATTTATTGGAGTAAATGGCCTTGTGATTGAGTGACAAGTGGAGGGGTTTACAGCTATACGGCTGCAGTGGTGATGGGATAAATTTAAGCTGTGTGAGTCATAAAGAGCATCGAGAAGGAGAGCGACTGGGGAAGCAAATGAAAGTGAAAAAAAGTCAGAAGAGAGGTTGCATGGGTCATCTTTCATTGATTTCACAATAACAAGTTTACAGTGTCTTGAGGGGTTCAGAAGAGAGTGTTGTTCTACAATAGCTGGTGTTAGATTTTGTGAAAAACTTCTATACTTGCTCTATCCATCCATCTATCCATCCAATACATTTTTTACCAAATAAAACAAAGGTCATAGTACTCGATACAGTAATTGCTGGTATATCACAAAATGTCATCAACATCATGGAACAGTGTTTAATTTATTAAAACCCTTTCTTCACAGGCTTGCTTTGTAGTCTCTTCAGAGAGTGCTGGGTATGATTACCGTACAAGACAAGGCCCCCCAGTGGGGAGTTTTGGGGAGAAAGGTGGGGTGAACTACAGACAAAAGCTGTGTCTAACTAGGTTTTGGATACTTCTGAGTGCGGATTTCAAAGCAGCTTACGTCACGAAGGCTTTTTCATTTCACCAAATCTCAAAGGGTTCTTCAAATGCACCACTACAATCCTTTGTGTCCTAAGATATCCCAAGATGCTTTGCCCTTTTTTTTTAAACAAAATAGCGAGTACATACATTTGAATTTTATTTTAATGTAAGTAACATTTTTTTTATGACTGTAGTTCAAAGAATTCTTTAAAGGCTTGACATTGTTGGTACATGTCATTTTGTTGTAGGGAGCAAGGAGTAGACGGATGATTTCAGTATATTCAAAATTACACTCATCTCAGTACTTCATATGCATGCTTCACTTCATTAAAAATACAATTTTAAACGGTGCTATGTCAAAAATTATGAATGAACCAAAGATGTTATTGCTGTGCAGAAAGTTGTTTTTTCAGTTTTAAAACATTAGACTTCTGGCTATATAAAAGTCATCATTTTAAATATATATTATGTAAAGATATTATTTTTGAACATTTTAAATAAATCATATTCTTGCACATTTTCCATAAATCATATTGACTTTATTGCAATTTCCTATCCTGACAAACAAAGATTTAAAAAATCATGAACATGTACAGAGGTTCCCACTGCGCCACCGTGCTGCCCAACTTTTGCATAGTCATTGATTATTATCTGTAGTAGGATTTTAGAATACAGTACTAACATGGATTTCTTGTTTTGATAATATTGAGGTAGATCTTAAAATCATCCAAAGAGAATAAAGGTGAAGTGCAGTTAAGTTAATGCTTGACTTCACCCATTCAACATTTTTAATTAAAGTAAATCGCTAATGTTCCCATTTGAGGGTCTTGAAATGCCACTCTAGACTGTTTCACTCCAGTTAATGCCCAGGGATCAGACTGGAAGAAGACGCTTAATTAGTGCTCATTCTGTTGTTATGCGGTCAATTTTTTCAGTGTTATTCACAAAGGGCCTCAGGTAAATGTCCTTATGTGAGCACATTCGATTATGGTTCAATTACGATGAAGTGACCGATTAATCAGGGCAGCATATTCAAAGATCAGCCTGCATTGCTTACAGGGGCAATAGTAGTCATCTCAGAAAAAGAGAGAAAATAAAGAAAACAATCAACTAATATGGTAAGAAACATATTCTCAACTGCTATCAATGTTTATCAACCATTTATCAAGGTTTCTTTCTCTCAACTATTTTATTGTTGTTTTTTTATCTCTATTCTTATTTTTATGCTCGTTGCACTACCTCTACTTTTATTATTATTGTTTGAAACAAGTTTATATAAAAGCCCTTATGTTCTTTTGCACAGTGTATTTACACAATGCCCCTTTTCTCTACTTTTATACTGTCAATTTCAGATTTTTTGCACAGGTAAACCTGCTTGAATCCTGAATGTCGTCAGGATAACTGCTATATTTACAAGTTAAGGGATGCTGTGTAACATCATTTATATTAAGCTGTGGATCATAGACTGCGAATTGTTTCAATTTTATGTGGTTCAATAGAAAATAAATGACCTCGGATTGCAGGGATGTTCATTCATTCATTTTCCAACCTGCTTATTCCCTTTTGGGGGTCTGCCGGTGCCTATCTCCAGCGCACATTGGGCAAGAGGCAGGGGTATACCCTGGACAGGTCGCCAGTCCATCGCAGGGCTGGCAGGGATGTTGTTTGTGCTCAAATTATGTATTAGTTGCATGAACACTAGCTTTTCTCTGTTCCTTGTTTTGCCCAATGCACAAATACTTTATGCAACAATACTGAGTCCTATTGCCTGGATTGTCATTGAAATGCCAGTTTCTTCTTCAGAAACCTTAGATTCTATTTTACTAGTTTTTCCGAAGTAGTATAGAGGAAACAGACCTTGCCGTATCCAGTTCCAGGTCTATAGGCATTTTCTACACGTGTAGATAAAGAGCATTACATGAACATTCTCCACTTGCCCTTGCCCAAGGTTAATCTGTCACTTTCAGTGTACATTTACATTCATTCTTATCAGCTGCTCACCACACCATCTTCCCATGTGAATCCAAGCCTTGCATACAATCACTTTCCTTTAAAATACTTGAGCATGACATTTTTCAACATCTTCTGCACATGCACACTCAAATATTGGCTTCAATGCTCCGTGGTGACACAATGAGGTTCACTTGAAAACCCTGGGTTAATTTCACACACTGTTCTCCCCTAATCACCTTCTACTCTTTAACCGCAAGAGAAATGCACAGAGGAGTCAATGAGAGTCAGCTTATTATTCATTTGGGCTAAAGCTTTTTGGACAGCATACACTTGCATTCAAAAAGCATAGATTCACTACACACATATTCTCATGATAAAACATGGCCGTTAATTCTGAGTTAAGAATGAGTTTGGATGAAAAGTATTGAGTTTGTAACTGCTTTCTGCGAGACCCAATGAATTTCCACCTAATAATTAATAGAGTAATAAAATAAAAACAACAAAACAAAATAACTGAATTCAGGATTTTTTTTTTTTTAATTTAGGATTTTAGTTTTTTTTTTAAATATGATAAACTAAATGTACCGTAATTTTTGAGTAGACAATTATGCATTTAAGTGAGAGAATGAGTAGCAAGAATATATTTCTAGCATTTAGAGCATAAACACGTTTTAATTATTTGGATCATAATTGTGATAAATTAATCATAAAGATGTTGGAAGCAAGGTTTAAGAAGGTATAATAGAAAATACAGCTTTATTAGCTTTAAAACACTTAAAATGCTAAACAGCTAACAAACCATGCTGCATTGCGAACAAAGAAATAGAGGGGGGAGGGGGACTATAGAAGATTGAAGCAGCTCTTTCGAGGTTCAGAAAAGAAGAGAGAGAAAAATCTCCAACACTCTTATTTATAGAGTCTAGCTGTCAAGTAACTTCCTTCTTGTGAACTTCCTGATCAATCTCAGAACAATAGGATTGAAAATATTTACATTTACAATATTTATAATGTTTACATTGCTCTATCGTAGTCTTTAACATGTTGACATGTGGCATGTATTATCAGAATTATAGAAACAGTTATTTATAAGTTTTGTCTTTTTAAACACTTTTATTTTTACAATAAGCACTATAGATTTTACAAAGTTAAGTGCCACTTTAAAGACCTCATGCTGTTGTGGGCAATGAAAAGTAGCTTTTGATAACAATGAATTGGAACCTTAATAATCAGCAGCAACAATGGATCCATTTTCTTATCTGTGTACATAAAAATCACTTTGGTTGCTGGAACTCTTTTGGTTTAGCAGGCAACACTTTAGAATAGAGGCACACAAACAATGGCGTCAGATCAAGGTTGCGAGAAATATTGTTAACAATAGCCCCACTTTACATTAATTAGGTGGAATTAAGTAGTGTTTATTTGTGTTTATTTTAATTTTACATTAAGGTGTATGTTTTATGCATAAAATGTCACTGTACTGTTTTTGGCAGGTGTAAGAAAGGACCACTGCATGCTAACATTTCATGACTACCAAGATTCAAGCTGTGCTGCCTTTGTGCCAAAATCTCTGGATCGAAGGAAATCTTGCTAATCTCTCTCTATGCTCACAGCAAAGCCAGGACCCCAGGTAACAACCACAAATTCAAACAGGAACATTTGGAACAATATGACAGCTTGAAGATTGAATAAAGTAGATAACTGGCCTCCCTCCAAAATGTCACTATGTTCCTGTTAGTTGAAACAGTAATATATAAAACAAAACATTAATTTGGCATTTGATAGAGAATGTTTTCTTCTATTGCCGATGGCAGGTTTGAAGCTGATGAATTCAGTAGTGTATAGGTATTTGCATGTGCACAGATGCAGGGCATATCTGAGTAAAATTAAAACAGTAGAGTTGTATTTTACATAATTACATTTTAATTAAATATAAATTAGCAGTTGAAATAATTTAGGCATGTTTTAAGATAAGCTGAAGAACGGTGCGTAAGTATGACCAGCTGCACCAAACCATACGATCTATCAAGACAAGCTATGTGGAACCTCAGATTTTTTTAGCTAATCTTAACCCTTGGTTGTCTGGGCCTTTTTGAGCATTGTTATTTTTAGTGCAATCCCAGCTTTGTTTTAAACTAATTTTTTTTTTCATTACATTACACAGTAATTTTATGTAATTTTGACTGCAAAATTTGAGAACGCACAGGTTTTATGTTTTTTTTTTTAACAAAAATCAAAAGTATTGAGACAAAATAAAAATCCCTTGCAGACAGTTTCCTTTTCCTGTTGCATCATAAATTCAGATAAATTCTACAGATAAAAAAAATACATCTGTAAATCGAGCTTAGCAATGCAACGGCTCAGTAAATGCCACCATTTTCATTTGAGAATTTTGGTTCCAAAACAAATTCCATCTGAAATCCAAAAAAAAAACCATCCCTTTTGACCCCTAATCAAAGACCTGTCACAAAATTTGACATCAGCCATAAATTTCTGTCCTGCGTCGTTGCTTTTTTTCTCAAAACGTGACAAACGCTAGCTCAAATATGCAATAAAACCTTTTTGTATATGCAATTCATTCAATCAATGGCATCCTTTTCAAATACATGATTTCCATAGAGGCACATGGTCAGTAAGCATGTATTTTGTCTATATCAAATGCTTAATTTGTGCATTTTCCGTCCTAATTTTGTCTGTGAGGTGGAAGCGAAAATCATAGAATGTAAAAATATGAAAAAAATATGTATACAATTTTTTTTAAATCAGGTGCTGGAAAGCTCATGAAAGGGAAAAGCTTTTGCAAAGCAGATTTTTTAAAGCAACTTTCTGTGAAGCACTAGGTGATTCCACTTTGGTTCATTCAAAATGTTTAACATTGCTCAGAAATATGTTTACCAGCAAAAGAATGGAGTTGAATGCTACTGGTCGATCACGGCATGAAATTGAAACAATATCAGCCAATCTTCCATCCCGTCACAGTTCAGTAAAAGTTAGCTGCAGATTCACGGATTCGGTTTTCTCTGCTCAATAGCTCGAGACCAGAATGTTCTTAGTAAACAAATAATACCTATTTTTAATCTGT